>CM069305.1:39767500-39810000 GCA_035609425.1 Epinephelus awoara | reverse complement strand
CTGTCTGTCCCTCCACCTGTCTGTCTGTCTGTCTGTCTGTCTGTCTGTCCCTCCACCTGTCTGCCTGTCTGTCTGTTTGTCTGTCCCTCCACCTGTCTGTCTGTCTGTCTGTCTGTCTGTCCCTCCACCTGTCTGTCTGTCTGTCTGCCTGTCTGTCTGTTTGTCTGTCCCTCCACCTGTCTGTCTGTCTGTCTGCCTGTCTGTCTGTGTATGTCTGTCTGTCTGTCCCTCCACCTGTCTGTCTGTCCCTCCACCTGTCTGTCTGTCTGTCTGTCCCTCCACCTGTCTGTCTGTCCCTCCACCTGTCTGTCTGTCTGTCTGTCCCTCCACCTGTCTGTCTGTCTGTCTGTCTGTCTATCTATCTGTCTGTCCCTCCACCTGTCTGTCTGTCTGTCTGTCTGTCTATCTATCTGTCTGTCCCTCCACCTGCCTGTCTGTCTGTTTGTCTGTCCCTCCACCTGTCTGTCTGTCTGTCTGTCCCTCCACCTGTCTGTCTGTCTGTCTGCCTGTCTGTCTGTTTGTCTGTCCCTCCACCTGTCTGTCTGTCTGTCTGCCTGTCTGTCTGTGTATGTCTGTCTGTCTGTCCCTCCACCTGTCTGTCTGTCCCTCCACCTGTCTGTCTGTCTGTCTGTCCCTCCACCTGTCTGTCTGTCCCTCCACCTGTCTGTCTGTCTGTCTGTCCCTCCACCTGTCTGTCTGTCTGTCTGTCTGTCTATCTATCTGTCTGTCCCTCCACCTGTCTGTCTGTCTGTCTATCTATCTGTCTGTCCCTCCACCTGTCTGTCTGTCTGTCTGTCTGTCTGTGTGTTTACCTGTGCCTCTCTTCTGCAGCCTCAGCCTCTTCAGGATTTCTCCGAACTTGTCGTTCTTGCTGAGGTTCGGCAGTTTGACGTGGACGCCGGCTCTCAGTCCCGTCCCCAGGTTGGACGGACAGGTGAGGACGTAGCCCAGGTGTTCGTTCCACATGAACTCGTGTCCTCGCTCCTTAAACAAGCCCTCGATCTGGCAGAGAGAGGAAGGAGAGGGGCAGGCGGTGAACACCGTGATGATGTCACACCGCTGTGTCTCAACAGGAAGTGAGTGTTCAGGTGCGTACCTTGGTGAGTCCGGTGCAGAAGCGGGTGAACACCTCCCTCATGTTGCCTCCTTTCTGCATGCTGATGACACGCAGGTGGTCCTCCTCGTTCACCCACACCAGGAAGGTCTTGTTGTCGTTGTGCCTGCAGGCGAGAGCGGAGGGTTAACGACGCAGGGACAGGAAGCTGAGACGTAACAGGAAGTCAGTCAGGCCGTCATAATGTAAGGTTATAATAACACGTCACAGATTCAGTCTCTGCAGATGGTGATGTAACACGTTTGCTTTGAATGTTCAGACCCGGTGTCGCAGCAGGTCAAAGGTCGTACTGACCAGATGCCGCGGCCGTCGGGCCAGTCGCGGGCCATGCCGGATGCCAGCAGCAGCGGGGACACGGGCTTGTCGAACAGGAAGTGATCATCAATCAGCTGCTGCTGCTCCTCCTCCGTCATGTTCTTCAGAGCGTAGTACTTCCCCTTCAAGTCTCCGTCCAGGAGGTCCAGACCTGCAGGAAGTCACAGGTGAGACAAAAATGATTTTCAGATTAAAGGTCTGAAGTTTCCTGATCACAGAGGTAATGTTTAATTATTATGAGTCAAATGACCTGACTCCGCTCTGTTGCTATGGTAACCAGGGCGTCTGTTATTCAGAGCACATGACTGAGTTTCAGTTTCCAAAGTGTGTCGTTATTTTTATTAACTCAGTGTGTCACAAACAGCCTGATCGATATCTGATGACGACGTTAAAACAAGATGTGTTTTATGGTTTTACATGTTATTGTTCACGTTATGACATCACACAAACACATGATGTCACAACAAAAAGTAATTAACTAATTATTACTAAGTATTATACACTGTAAAAAGGAAAGTC
Source organism: Epinephelus awoara (assembly GCA_035609425.1). Taxonomy (NCBI): domain Eukaryota; kingdom Metazoa; phylum Chordata; class Actinopteri; order Perciformes; family Serranidae; genus Epinephelus; species Epinephelus awoara. Next base: position 39,808,052 of record CM069305.1, on the reverse strand, counting down.
TTTTTACAAGGAAAGAGTTTCTTGTTGTTACGAATAAATTAAATATAAAATATATAATGATACATGAATTTTGTAAAATATAAAATATCTTGTAAAAAATGTGAAAAACATCTCTTACAACAGAATCTGTGTGTCTGTGTGTGTGTCTGTGTGTGTGTGTGTGTGTGTCTGTGTGTCTGTGTGTGTGTCTGTCTGTGTGTGTGTCTGTGTGTGTGTGTGTGTGTGTGTGTGTGTGTGTGTGTGTGTGTGTGTGTGTGTGTCTGTCTGTCTGTGTGTCTGTGTGTGTGTCTGTCTGTCTGTGTGTCTGTGTGTGTGTCTGTGTGTGTGTCTGTCTGTGTGTGTGTGTGTGTGTGTGTGTCTGTCTGTCTGTCTGTGTGTCTGTGTGTGTGTCTGTGTGTGTGTGTGTGTGTGTGTCTGTCTGTCTGTGTGTGTCTGTGTGTGTGTCTCCTCAGAATGTGAGTGAGGCTCATTAAGAGTCTCAGCAGGACGACACAGAGCTCACAGTTATATAACAGTCTGCTCACTGAGGCATGATGGGAAAACATCTAAATAAAGAGCAGACGGACGGAGTTTTAAACTGTGTCTCTGCGTCCTGACTGCTCCTCCTCCTCCTCCTCCTCCTCTTCATCATTACATATTACAATAACATTAGTGTTTGAGGTGAGACTGTTGATGACACGACGGTTAGTTTAAAGTTTAACCGCCCGTCATCACGTCATGAGAGAACTGATCCACAGTGCTGCTTGATCCTGACTCAATGTCCCCTTACTGACTTTTTGTCTTCCTCATCTGCTGAACTCAAACTGATCTGAGTTCAGCTGAACGTCACTTGAATCATGTCACCAGAAAGAAAGATGGTATCTGGTGTTTAAAGATCATCAGTCAGCTGATTATCACCAGGTCGCATCCTGGAGGCTTCACAGGAAGTTATGACAAAGTCAGTTTTAAATGAGAGAACTGAAATAAACATCTTGGTCATGATCACATTTAGAAAACATGTTGAACTGTGGGAGATGTTTCATCTGCACTGCCTCTGATCACTGAGCTGAAACGTGTCAGACATTAAAGTGTAACACATCTGTCTGCAGCCAGGGGGCACACTGACACTGCAGCACACAGGAAGTGATGTCGTACTTTCAATGGAGAGGTTTTCGATGGCGCGGCGTTCTCCGCGGCTGCAGTGCGGCGGCAGACAGAAGCCGCGGATGCTCCGTCCTGTCCGGACCCGAGAGCTCAGAACGTAGTTTGGATCCAGGTCGTCTCCACCCTGAAACACAGACGACAAGCAGAGATCAGCAGAACCCAACGCCGTGTTCATCCAATCAGCTCCCAGAACCAAAACTATCGGTCTGTTCAAGGGACAAAAACCTTTAACTGGCTGTGCTGTGGGTCGGTCCAGAGGGCTGAACCACTGCGTCAGATGAGTGTGTTAGTGAGGTTTGTTTCTGTCCTATGAAGGTGGCTCCATCTCCATGGTAACTGATGCTGCACACGTCACCTGGTCAGTCTCTGGACAGTTTAGTCAAAAGTGCCCCACCTCATCTCCACCTTTTCTCCATTGTCCAGTGATGATCTGAGAGGCGGGGCCTCTGTGGTGGTCACAACAACAAGTCTACAGTTGGTAACCAATGGAGGAGAAACTGGTGGTAGTGGTTGCTGGATACCCAGAGATATACGACTTTACAAAGCACAGTTAGCACCATCTCAATAGAAAACAGCAGATAAGTGCAGTACTGTAAACGTCCATGATGGAGGAGAAGCTCCTGGACCAACTGGTGGTTCTCCCCATGATCCAGCCTCTTTTTTAGGGTCTCATGTACCCACACAGATCTCTGTTTATCTGCTGACAGCCTCTCACCCTCAACCAGAGCTACAGACAGACCCTCTGCCTCAACATGGCAGCAGCTACATACTGATTACTGGAGGATACAGAAACAATAAATAAACAATAGATTGGGGGTTTGGGTCAGTTTGATGTTGTGTACCTGCAAGTTTTCGGAGTTCAGGTCCGTCTTGTGTTTGTCTGTTGGTTTGTATCCTCCGTGGCGGTCTTCAATCACTGGGTCCAGCAGGTCTTTGAACACCTCATACGTCTCCTCGTCTCCAGCGACGCAGCCCACCGTCATGATGAACGGGTGACCTGCAGGGACACAAAATGGCCGATTGTATCCTGCTCATTACCAACTTCCTGACTGGTGGCCATTTTGGACCAATGACATCCTCTCAGTAGTGACGCACTTGTTAGTTTTATTTTCGAGGGAATAAAATTTGTAGTTGTTGTTGCATTTGTTCATGTAGTAATTAGTTTCCTGTGTAGCATGCTGCTAAATAAATTAAGTTGGACTTGATGAGAAGGATCAGGAGATCAGACAGGAAGTACACAATGTCCCTGTGAGGGATTTAACAAGCAAAAATTAACCTGATCTGATGACTCAATCCAATTATCAGGCTGCAGCTGAAGCCCAGGACACAACATCCCTCTCTGAAGGTGACAAACAACACCAAGAGTTACCGCACTGAGATAAGGGGGTTCAAGGTCTTTAGAAGATTTACCTGGTCCTGGGTTGGGGTCACCTGGTCTGGTGAAGGGGATGGACATATCAAGTCTGAGTTGGTGTGTGTGTGTGTGTGTGGGGGGGGGGGGGTACCTGGATTGAGAGGTGTTCTCTGGTTGAGAGGTTGGTACCTGGATTGGGGGGTGTTCTCTGGTTTAGAGGTTGGTACCTGGATTGAGAGGTGTTCTCTGGTTGAGAGGTTGGTACCTGGATTGGGGGGTGTTCTCTGGTTTAGAGGTTGGTACCTGGATTGGGGGGTGTTCTCTGGTTTAGAGGTTGGTACCTGGATTGGGGGGTATCATGTGGTTTAGAGGGTGGTACCTGGATTGGGGGGTGTTCTCTGGTTTAGAGGTTGGTACCTGGATTGGGGGGTGTTCTCTGGTTTAGAGGTTGGTACCTGGATTGGGGGGTATCATGTGGTTTAGAGGGTGGTACCTGGATTGGGGGGTGTTATCTGGTTTAGAAGTTGGTACCTGGATTGGGGGCTGTTATCTGGTTTAGAGGGTGGTACCTGGATTGGGGGGTGTCATGTGGTTTAGAGGGTGGTACCTGGATTGGGGGGTGTTATCTGGTTTATAAGTTGGTACCTGGATTGAGAGGTGTCATGTTTTTAGAGGGTGGTACCTGGATTGGGGGGTGTTATCTGGTTTAGAGGTTGGTACCTGGATTGGGGGCTGTTATCTGGTTTAGAGGGTGGTACCTGGATTGGGGGCTGTTATCTGGTTTAGAGGGTGGTACCTGGATTGGGGGCTGTTATCTGGTTTAGAGGTTGGTACCTGGATTGGGGGGTATCATGTGGTTTAGAGGGTGGTACCTGGATTGGGGGGTGTTATCTGGTTTAGAGGTTGGTACCTGGATTGGGGGCTGTTATCTGGTTTAGAGGTTGGTACCTGGATTGGGGGGTATCATGTGGTTTAGAGGGTGGTACCTGGATTGGGGGGTGTTATCTGGTTTAGAGGGTGGTACCTGGATTGGGGGCTGTTATCTGGTTTAGAGGGTGGTACCTGGATTGGGGGCTGTTATCTGGTTTAGAGGTTGGTACCTGGATTGGGGGGTATCATGTGGTTTAGAGGGTGGTACCTGGATTGGGGGGTGTTATCTGGTTTAGAGGTTGGTACCTGGATTGGGGGCTGTTATCTGGTTTAGAGGTTGGTACCTGGATTGGGGGCTGTTATCTGGTTTAGAGGGTGGTACCTGGATTGGGGGCTGTTATCTGGTTTAGAGGTTGGTACCTGGATTGGGGGGTGTCATGTGGTTTAGAGGGTGGTACCTGGATTGGGGGCTGTTATCTGGTTTAGAGGTTGGTACCTGGATTGAGAGGTGTTATCTGGTTTAGAGGTTGGTACCTGGATTGAGAGGTGTTATCTGGTTTAGAGGTTGGTACCTGGATTGAGAGGTGTCATATGGTTTAGAGGTTGGTACCTGGATTGAGAGGTGTTATCTGGTTGAGAGGGTGGTACCTGGATTGAGAGGTGTTATCTGGTTGAGAGGTTGGTACCTGGATTGAGAGGTGTTGTCTGGTTGAGAGGTTGGTACCTGGATTGGGGGGTGTTCTCTGGTTTAGAGGTTGGTACCTGGATTGGGGGGTGTTCTCTGGTTGAGAGGTTGGTACCTGGATTGGGAGGTGTTCTCTGGTTTAGAGGTTGGTACCTGGATTGAGAGGTGTTGTCTGGTTTAGAGGTTGGTACCTGGATTGAGAGGTGTTGTCTGGTTTAGAGGTTGGTACCTGGATTGAGAGGTGTTGTCTGGTTTAGAGGTTGGTACCTGGATTGGGGGTGTTCTCTGGTTTAGAGGTTGGTACCTGGATTGGGGGTGTTATCTGGTTTAGAGGTTGGTACCTGGATTGAGAGGTGTTGTCTGGTTTAGAGGTTGGTACCTGGATTGAGAGGTGTTGTCTGGTTTAGAGGTTGGTACCTGGATTGAGAGGTGTTGTCTGGTTTAGAGGTTGGTACCTGGATTGAGAGGTGTCATATGGTTTAGAGGTTGGTACTTGGGTTGGGGGTCAGTACCTGGGTTGTCAACGCCAGTCTGGATGATGTCGTCCAGGGTGAACCCACTGGGCGTCTCCTTGTCCCTCAGGCTTGCGTACATTTCAGGCGTTAGCACCTTGGCCATGTGGTTGTTGTGCTGGCTGAGGTCGGGGTACTCCTGCTCCGATGAGTAGTTCATCTTCAGCTTGTTGTGGGTGTTTCCGAAAGGCATGATGACGTCCGGCTGCTGACCTGGGAACAGTTTAAACATGTCAGCTAATAAACTTCTGATTCACAGTTTGTCAAACAAATATCTGGAATTATTATCAAACTGCAGTGAACGGATTCCTTTGGTTTATCACCAGTTCATTAACAGCTTAACTGTCCATTTATAACCATTTATAAACAGTTAAACTGACGGTTTATTAATAGTTGATTAACAATTTATTATCAGTTTAACTACAGGTTTATTAATGCTTTATTAACAGCTTATGAACATTTAATAAACAGTTTAATTGTTGTGTTTTTAAACATTTTACAAACAGTTAAAATTTTGTTTAAATCCATAATCAGATTTTGAATTTCCTCAGAGAATTAACACATGTATTTTATAAAATAAATTTGATCACCATATTAAGGTTAATAAAACCTAAAGTGTTTATAATTAAAGGCTGTGACAGTGGTGACATTTGTTGTTCCTAACATTCAGATTTAAATAATCCCCCTGATAATATTATCTCTGTATGTTGTTATTGATCGTTATCTCACAGAGTGAAAACAAACGAAGAAATGGTGGAAATCATAACTGATAAATATTTGTTCAGTTTTTATATAAAGTATAATTATAGAAACAAAATCACTGTATTTCAGAAAGCAAAAAAATGTTATCACAAATTCTGCTGAATATTTTTAATATTCAGTCATTCTTATTATTTTCACTAATATGAGTGGTTATATGGGCGGCAGCTCGGTCCACAGGGACTGGGGTTGGGAACTGGAGGGTCACCGTCCGGACCAAATATGGAGCGTGGACTGGTGGCTGGAGAGGTGCCAGCACCTGACCAAGGCCTCCTCACTCTGACATCGCTGCACTTTGTGCATGTATAAGTCCTGTTTGTGCATGTGTGTGTTCGGACCTGTGTGTTGATGACAGCAGAGTGGAAAAAATTGAATTTGCCCTCAGGGGGATTAATAATATATAATATATAATAAAAAATAAAATAAATAATATTATGATAATTCATTTGCATTTTACAAACAGAAAAACAGTCTTCATCCCACAAAATTGATGCATATGAATTTTCACTCAGAATAAAAGTTTTTATGCAACCATTTAAAAATATTCCATCATAACTATAAATTCTGTATTTCATATTTTACTTCTATTAAAGAGCAAAATTATCATCAGGAGAGGAAACTGAAAACATCAGAGGTCGGTCTCATACATTATTAAATATTCTATGAATATTAAATATTTATATAAATGTAATAATGTATGAGATGATGTGTTTTAATTTGAAATGATCACATTAATGAAGATGATCATGTTAAAAGTTCGACTCAGTAATCAGTAACTAGTAATCAGTAACTAACTGTCTGCGGTAAAGGCGCTCGTGAGACCGGTCCATCAGACTGGACTGCTTCATGCTTCACCTTCATCACCCTCCATCTTCATCACTGTTCGAACTGATCCGGGTTCAGAGCTCAGACCCGGCTGGAGTCGGGTGGACTCGGCTCGGCTCGGCTCGGATCAGGGAGCCTGGAGGGATCAGTGAGTCTAAACCGGGACTCGGAGGCTGATTATGAGCTGCGGGAGTGACGCAGCAGCAGACCGGGATTAACCCTTCACAGCGCGGCTGCTGCACCGCGACGCCCCGGTCACCTTCAGCACATCCTGCCGAGCAGAACCGGGCTCTGCTCCTTCAGACCGACACACGAACCGGCTTTCTACCGGCAGGTTACACGGTGACGCGTTAAATGAGCCGGGATGACGCTGCAGCGGCGGAATAACGGAACATAAGCCGTTATTATCCCGGTAAAAATATATATTCAAATCAGACCGAGGGGAGCATGCGCAGTGAGTGTCCCATTAAAGATGAACAGAGTGTCTGATGGAGAAATAAAAAGATCAAACGGGTTTAATCTGAATGCAGATTAGGCAGATTAGGGATTTCATGACGCCTGAGTGGATTTAAGGTGGAATTATTTAAAGTGGAATTATTTACGGCCCTTTTGTTAACAGATGCACATTTAAAGCATCAAATAATCTTCATCGATTTATCGATTATTAGAAATGTGTGTGCACGAGCTGAGAGCAGGCTGAGGAGAGGAGACGCTCATCTGTGTGTGTCCGCCGGTGACTGCGCAACACCTGCAGACAGGACGGACTGCAAGGTCGTTTGGATGCAAAGGGACAGACAGAGGGACAGACAGAGGGACAGACAGACAGGCTCTCTGCAGCTCTACAGCATGCACAGCTCCGGTAAACAGCCGGTAAAGCCCCGGTAAACAGCTGGTGCGTCTGCAGCCTGCTCCTTTGTTCCTTGAACCGTCTCACGGAGCCCCGGTGATGCGTCTGATCCCCGCGGAGCGCGATCTCCCCCCCCCGTCCCTCTGATAACCCGATAAAGTGATAACTGATGCATTGATGAGGTGATCAGCCGTGTTGTGATTGGTCAGCATTAAAGGTGCTCTTACCTGTGAGTTCAATCTGCTGTGATGCGTTCAGGATCCGCTCCTGCTGCTGCTGCTGCGGATTAAAGCGGCTCTGAGCTTTATATACCCGCCCCCCGCTCCTCATTGGCTCCTATTTACAGTCCATTCATTCCATTGGACGGAGAGCCTCCGGGGTCACGTGACCTGACTCTCTCCTTCTCTGCAGGTTCAGGTCCTGCCGCAGTGCCTCTGAGCAACACTGAAGGCGTCTTCAGGTGTCTCTGATAACAACGGGACAGTCCAGTGTTCAGGTGTGTTCAAATGTCTGTGATCGTGTATGTAGACGCCATGTTGACTGTGTCAGCCCGTCACAGCGATTCGTCAACATTGCCGCCATATTGGAAAACAAAAGACTTACCAGTGAACAAATTCAGGTAATATTAAAAATGAAAATAGGCATTAATAAAATATGACATAAATTTATATTTCTGTTTTATTTTGTTTGGTTATTTATTTACCTTTGTATTAATTCCTCTGTTTATTTATTTACTCTCGTGATTAGTTTTCCCCTTTATTTATATTTCATGATTTTTTGTATGTTCTCTTATTTATGTTAAATTTACTTATTCATTTTCAATGTAATTCTTATTTTTGCACTTTTTCTGCATTAAAATGTAATTTATATTTAAGTTTACTTATACAATTTTTAAGTGCATTTATACTTTTTCCATTATTTATTTTTGCATTTAGTTTTATATTTTAAATTAAGTTTTTAATGTTTAAATGTATTTACTTTTGCTTTTACTGATTTTTATTTCATTTATGCATTTATTGTTTTCCCTCCTATTTTCCCCAAACTTAATTATTTCTGTATTATCATATTTATTAATGCATTTCTGTTTCATCATGCAAATATAGGGAGGGACAAGCCCCGCCCTGTTGTGCTGTGACTGGATAGAGTGTGACATGTTTCTCCAATCATGGTGAACAGAATTAGAAGTAAAATGCCTTTATTGTCATTGCATGTAGCATACAACAAATGTATTGTCTCTCCTTCAGGAAAACCATATTCTTTCACACATGCAAGCACACACACAAAAGACAGGGTATATGTAGCTTATGAAGTATGAAATGTAAGTACATGAAACAGAGCTAAGTGCAGTGTACTGAAAGTAGATCAAAGTTCTTGTTCTCACTTCATATTGTTTCCTCCCGCCCCAAACTTCATACACCATACATCCCATAATCTTCATATATCATACATCCCATAATCTTCATACATCATACATCCCATAATCTTTATACATCATACATCCAATAATCTTCATACATCATACATCCCATAATCTTCATACATCATACATCCAATAATCTTTATACATCATACATCCAATAATCTTCATACATCATACATCCCATAATCTTCATACATCATACATCCCATAATCTTCATACATCATACATCCCATAATCTTCATACTTCATACATCCCATAATCTTTATACTTCATACATCCCATAATCTTTATACTTCATACATCCCATAATCTTTATACATAATACATCCCATAATCTTCATACATCCCATAATCTTTATACTTCATACATCCCATAATCTTCATACTTCATACATCCCATAATCTTTATACATCATACATCCCATAATCTTTATACATCATACATCCAATAATCTTCATACATCATACATCCCATAATCTTCATACATCATACATCCAATAATCTTCATACATCATACATCCCATAATCTTCATACATCATACATCCCATAATCTTCATACATCATACATCCCATAATCTTTATACATCATACATCCAATAATCTTTATACATCATACATCCCATAATCTTCATACATCATACATCCCATAATCTTCGTACTTCATACATCCAATAATCTTTATACATCATACATCCCATAATCATTATACATTATACATCCCATAATCTTTATACATCATACATCCCATAATCTTTATACTTCATACATCCCATAATCTTTATACATCATACATCCCATAATCTTTATACTTCATACATCCCATAATCTTCATACTTCATACATCCCATAATCTTTATACATCATACATCCCATAATCTTCATACTTCATACATCCCATAATCTTTATACATTATACATCCCATAATATTTATACATCATACATCCCATAATCTTCATACTTCATACATCCCATAATCTTTATACATTATACATCCCATAATCTTTATACTTCATACATCCCATAATCTTTATACATTATACATCCCATAATCTTCATACTTCATACATCCCATAATCTTTATACATCATACATCCCATAATCCTCATACTTCATACATCCCATAATCTTCATACATTATACATCCCATAATCTTCATACTTCATACATCCCATAATCTTCATACATTATACATCCCATAATCTTCATACATCATACATCCCATAATCTTCATACATCATACATCCCATAATCTTTATACTTCATACATCCCATAATCTTTATACATAATACATCCCATAATCTTTATACTTCATACATCCCATAATCTTTATACTTCATACATCCCATAATCTTTATACTTCATACATCCCATAATCTTTATACATAATACATCCCATAATCTTTATACTTCATACATCCCATAATCTTTATACATCATACATCCCATAATCTTTATACTTCATACATCCCATAATCTTTATACATAATACATCCCATAATCTTTATACTTCATACATCCCATAATCTTTATACATAATACATCCCATAATCTTTATACTTCATACATCCCATAATCTTTATACATAATACATCCCATAATCTTTATACATCATACATCCCATAATCTTCATACTTCATACATCCCATAATCTTCATACTTCATACATCCCATAATCTTTATACATCATACATCCCATAATCTTCATACTTCATACATCCCATAATCTTTATACATCATACATCCCATAATCTTCATACTTCATACATCCCATAATCTTCATACTTCATACATCCCATAATCTTTATACATCATACATCCCATAATCTTCATACTTCATACATCCCATAATCTTCATACATCATACATCCCATAATCTTTATACATCATACATCCCATAATCTTCATACATAATACATCCCATAATCTTTATACATCATACATCCCATAATCTTTATACATCATACATCCCATAATCTTCATACATCATACATCCCATAATCTTTATACATTATACATCCCATAATCTTTATACATAATACATCCCATAATCTTTATACATCATACATCCCATAATCTTTATACATCATACATCCCATAATCTTCATACATCATACATCCCATAATCTTCATACATCATACATCCCATAATCTTTATACATAATACATCCCATAATCTTTATACTTCATACATCCCATAATCTTTATACTTCATACATCCCATAATCTTTATACATAATACATCCCATAATCTTTATACATTATACATCCCATAATCTTCATACTTCATACATCCCATAATCTTTATACATCATACATCCCATAATCTTTATACTTCATACATCCCATAATCTTTATACATTATACATCCCATAATCTTCATACTTCATACATCCCATAATCTTTATACATCATACATCCCATAATCCTCATACTTCATACATCCCATAATCTTCATACTTCATACATCCCATAATCTTCATACTTCATACATCCCATAATCTTTATACATCATACATCCCATAATCTTCATACTTCATACATCCCATAATCTTCATACATCATACATCCCATAATCTTCATACTTCATACATCCCATAATCTTTATACATTATACATCCCATAATATTTATACATCATACATCCCATAATCTTCATACTTCATACATCCCATAATCTTTATACATTATACATCCCATAATCTTTATACTTCATACATCCCATAATCTTTATACATTATACATCCCATAATCTTCATACTTCATACATCCCATAATCTTTATACATCATACATCCCATAATCCTCATACTTCATACATCCCATAATCTTCATACATTATACATCCCATAATCTTCATACTTCATACATCCCATAATCTTCATACATTATACATCCCATAATCTTCATACATCATACATCCCATAATCTTCATACATCATACATCCCATAATCTTTATACATTATACATCCCATAATCTTTATACATAATACATCCCATAATCTTTATACATCATACATCCCATAATCTTTATACATCATACATCCCATAATCTTCATACATCATACATCCCATAATCTTCATACATCATACATCCCATAATCTTTATACTTCATACATCCCATAATCTTTATACTTCATACATCCCATAATCTTTATACATAATACATCCCATAATCTTTATACATTATACATCCCATAATCTTCATACTTCATACATCCCATAATCTTTATACATCATACATCCCATAATCTTTATACTTCATACATCCCATAATCTTTATACATTATACATCCCATAATCTTCATACTTCATACATCCCATAATCTTTATACATCATACATCCCATAATCCTCATACTTCATACATCCCATAATCTTCATACTTCATACATCCCATAATCTTCATACTTCATACATCCCATAATCTTTATACATCATACATCCCATAATCTTCATACTTCATACATCCCATAATCTTCATACATCATACATCCCATAATCTTCATACTTCATACATCCCATAATCTTCATACATCATACATCCCATAATCTTCATACTTCATACATCCCATAATCTTTATACATTATACATCCCATAATATTTATACATCATACATCCCATAATCTTCATACTTCATACATCCCATAATCTTTATACATTATACATCCCATAATCTTTATACTTCATACATCCCTAATCTTCATACATTATACATCCCATAATCTTCATACTTCATACATCCCATAATCTTCATACATTATACATCCCATAATCTTCATACATCATACATCCCATAATCTTCATACATCATACATCCCATAATCTTTATACATTATACATCCCATAATCTTTATACATAATACATCCCATAATCTTTATACATCATACATCCCATAATCTTTATACATCCATACATCCCATAATCTTCATACATCATACATCCCATAATCTTCATACATCATACATCCCATAATCTTTATACTTCATACATCCCATAATCTTTATACTTCATACATCCCATAATCTTTATACATAATACATCCCATAATCTTTATACATTATACATCCCATATCTCATACTTCATACATCCCATAATCTTTATACATCATACATCCATAATCTTTATACTTCATACATCCCATAATCTTTATACATTATACATCCCATAATCTTCATACTTCATACATCCCATAATCTTTAACATCATACATCCATAATCCTCATACTTCATACATCCCATAATCTTCATACTTCCATACATCCCATAATCTTCATACTTCATACATCCCATAATCTTTATACATCATACATCCCATAATCTTCATACTTCATACATCCCATAATCTTCATACATCAACTCCCATAATCTTCATACTTCATACATCCCATAATCTTCATACATCAACCATCCCATAATCTTCATACTTCATACATCCCATAATCTTTATACATTATACATCCCATAATATTATACATCATACATCCCATAATCTTCATATCTCATACATCCCATTAATCTTTATACATTATACATCCATAATCTTTATACTTCATACATCCATATCTTTATACATTATACATCCCATAATCTTCATACTTCATACATCCCATAATCTTTATACATCATACATCCCATAATCCTCATACTTCATACATCCCATAATCTTCATACATTATACATCCCATAATCTTCATACTTCATACATCCCATAATCTTCATACATTATACATCCCATAATCTTCATACATCATACATCCCATAATCTTCATACATCATACATCCCATAATCTTTATACTTCATACATCCCATTATCTTTATACATAATACATCCCATAATCTTTATACTTCATACATCCCATAATCTTTATACATAATACATCCCATAATCTTTATACTTCATACACCCATAATCTTTATACTTCATACATCCCATAATCTTTATACATAATACATCCCATAATCTTTATACTTCATACATCCCCTAATCTTTATTACATCATACATCCCATAATCTTTATACTTCATTCATCCCATAATCTTTATACATAATACATCCCATAATTCTTTATACTTCATACATCCCATAATCTTTATACTTCATACATCCCATAATCTTTATACATAATACATCCCATAATCTTTATACATCATACATCCCATAATCTTCATACTTCATACATCCCATAATCTTCATACTTCATACATCCCATAATCTTTATACTCATACATCCCATAATCTTCATACTTCATACATCCCATAATCTTTATACATCATACATCCCATAATCTTTATACATCATACATCCCATAATCTTCATACTTCATACATCCCATAAGCTTCATACTTCATACATCCCATAATCTTTATACATCATACATCCCATAATCTTCATACTTCATACATCCCATAATCTTCATACATCATACATCCCATAATCTTCATACTTCATACATCCCATAATCTTCATACTTCATACATCCCATAATCTTTATACATCATACATCCCATAATCTTCATACTTCATACATCCCATAATCTTCATACATCATACATCCCATAATCTTCATACATCATACATCCCATAATCTTTATACATAATACATCCCATAATCTTTATACTTCATACATCCCATAATCTTTATACATAATACATCCCATAATCTTTATACATCATACATCCCATAATCTTCATACTTCATACATCCCATAATCTTCATACTTCATACATCCCATAATCTTTATACATCATACATCCCATAATCTTCATACTTCATACATCCCATAATCTTCATACTTCATACATCCCATAATCTTTATACATCATACATCCATAATCTTCATACTTCATACATCCCATAATCTTCATACATCATACATCCCATAATCTTTATACATCATACATCCCATAATCTTCATACTTCATACATCCCATAATCTTCATACTTCATACATCCCATAATCTTTATACATCATACATCCCATAATCTTTATACTTCATACATCCCATAAGCTTTATACTTCATACATCCCATAATCTTCATACATCATACATCCCATAATCTTTATACATCATACATCCCATAATCTTTATACATAATACATCCCATAATCTTTATACATCATACACCCATAATCTTTATACATCATACATCCCATAATCTTCATACTTCATACATCCCATAATCTTTATACATAATACATCCCATAATCTTTATACATCATACATCCCATAATCTTTATACTTCATACATCCCATAATCTTTATACTTCATACATCCCATAATCTTTATACTTTCATACATCCCATAATCTTCATACATCATACATCCCATAATCTTTATACATCATACATCCCATAATCTTTATACTTCATACATCCCATAATCTTTATACTTCATACATCCCATAATCTTTATACATCATACATCCCATAATCTTCATACATCATACATCCCATAATCTTTATACATAATACATCCCATAATCTTTATACTTCATACATCCCATAATCTTTATACATCATACATCCCATAATCTTCATACATCATACATCCCATAATCTTATACATAATACATCCCATAATCTTCATACATCATACATCCCATAATCTTTATACATAATACATCCCATAATCTTTATACTTCATACATCCCATAATCTTTATACTTCATACATCCCATAATCTTCATACTTCATACATCCCATAATCTTTATACATAATACATCCCATAATCGTTATACTTCATACATCCCATAATCTTTATACTTCATACATCCCATAATCTTTATACATCATACATCCCATAATCTTTATACTTCATACATCCCATAATCTTTATACATCATACATCCCATAATCTTCATACATCCCATAATCTTTATACTTCATACATCCCATAATCTTCATACTTCATACAGCCCATAATCTTTATACATCATACATCCCATAATCTTTATACTTCATACATCCCATAATCTTTATACATCATACATCCCATAATCTTCATACATCCCATAATCTTTATACTTCATACATCCCATAATCTTTATACATCATACATCCCATAATCTTTATACTTCATACATCCCATAATCTTTATACATCATACATCCCATAATCTTTATACTTCATACATCCCATAATCTTTATACATAATACATCCCATAATCTTCATACATCCCATAATCTTCATACTTCATACATCCCATAATCTTTATACATCATACATCCCATAATCTTCATACTTCATACATCCCATAATCTTTATACTTCATACATCCCATAATCTTTATACATAATACATCCCATAATCTTTATACTTCATACATCCCATAATCTTCATACATCCCATAATCTTCATACATCCCATAATCTTCATACTTCATACATCCCATAATCTTTATACATCATACATCCCATAATCTTCATACTTCATACATCCCATAATCTTCATACTTCATACATCCCATAATCTTTATACATCATACATCCAATAATCTTCATACATCCCATAATCTTCATACATCCCATAATCTTCATACTTCATACATCCCATAATCTTTATACATCATACATCCAATAATCTTCATACATCCCATAATCTTCATACATCCCATATATCTTTATACTTCATACATCCATAATCTTTATACATAATACATCCATAATCTTCATACATCCCATAATCTTTATACTTCATACATCCCATAATCTTCATACTTCATACATCCCATAATCTTTATACTTCATACATCCCATAATCTTTATACATCATACATCCCATAATCTTTATACTTCATACATCCCATAATCTTTATACACATACATCCCATAATCTTCATACTTCATACATCCCATAATCTTCATACTTCATACATCCCATAATCTTCATACTTCATACATCCCATAATCTTTATACTTCATACATCCCATAATCTTTATACATCATACATCCCATAATCTTCATACTTCATACATCCCATAATCTTCATACATCATACATCCCATAATCTTCATACATCATACATCCCATAATCTTTATACTTCATACATCCCATAATCTTTATACATCATACATCCCATAATCTTCATACTTCATACATCCCATAATCTTCATACATCATACATCCCATAATCTTCATACATCATACATCCCATAATCTTCATACTTCATACATCCCATAATCTTCATACTTCATACATCCCATAATCTTTATACATCCATACATCCCATAATCTTTATACATCATACATCCCATAATCTTTATACTTCATACATCCCATAATCTTTATACATCATACATCCCATAATCTTCATACATCCCATAATCTTTATACTTCATACATCCCATAACATCCCATAATCTTTATACTTCATACATCCCATCAATCTATATACATCATACATCCCATAATCTTTATACTTCATACATCCCATAATCTTTATACATAATACATCCCATAATCTTCATACATCCCATAATCTTCATACTTCATACATCCCATAATCTTTATACATCATACATCCCATAATCTTCATACTTCATACATCCCATAATCTTTATACTTCATACATCCCATAATCTTTATACATCATACATCCCATAATCTTTATACTTCATACATCCCATAATCTTTATACCTTCATACATCCCATAATCTTCATACATCCCATAATCTTCATACTTCATACATCCCATAATCTTTATACATCATACATCCCATAATCTTCATACTTCATACATCCCATAATCTTCATACTTCATACATCCCATAATCTTTATACATCATACATCCAATAATCTTATCATTCATACATCCCATAATCTTCATACATCCCATAATCTTCATACTTCATACATCCCATAATCTTTATACATCATACATCCAATAATCTTCATACATCCCATAATCTTCATACATCCCATAATCTTTATACTTCATACATCCCATAATCTTTATACATAATACATCCCATAATCTTCATACATCCCATAATCTTTATACTTCATACATCCCATAATCTTCATACTTCATACATCCCATAATCTTTATACATCATACATCCAATAATCTTCATACATCATACATCCCATAATCTTTATACTTCATACATCCCATAATCTTTATACATCATACATCCCATAATCTTCATACTTCATACATCCCATAATCTTCATACTTCATACATCCCATAATCTTCATACTTCATACATCCCATAATCTTTATACTTCATACATCCCATAATCTTTATACATCATACATCCCATAATCTTCATACTTCATACATCCCATAATCTTCATACATCATACATCCCATAATCTTCATACATCATACATCCCATAATCTTCATACTTCATACATCCCATAATCTTCATACATCATACATCCCATAATCTTCATACATCATACATCCCATAATCTTCATACATCATACATCCCATAACAATCCGTCCTCACATCAGTCCTCTATCCAGGAGGGGGGGAGGGGTTTCTGTGGTGACAAAGCACTTTCTCCTGCACCTTTAAATTATTCATCATTTACAGGAGGCTGTGTGTGTGTGTGTGTGTGTGTGTGTGTGTGTGTGTGTGTGTGTGTGTGTGTGTGTGTGTGTGTGTGTGTGTGTGTGTGTGTGTGTGTGGTTGGGCAGCGTCTCTTATTTCTGTTCGACAGGACAAATTAAAAGCTATAAATATGATTCATGAGACTGTTTTACATCTTCAGATCATTTAACTTGAAGACCACATCTATAATGCATCATAAAGCCCTTCATGGTGTCATAGTGAGTTATAATGTGTTTATAATGCTCTATGACTGCACTCATAAACACATAATGCTTCCTGATGCACTTTATCAACAGTCGTTAAACATTATAGATGTGACCTGTCATGAATTATAAGTGTCTTCTTGTCGAGTTATGATGCGTTATGAATACCTGAACTCAGCTCAACAATCAGCTGTAGTAAAGTTATAACAGTTCATGCAGTGTCATCAGTTATCAGTGTGTGTTCAGTGACGTGCAGCACATGTGTCAGGATCACTGTAAAAATGAAACTGTTGAAGCTCTACAAATCTCCAGTGACAATGCTACATGCTACAGCTGGCTAGCTAACCACTGTCCCCATCAGGAAGCTGCAGATCCTAGGATGGTGAAGGTATGACCCACCCTTCTCTGCCTCACTCTATCCTCTGATTGGCTCACCCTGACAGCCTCACCCTCACCCTAGCAAACCCCACCCTCTTGCCAACACCTAACCAACCCATCCAAGGACGGCAACAAGTACCACCCAATCAGAGGAGAGTAGGGCGTGCCCTCACAAACACCGCTCAGCCCTGCAGCCAGTTTATCCCATTGGCCACTCAGGTGCACCACACCTGTCCTTATATGGTGCTCAGGGGTTGTTACCTGTGTAAACAGGTGACTGCTGATCATTCAGCACAGCTGGGTCAGAGCACATCTGGATGGTTGAGAATGTTGGTGCATCTGGTGTTTACTCATCTTACTTTTTATCTTTAACGGAAATTAAGAGAAAATATAAGACACGTGTCAGAGAATGTTGCTGTGAGATGCCTGTATGATGTCAGAGCATGTCAGACGTAAAAAGTACTTTAAGAATACTTCAGTATTTTCTTTCACGCTTTACTGACCAGCAACAGTGAAACATCATGGTGACGCTGATGATGATGATATCAGATCCATCAACACATGATGTGATGTTTCCTGCTGGTGATCATGTGTGTTTATCATGAAGCATCGTGAAACATCGTGAAGCATCGTGAAGTATCGTGAACGTCATGAAGCATCATGAAGCATCGTGAAGCATCATGAAGTATCGTGAACATCATGAAGCATCGTGAAGCATCGTGAACGTCATGAAGCATCGTGAAGCATCGTGAAGTATCATGAAGCATCATGAAGCATCGTGAAGCATCGTGAAGCATCGTGAAGTATCGTGAACGTCATAAAGCATCGTGAAGCATCGTGAAGCATCGTGAAGCATCGTGAAGTATCGTGAACGTCATGAAGCATCGTGAACGTCATGAAGCATCGTGAAGTATCGTGAAGCATCGTGAAGCATCATGAAGCATCGTGAAGTATCATGAAGCATCGTGAAGCATCATGAAGTATCGTGAACGTCATGAAGCATCATGAAGCATCGTGAAGCATCATGAAGTATTGTGAACGTCATGAAGCATCGTGAAGCATCGTGAACGTCATGAAGCATCGTGAAGCATCATGAAGTATCATGAAGCATCATGAAGCATCGTGAAGCATCGTGAAGCATCGTGAAGTATCGTGAACGTCATGAAGCATCGTGAAGCATCGTGAAGCACCGTGAAGTATCATGAAGCATCGTGAAGCATCGTGAAGTATCGTGAAGCATCGTGAAGTATCATGAAGCATCGTGAAGCATCGTGAAGCATCATGAAGTATCATGAAGCATCATGAAGCATCGTGAAGCATCGTGAAGTATCGTGAACGTCATGAAGCATCGTGAAGTATCGTGAAGCATTGTGAAGTATCATGAAGCATCGTGAAGCATCATGAAGCATCATGAAGCATCGTGAAGCATCGTGAAGCATCATGAAGCATCGTGAAGCATCATGAAGCATTGTGAAGCATCATGAAGCATCGTGAAGCATCATGAAGCATCATCAATACGTTACCATGCCACAGAGCAGGCGTGCTGCTGTTGAAGGTGATCCTCCGTGAAGGTCACATGGTGCTTGTGAGGTGTATTGTCCCTCCTGAGCTGCCATGCCTCAGTGAGGCGACTCTTCGTGTTTCCTGCTAAAGCTGCAGATTACATAATCTGCCTCTTGCTGGATTAAAGCTCTCAGGTCACACAGATCAGCACAGGCCCCGCCCCCACCCCCTCCTGACACATCTCCACCTGCTGGTTAAAGCATGTCTCTGTCCGTCTGATCTGAACGTCCATCTGTCTGTCACGGGCTATTTTAGTTCTAATGTCTTTAGTTGTTTATCCCCCAGAGTGTCGTCATGTGATGCTGCAGGCTGAGGGCCATGACACCGCCATGACATCTGTCTCCATGGTGACGGCCGCCTGCTGTGCCCATCAGCTGATCACATGATTTCATTTCAGATCAGTATTCTCTGAGGAGATAAAAACAAGGTGTTTCTTCTTCTCTGGTTGATCAAGTGACGCACCGTTACATTTATCCGTGTGTGTGTGTGTGTGTGTGTGTGTGTGTGTGATGTGCTGTAATGTGTTGGTGAGTGAACAGCAGCAGGAGGAGGTGGTGCAGATGGAGACGGTCAGGTGATGAGAGCTGAATACAAACCAGATCCACCACCCCTCCCCCACCTGCCCCACCAGACCCTCCGCCCTCGCTCCCCTCCCCCATCCTCCATCAGCATGTACAGAGGCTGCAGCCCGACTCAGCACTCCCCTCCTCCTCCTCCTCCTCCTCCTCCTCCTCCTCCTCCTCGCTGTCATTTATTCATGACCGAACACAGAGAGATGAAAAGGACGAGGAATTCTGTCTCTGCTGCTCAGAAAAACTGGTATCTCCTGATATCGGACAACTCTCACGATGTAAACCCAGTATGTCCCAGTATAAAAACCCAGTATGTCCCAGTGTAAAAACCCAGTATGTCCCAGTGTAAAAACCCAGTATGTCCCAGTGTAAAAACCCAGTATGTCCCAGTATAAAAACCCAGTATGTCCCAGTATAAAAACCCAGTATGTCCCAGTGTAATAACCTTGTATCTCCCAGTATAAAAACCCAGTATGTCCCAGTATAAAAACCCAGTATGTCCCAGTGTAATAACCTTGTATCTCCCAGTATAAAAACCCAGTATGTCCCAGTATAAAAACCCAGTATGTCCCAGTGTAAAAACCTTGTATCTCCCAGTATAAAAACCCAGTATGTCCCAGTATAAAAACCCAGTATGTCCCAGTGTAATAACCTTGTATCTCCCAGTATAAAAACCCAGTATGTCCCAGTGTAATAACCTTGTATCTCCCAGTATAAAAACCCAGTATCTCCCAGTATAAAAACCCAGTATGTCCCAATGTAAAAACCTTGTATTTCCCAGTATAAAAACCCAGTATGTCCCAGTGTAATAACCTTGTATCTCCCATCTCCTTCACCCAGCAGAAACCTTCACTGCAGGAAAATCCATCATCTCCACACTTACAGGGTTTTCAGCTGACAGCAGCAGTGACGTGGGCTCACCCTACTCCTGCCTGCAGCCAATCACAGCCCTTCTCAGCCTCCTCTTCCTGCTATTGGCCGGGGATGTCAACAGAGCAGCGTGTTTCACGTGCAGCAGCAGCAGGTCAGCGAACGCCTCATGAAGAGAACCTGAACACAGCACGAGTGATTTAAAGGGCCAGTCCGTCACGTCATCAAAACATCAGCCTGGATCAATAGGAACAATATTTACAGTAATGTGATTGTTGTAATGTGATTACTTCTCAATAAGTAATAATACTTGATGATAAGGGTCACCTGTCAGTCATCCTGAGAGTGACAGCAGCTGTGTCCAATCCTGTGGCTTTAAGCATGGTGGTGGGCGGAGCTTCACTTCGTTTGGATCTTATATTGTAGTAAATATTGATCATTATCAAACCAATCTTAATTTAATAACGTAATACTGAAATACTTATTGATTAGAATGAGAATAATTATATTTCAGAACAATGATATGACAGTAAATATTGATTAATATCAGGAGAGTAATGTGGGATCAATGATCCTGACGCGGGCTCCTCAGAGGTGATGACATCACTGACTTCATTGAGCCTCCTCAGACTTGTTGAGTCGTCGTTCTGAATCTTAAATAAAGTTCTGTGTATTTGAACAAAGCCTGTCGGCCTCCTGGCAGCACCGCCGCTCTCCCAGGACTCGTTACCAGGCAACCAGCAGCCGGCGGCCATGACTGCTTTGTTCCTGAGGAGACTGAAACAGGGATGAATGGAAAACTGTGTTTCCTGTTTTCTGTTCAACAGAGACACAAAAAAACAGGAGCTGAAAACTTTATTGTCCCCAAACGTGAGACATGGAAACACTGTCTGTCCCCGATCATGGGTTCAAATATGTCCTCCATCTTTGTTTAAATATGTCCTCCATCTTTGTTTAAATATGTCCTCCATCTTTGTTTGAATATGTCCTCCATCTTTGTTTAAATATGTCCTCCATCTTTGTTTAAATATGTCCTCCATCTTTGTTTAAATATGTCCTCCATCTTTGTTTGAATATGTCCTCCATCTTTGTTTAAATATGTCCTCCATCTTTGTTTAAATATGTCCTCCATCTTTGTTTAAATATGTCCTCCATCTTTGTTTCAATATGTCCTCCATCTTTGTTTGAATATGTCCTCCATCTTTGTTTGAATATGCCCTCCATCTTTGTTTAAATATGTCCTCCATCTTTGTTTAAATATGTCCTCCATCTTTGTTTAAATATGTCCTCCATCTTTGTTTCAATATGTCCTCCATCTTTGTTTGAATATGTCCTCCATCTTTGTTTAAATATGTCCTCCATCTTTGTTTAAATATGTCCTCCATCTTTGTTTAAATATGTCCTCCATCTTTGTTTAAATATGTCCTCCATCTTTGTTTAAATATGTCCTCCATCTTTGTTTGAATATGTCCTCCATCTTTGTTTAAATATGTCCTCCATCTTTGTTTAAATATGTCCTCCATCTTTGTTTCAATATGTCCTCCATCTTTGTTTGAATATGTCCTCCATCTTTGTTTAAATATGTCCTCCATCTTTGTTTGAATATGTCCTCCATCTTTGTTCGAATATGTCCTCCATCTTTGTTCGAATATGTCCTCCATCTTTGTTCGAATATGTCCTCCATCTTTGTTTAAATATGTCCTCCATCTTTGTTCGAATATGTCCTCCATCTTTGTTTAAATATGTCCTCCATCTTTGTTCGAATATGTCCTCCATCTTTGTTCGAATATGTCCTCCATCTTTGTTTAAATATGTCCTCCATCTTTGTTTGAATATGTCCTCCATCTTTGTTTGAATATGTCCTCCATCTTTGTTCGAATATGTCCTCCATCTTTGTTTGAATATGTCCTCCATCTTTGTTCGAATATGTCCTCCATCTTTGTTTAAATATGTCCTCCGTCTTTGTTTAAATATGTCCTCCATCTTTGTTTGAATATGTCCTCCATCTTTGTTTGAATATGTCCTGCATCTTTGTTTGAATATGTCCTCCATCTTTGTTTAAATATGTCCTCCATCTTTGTTTAAATATATCCTCCATCTTTGTTTAAATATATCCTCCATCTTTGTTTAAATATATCCTCCATCTTTGTTTAAATATGTCCTCCATCTTTGTTTAAATATGTCCTCCACCTTTGTTTAAATATGTCCTCCATCTTTGTTTAAATATGTCCTCCATCTTTGTTCGAATATGTCCTCCATCTTTGTTCGAATATGTCCTCCATCTTTGTTTGAATATGTCCTCCATCTTTGTTCGAATATGTCCTCCATCTTTGTCCACGGTCTCAGTTCTTATACTGAGATGTCCTGAAGGAACAGGTGTGAAGGTGAGGGCCAAAGTGGTCCCACTGGTAACAGGAGTATTTATATTTATTTATTTGTTTGTGTATTTATTTATGTGTTTATTTATTTATTTGTTTGTTTATTTGCAGATTGCATTGTGGGCTGTGATGACAGCGTTTAGAAACAAATGTAAATCTGAGTTTGTTTAATCCGCATCACCACGGCGACCATCGAGCTCACACACACAGTTTATTGAATCAGATCAGACCCCGCCCCACTGTGTGATGTCACTTGTAGGGGTCAAATCCGATTGGCTGTTTAGCCAATCAAGAGGACGAGGTGTAACATAAGAGGAGGCCTCTGATAGAGACCTGTGTTTAACACACACAAACACAAACACGTGTTTATTGTTGTTGTTTTAAAGAGTTATTTATTTGAGTTCACGTGTGAATCGTATTAATCTACGGCTCAACTGACACTCAGCTGAGGGGGGGTGGAGGAGTGATGGGGGGTGGAGGAGTGACGGGGGGTGGAGGAGTGATGGGGGAGTGGAGTGACGGGGGAGTGGAGGAGTGATGGGGGTGGAGGAGTGACGGGGAGTGGAGGAGTGATGGGGGTGGAGGAGTGACGGGGGAGTGGAGGAGTGACGGGGGTGGAGGAGTGACGGGGGGTGGAGGAGTGATGGGGGGTGGAGGAGTGATGGGGGAGTGGAGAAGGAGTGACGGGGGTGGAGGAGTGATGGGGGAGTGGAGAAGGAGTGACGGGGGGTGGAGGAGTGACGGGGGAGTGGAGGAGTGATGGGGGAGTGGAGAAGGAGTGACGGGGGTGGAGGAGTGACGGGGGAGTGGAGTGACGGGGG
This sequence comes from Epinephelus awoara, assembly GCA_035609425.1. Classification (NCBI taxonomy): domain Eukaryota; kingdom Metazoa; phylum Chordata; class Actinopteri; order Perciformes; family Serranidae; genus Epinephelus; species Epinephelus awoara. The sequence continues at coordinate 39,783,274 of CM069305.1, read as the reverse complement.
AGTGGAGGAGTGACGGGGGTGGAGGAGTGATGGGGAGTGGAGGAGTGATGGGGAGTGGAGGAGTGACGGGGGGTGGAGGAGTGACGGGGGAGTGGAGGAGTGATGGGGTGGAGGAGTGATGGGGGGTGGAGGAGTGACGGGGGGTGGAGGAGTGATGGGGGTGGAGGAGTGACGGGGGAGTGGAGTGACGGGGGAGTGGAGGAGTGATGGGGGTGGAGGAGTGACGGGGAGTGGAGGAGTGATGGGGGTGGAGGAGTGACGGGGGAGTGGAGGAGTGACGGGGGTGGAGGAGTGACGGGGGGTGGAGGAGTGATGGGGGGTGGAGGAGTGATGGGGGAGTGGAGAAGGAGTGACGGGGGTGGAGGAGTGATGGGGGAGTGGAGAAGGAGTGACGGAGGGTGGAGGAGTGACGGGGGAGTGGAGGAGTGATGGGGGAGTGGAGAAGGAGTGACGGGGGTGGAGGAGTGACGGGGGAGTGGAGTGACGGGGGAGTGGAGGAGTGACGGGGGTGGAGGAGTGATGGGGAGTGGAGGAGTGATGGGGAGTGGAGGAGTGACGGGGGGTGGAGGAGTGACGGGGGAGTGGAGGAGTGATGGGGAGTGGAGGAGTGACGGGGGGTGGAGGAGTGACAGGGGAGTGGAGGAGTGATGGGGGTGGAGGAGTGACGGGGGAGTGGAGTGACGGGGGAGTGGAGGAGTGACGGGGGGTGGAGGAGTGATGGGGAGTGGAGGAGTGATGGGGAGTGGAGGAGTGACGGGGGGTGGAGGAGTGACGGGGGAGTGGAGGAGTGATGGGGAGTGGAGGAGTGACGGGGGTGGAGGAGTGATGGGGAGTGGAGGAGTGACGGGGGAGTGGAGGAGTGATGGGGGAGTGGAGAAGGAGTGACGGGGGGTGGAGGAGTGACGGGGGAGTGGAGGAGTGATGGGGGGTGGAGGACTGACGGGGGTGGAGGGTGGAGGAGTGACGGGGGAGTGGAGGAGTGATGGGGAGTGGAGGAGTGACGGGGGAGTGGAGGAGTGACGGGGGTGGAGGGTGGAGGAGTGACGGGGGAGTGGAGGAGTGATGGGGAGTGGAGGAGTGACGGGGGAGTGGAGGAGTGACGGGGGTGGAGGGTGGAGGAGTGACGGGGGAGTGGAGGAGTGATGGGGGAGTGGAGGAGTGATGGGGAGTGGAGGAGTGACGGGGGTGGAGGGTGGAGGAGTGACGGGGGAGTGGAGGAGTGACGGGGGGTGGAGGAGTGATGGGGAGTGGAGGAGTGACGGGGGAGTGGAGGAGTGATGGGGGGAGGGGAGGTGGAGAGAAGGAGGGCACAGAGCAGACCGTTATCTGTGGCGCCTCCTGTTGGACAGAGACGTGACATCAACAGAGACACAGGAAGATGAACCATGTTAAGAACAGTGTCTCTGAGAGCAGACGGCACAGACGGGGGGGATTAAGGACAGAGGAGGGAGGAAGAAAGGAAGTAAAGAAGGAAGGGTGAATGTAGAAAGGAGAGAGGGAAGAAAGAAAGAGAGAGAGAGAAGATCAATAACACACACACACACACATACAAACCTATGTAACTGAGAGAGAAGGATAGGAGATAAGGAGATAAGGAGACAAGGGACTTAAGGAAAGAAAAGGGACATCAGAAACAAGGCAAAAAGGATGAGGAGAGAGTAAAGGAAGGAGAGACAGAGGGTAGGAGGTGAAGAAGGGGAACAAAGGATTAAAGGGGGAGGGGGGGCACTGATGACCATGTGGTCATCACCATGACAACCAGCTGCCTCTGCCATTGGCTGACGGTGGAGCTGTAGTACTACAGATGAGCAGCAGAGGGAGACAAACACCACTGCTGACCAATCACAGCTCATACTGTAGCAGTGAAACATCAGTTTGACCTGTTGACCTCTGACCTCTGAACACACGCTCAGTTATCTCCTATTTTACATAACACATGTTGGGGGGGGGGGGGGGGTCCTGCCTGGTGTCCGGAGTTGGATCAGGCGTCCCTGGCAGGAGGCGTGGTCTCACACATCTATAACATGATGTCCACAGCTGCAGATGTTTGTGGACAGTGATGCTGCCGTCGCTGCTGATCATCCACTAATTCCTCTGAACAGGAAGCAGCTTCATCGGGACTCTTGGCTGAAGGATTATCTGGACCCACTGAACATGTGACGGGCGACACTGTCTGTGCATTTTAAACAGCAGCTCAAATACACAATGGATGGAGCAGAGCTCAGAGTGTCTCCGTCTCCCTCCAGTGGACAAACACAGGAACAGCATTAATGAGAGACACTGAGGGACACACAGACACATAGACAGACACACACACACACACACACACACACACACACACACACACAGAGACACACACACAGACACTGAAGCAGTAGCCAAATCTTTTTATGTAATTATGACATCATTTATTCATAAACAACACAAAGAGTCAAATATAAATAAATAAATATGTTTTGTTAGTAAACATAAACACATCAGACTGATCTTTATTAAAATCATCATCATACAGTCAGTTTCCACGGAAACACACAGACATCAGGCTAACACTTTCCTTCTACTTCCAGTCTTTATGCTAAGCTAACCACATACACACACACACACACACACACACACAGATGAACTTGCTGAATCAAATGTTGGACTGTTCCTTTAAGGAAACAGAGGTGGAACCTGATTGGCTGGGTGTTTTCTGACTCATCACTTTATTGTCATGACTCAAACTGTTCTGACGTCATCATCAGTTTAAACTAAAGAAACAAACACAAAGAAACCGTTCAACTCGTCTCTGAGGATGAACTGTGGGAACTGCTCATGTAGCGCCATCATCAGGTCAGCGCGTCCGTCATGACCAAATAACCGCGTCAGCCTCAGCTCTGAGTTAGCTCATGTTAGCATGTTAGCACGCTAAACTAAGGAAGAGGACGTGACAAATGTTACACCTGCTAAACATCAGCATGTTAGCATTGTCGTTGTGAGCATGTTAGCATACTGATGTTGGGCTCACAGAGCATGTTGGCACACTGGGCTCCATGTCATTAGTCCGACGTCCCGTTGTTCTGATCATACTAGGCTATGCTGTATTTGTGTACCATAGAGGATCAGCAACGCAACAAAAGTAGGCTACTGGTCGAGATACAAGTGTCATAGAGAGGAGAGAATGAAACACCATAACCTCCTATTATTAACTCTGGGGTCCGGGTTGTGTGGCGAGCTCTCCGCGGTGCTGAACAGCTCTCGGCAGGCGTATTTCTGCCTTGATGGAGCGCCACGACCGGCTCTGGGTCAGCTGGGAAAGGATTGAGGCGAAGCAGGCTCATGGCTTATGTGTTTGCCACTTTCTTTTTCATTTTAACCCACATGATCTTTTCCTGACCCTAACCAAGTGGTTTTTGTGCCTGAACCTGCACCACAGGGCATCATGATGATTTCAGAACAACAGGACTTCGGAACAATGGGTTTAATATGGTGGGACCAATGGGCAGACCCCAGCATACTGATGTTAGCAATCAGGCTCACAGTGCTGTTAGCATGACATTAGCAGTGTCATTGTAAGCATGTTAGCACACTGACGTTAGCATTTAGGCTCACAGAGCTGTTAGCGTGATGTGTAGACTTTAAAGCTGCGGTCACACTGAATCACACCCGGGCCACACTGCCTGTGTGAGCAGCACATGACGGCTACTTCGCTGAACTGCTGTGGCTCACACACTTCACCTGCAGAGCTCTGCAGCAGCTGGACATCTTTCCAAACTTCATATCTGGAAGGCATCGATGAAACTTTTCTTCAGCTCCTCAGGATGGAAACATGCTGAACGTAGTAGTAGTAACAGTACAGGTGGCAGTACCCTGTGAGATTTCACTAAGACAAGTTCAAAAGACGCCTAAAAGACGTCACAAAAACTTTCATTCAGCTCCTCGGTGTACGTATTTTGAACGTCTTTGCTCAGTGGTTAGTAGCAGTAGGAGTTCTGGGTTAGTAGTAGTACTAGCAGTAGTAATACTGCATCAGACCTTCAATAGCTGTACTTTTTTCCATACTTCATAACTGGAAGGCATCGATGAGGCTTTTCTTCAGCTCCTCAGGACAGAAACTCATTAAACATCTCCCAGAGGACAGTTCCTCCTCAGAACCTCCTGCAGCTGGAAGTGAGTCTGAAATCAGGATCAACAGAGCGTCACTGGAGCTCGTCCGTCGATCCTCAGGCTGGATGTTAGCTGCTCACAGGGATCTGGACCTGCCGGGAAGGCACCTCCTGCTCGGCGGCGGCAGAAGGGATGTTGATATTGGGGTCGTCATCGACCTGGTAGCACTTCCCCAGGTTCTTGATGATGTTAAAGTTGGACCGGGCTGTTTCTGCCAGGCTGTTCTCCAGAATCCAACCATCAGACTCTAAGTCAGGATCACCCAGCCGGAGAACGTTCTCCATGGCCGTCTGCAGGTAACGAACCCCTGTCAGAACCAACAGCTGGTGGGAGAAGAAAAACATGATAGTACCAAATACCAAAGTAAACTGGTCCCAGAATGAGAGTGATGCATCTGTACTGGGCGCACCTCAAAGAGCCAGATGAGGAGCACGGTGAGACCGATAGACTGCATGATGCCAGTGTAGTGCTCCATCAGAGCCTGTCGGCAGCCTCTCCTCCACAGGTTCAGCTGCTGGCTCAGCTGGTCGAAGTTAAAATGTGCCGATCTGTTGCTGATCTGCTGCTGGATGCAGGGCCGAGGGGATGAGGTGCTGCAGCAGCTGAAGGGAACGCTGTCCATCAGGTACTTCCCCTCCACATTACTCCTCAGGCGGCTGCAAGGAGGAGCAGGCAGTTAGGAACTACTACAACAACAGCTACTCCTGCTGTTCTTACTACTGCTACTACACTACAACAACTACTGCTACTAGTCCTTAGGCAGCTGTAGATCCTGAGTCAGTGTTGAACTGTCAGTGACTTTGATTTGCTCGTTTGTTCTCAGATAAAAAAAATGCTGATATAAAAATAAAGGATGGGGTCGACGGTGCTGTAAACCTTCTCCAGTGTGTTTTAAGACTCAGTTGTTGAGACTCGGGTCATACGGAGTCCCTTGAACCTGAGTTGAACCCTGTCAGTTACACCTAATTAATCCCAGGACATTTGACATGAGTAGCTTCAAGCTTTAACCCGCAGCAGACCGGTCGCCTCAATCTGAAAGTACTCTGTTTACTGTCTGCTGACAGGTTGGCACAAACATTTCTTATGTCCTCACATCTCCATCAGTGAAGTGGAGTCCAGCTGGATCCACTAGATTCTGATAGAAACCACTGTAGCACCACAGAATCTAACTGGACTCAGTAGGATCTAGTATCTAGAGTCCTGAAGATCCACCAGAATCTATCTTCAATCAAAGTTCTTGAAGGGGACCTATTAAAACCCAAAAGCACAGCTGGGTTCTACTGGAGTTAAGTGTTCAGCGTAAATCCTCCAGTATTCACCAGGATCAACTAGAAACTGTTTGAAGTTCACAAACAAATTATCACAACAGTGATATCCTACAAAGCAGAGCCCCATGATTGATATTATGAGGCGAGCTCTGGGCAGGTAAAGTTACTATGTTTGGGTTTAGGAGAGGAACATGGTGGGAACGTACTTTAAAATGACTCAAAGTTCACATGTTTCATGTTGTGACCCATCGACCGCCCCAGCCTGCCCCCTAACTGGACCACTCAGGACCGCTTCCTTCTTTACTCCCATCAGCACATCGGTCACATGATCGCAACCTCCCAAAATACATGAGTTATGTGTGAATTACTAATAATAATTACGAATAATAATTATGTGGGATATGTACAAATTTTGGTGCATTACTTTTCGTAGGAAAATGTACAAACAGTGCGTGAGAACAGCTGGTCTAAACACAGAGAGAATCTGCCAGAATCCAGCAGGATTTACTGGGATCATCAAAGATCCCCTCAAATCCAACTGGGATCTCTAAACACTCCAGTGAGTCCCAGCAGGTCTAGCTCCACTTACTCCACCACGCTGCTGCTGGTCATGTCTAGGTAGCGGTTGCTGATCCACTGGACCTGGAACCAGTCCCGGTACCCAGTGTTTCCACAGCACTGGAACTGGATCTGCAGTAAGTCCAGAGTCTTCTTCAGGTAACAGCGGCCCGGCGTATCTGTGTCCTTGTAATACCGCATGGCGTTCCTCAGGCCCAGGAACAGTGACTCCTCCAGCTGGCCGCGGATGCTGTAGCACATGAGCGCCCCCGCCAGGACGCAGGAGGTGAAGAAGAAAGTGCAGATGACATATGGCATCATCACCAGCTTCCAGCGCAGGAACTTGTTGGTGTCGGCACAGTCCAGGCAGATCTTCCCACCCAGGAAGTTGATGCAGCAGGCCGCCAGACCCGTGGTGATCAGCATATGTGGCACGTAGAGGATCCCCTGGTCTGACATTACTTCCTGCCATTTCTGAATCTCTACTTTGAGGAATAAGCCCAGGCCGAAGAGGATCGCTCCCGTCAGCACAGAGATCCAGTTGAGAAGCCAGAGGACCTCAGCTAGCTTCTCTCTCTCCACCTTTGTGAAGGTCACCTTACCGACCGCCATGTCAGTTCCTGTTTTTATTTATCACGTCCAAGCGGCCGGAAACATGGCTGAAAACTGGAGTGCGTTAAGGTGCAGTGCCACTTACAACCACTAGGTCCTGCATTCAAAACACATCAACTTTTCTCTGGAAAGAAAAGGTCTTATTTTTATAAATTACATCATCTTAGCGACTAATTTTCTTTCCGCTCTTCCTGTTTGTGATTATACTAAAAATAGTGGTCCAATAATTAGGTATCAACCACCTTAACTTCCCCCTTAAACTTACCCCTAACTGAAAGTATAATATTTACCCTGAGTGACATGTTGAAATCCAACACTCCATGCTTTTTACATCCTCAATGTCTTGTGGGTCACTTTAGACACTTTAACCCAAAACTCAGTTTGACATATTTGCTTCTGAAATTAAACGTCAGTAAAAAGTTCCACAGTCACAGATGGATGGTTTGGCAGCGTGTCGGTCCTCCACAGGTGGTTTAGTCCGGTCCGGTTTCACTCGCCTCTTTTCTCCTCCGTTCTGCTGCCCATGTTCAGAAGTTCAGGCTCTGACTCACAATATGGTGCTGGGCATAAACTCAACTTCAGATCCAGGTCAGATCACATAAACCAGCAGGTTCTCAAATCATAGCCCTAACATCCAGTCCATCGGGGTCTGGGAGGCTCGGGGGTTAGGGTTGAGGGTTCAGAGCTCACAGGTCAGGGTTCTGGGTTCAAAGTTTAGAAGTCACAATCCAGGGTTTAAAGTTGAAGAGGTCAGAGTTCAGGGCTCTGGGTTTAAAGGTCACAGGTCCAGGTTCAGGGCTCTGGGTTAAGAGGGTACAATTCAGAGTTTTGAGTTCCTGGTTCTGGGTTTAAAAGTCAAAGTTCGGGGTTCTGGGTTTAGACATCACAATTTAGGGTTTAGAGTTCAGGTTTTGAATTAAAAGGTCACAACTCAAGGTGCTAGGTTCAAAGTTTGGAGCTCAACGTTCAAGGTTCTGGGTTCAGAGGTCACAGTTTAGAGGTCGGGTTCTTGGCTCAGGTTTTTAGAATTCAGGTTTTTAGGGTTCTGGGTTCAGGTTTTTATGGTTCAGGGTTTGGAGTTCAGGGTCAGGCCAGGCCTCTCTTCAGAGCAGAGCTGGAGGAGAGAGCTGCTCTTGGAGCGTCATAAGGAGCTTAGCGAGGTATTTTAGGTTCTCTTGACTGTAGTCCACGACTCCAGGACCAGGATGTGATCGCTGCAGGAAGAAGGTCAAAGTTTAACAAAACTGCTGGTGATAGACTGAAGCTGATCGATGGAGCATTTTATCGATCAGATAATCAATAACAATCATGTAAACACCCCCATCAGAGTCACATGTTCCACCTGTTGATCAGAATCTGAACACACTGAGCATGCTCAGAAGACCGACCACCCTCCAGCTGTCCTCTGACACTGTTCATACAGGAGCAGCTTCATTCAGTGAAATCAGATATATTGATAGATTCACATTGATCAGCTGATGTTGAACACTTAAATGCAGATACACAAACTGATCAGTGAGGTCAGATCGATACAGATCAATTCAGATCAAACTGTGACTCATGATAAACATGTTAAACTACAGTTACAGAGTTCAGATCAGGAAACATGAGTTCATCAATAACAGCTCATTCATTCACTCACAATACTTTCACTCATCAATGAGATGGAACGAGCGAGTTTGCTGCCGTCTCAGGTCCACTCAGCCAATCAGCTGACAGGAAGACAAAAAAAACACAAGTTTACCTGCCGTGGACAGAGAGCTGTGAGACATCCAGCCGCCGCCTGTCGTCCCCCCGACCTCCCATCATCCTCTGCTGCCAACCTCTACGCAGTTTCACCGCACTGAGGAAATATTGCTGCTGAGAAAAAGAGTTTTCAGGCTCCTGTTAGCCTGCGCCGCTAATCTCCTTACAGCTAATCAGCCTCGTAATACCCCCCCCCCCCCCTCCAGCTGGACCATCAGCAGGACGGATGTCCACCACAGCGTCACGCCGTCACAGTTCATCTGATGATTTTACAGAGGTCAGATTCAGACAGCAGACGGACTGTTGACATCTGTAAAGAAGAAGAAGAAGGAGATGAGGGGACGTGTCCCCACAGTGTCTCCTGTCAGGGGACAACACTGGGTCCATCGCAGTGTCTTCAGGGACGCTCCATCACTATTAAACCACAGTGACACAGAGTTTGTCGACTGCAGTCAACTCAGACTGAAGAGGTTCAAACTGTCAGTCCACACTCTTAAAAATAAGAGTTCCTCCTGAAGGACTGAGGTTCTACCCAGAACTGTGCACCTCTAAAGAACCTGTTCTCTCTCTTCAGAGAGTCTTTATAAAACTAATGAAACCATTTCATCCATAGAACCCTCTTTGTTTTTCTTTCTTTTTTTTAAAAAAGGTATCTCCATTGTTTTTTTGTGATGAAGGGTTCAGTTAAGAACCCATTTTAGGAGAAAGGACTGTTGACAGAACCTCACCCTGACATATTTCTTTTTTTAGGGATTCTGGTCCAACCTTTCATAAATGGCTCTAGGTCGAACCCTCTGACAGATGTCCATGTAAAACCTTTATGAAAGGTTCCACATGAGACCACATGGGGTTCTCCTCTGGGGAGAAGTTGAAGAACCCTATATGGTTCTAGTTAGTACCTGTATATTTCAGAGTCTGGTATGTTCAGCTGATGTCCCGACAGTGGATGGATATTTGGAGCAGAGTTGGATTCTGGATTTTGTGTGTTGGCTCGTTGACTCTTTAACAAACAGGTCCAGAGGGTCCAGGTTCACTCACTCTGTCCAGGACCTGTTTCTCCTCTCCTGGACCTCCTCAGGGCCGCGTTCTGTTCACCTGTAGATCTGTCCTCAGGTACGTGATGACTCTGTTACTGTTCACCTCCATGGATGAGAACACGATCACGGCCCAGGACTGGATGAACGTGTGAACCGGTGTGACCAGTCTGTCCTCCACCTTAATGTGTCCAACACCAGTGACATGTTTACTGGTTTCAGAGGAGGTCCTGCCGTCCTGCTCCTGTGTGATCAGCAGAGCAGCAGCACAGGTGTCTGTCTGATGACATCTGAAGCACAAACCAACACCGGATCTGAGTCAACTGGACGATGAAAATGTTCCGTTCTGCTTTTTTTGAGTCCGTCCGTCTGTCAGTTTGTGAACCTGAGACTTGAGAACAGGAACCAGTTGGAGACAGTGGTGACGTTGTGCTGTGACATCACTGGTGTGACTCTGATCACCTGCAGCATCAGTATGGACACAGGTCGCCTCTGACGCTCCCTCGCTTGTCTTTTTTTCTCTGTTGTTTGTTTGTAAATTTGATTCACTGCCTTTTAATTGTGTTTCAGCAACATGTTAAATGTCGTGTTAATAAAACCTGTTGAACTGAACAGAAACACTCGGAGTGACCTGAAGGACGACGTGTTCATGTTCTGAACACTGGAGCACCACCGTGTGGCAGAGCATCACAGCACTGCTTCACATTATTAATCATTAATAATAATTATCCAGATAAAACACTAATGTGTTTAATGTATTAATTCATTTATTCACTAAGTGTAAAATATGCAGCATGTAAACATTTGAACTGTGGAGCATAAACAACAACAACAACAACAACAATTAATTAAATAACTTTAAAATAAACATATCTTGTGATGATGTCACACAGATGATGTCACACCCTGGTGTTCCACTCTTGGGGGGGGGGGGGGGGGTACCAGTCTCTCCCGGCTCCTGTCAATCACTGCATGACGTCATGTATCCAGAGCGTTTCCGGTGCAGGAAGGCGGGGCCACCGTGTTCCTTAGGGAGAGACAGACAGGTGAGTCATGTCAGCACAGAGCCGCAGGTACCCACTTCCGAGACCGGGACATCATCCTTCAAAGTAAAAGCACGCAGAGTTTTGAACTGTGAATATAAAATCTTCATGATTTTATTTTTATCAGTTAAACTCTGAACATGATTAAATGTCGTGATGAGGGATTTGAACACATCACAACTTTATTAAAAAGTTATGACTCACACATTCAAATATCATACATGTTGTCTATAAATATATTTCAAGTAAAGACAAATTATTTAGAATTCATAATTAATCTTTTTTCAATACGTTTCTGGAGACACTTTGATTTGATTTTGTTTTTATTTTATTTTTTCATTTTAAAGGCATCTTATGACATGAAGCTTAATCCTAAATGTGAATATATTTCTCTGTAGAATCAATGTTTGTTGTGTGAGGGTCAGAGGTCAGAGGGTCTGAGGCAGATTGTGATTTGGGGTTTTATAAATAAAACATATTCATTCACATAGTGCTTTGAGTTCGGGACTGTTCGTTACTTATGAGGAGTGGTTTAAAGGGGGGAGGTGCGTTAAACGGTTGTATTACTTTACTGCAGATTTATTTTAATGTGGATTACCAATGATAACACAGGGTGGGTTTGGACGTCATGTTTTCTTAAAAGTGACACCGTTTATCAGCCACAAACTGAAAAACAGAAAGTACAGTTGGATTTTTAAATTGTCAGCGGTTCCTGGACTCTTCATGAGTTCTGTCAGAATAAAAACAGAACTTAAAATAGCGATCATTTTGTTCTATGTCTCACAGTGACGATGCATGTTATTAGTAATATCTTAAGCACTTGTGTTAGACACTAGCATAGCGCACATTTTTATTTCTGTTTTTTTGCTTTATATTTACATACTCCTATTTCATATTCTCATTCGTTACCTCAGAGCGACTGTAACGAATCACAGTGACCGAAAAAGTTTTGTCGATAATAAAACGTCTTTTTTTCAGGTCCCGCAAAAGGACCAGCAACTCTGATGAGTAAACAACAGTCCCTAAACAATAAATAAATCTTGACGCCAGACTGTTGCTTTGCACTGTGCTGTTTTATTGTGAAACTCCGCGAGACAGGAAGTGCGTGTGAATGTCTCGCGCTTGTTGCAGGATCCGCTCTGAGTTCAGCCATATTCCCACTGACCAGCCACACCGGCAGCCTGACCCGAACTACCGAAAAACCCTCCGTAATCCCCCCGCACGCTCCCGCACGGTGCTAACGGGGACCGTAGGTAAAGCCGAGCCGGTACCGGAGCTCCCGGACATGTTACCGAGCTGATACACCGACCCGCGGACATGGAGCAGCGGCGGCCAACCTGAGAGAGTCGACGGTCTGACCGACATCCCGATTTCTGAGAGGAAAGTCCAGATTTACCGGGATTAAAGCCGATGTGCAGCACGGACAGACGCGGGCCTGCAGGCTGAACGGCTCTCCACACGACGGAGCGACGGTAACCGGCGGACACACACCGACACACCGACACGCAGACGGCTCAAAATGTCGGGAATGTTTTCCCGGAGCTAACGAGCTAGCTGCAGCTAGCAGGCTGAGCTCGGCAGGACTCGGCAGGAAACGGAGCCTGGGCGGCGGGTAACACTCGGACTGAGCGGCGAGGCTGGTGACGGGCACAGGGCGGGAGCGGCGGGTCGGTGTCCCGGGACAGGATGTCGGCTCAGGAGCGTCTGAAGCGGCTGGAGGAGCTGCTGCTGGAGCGGAAGGTGGCGGGATGTCTGAGTGTGGAGGCGCTGCTCGACCTGCTGCTCTGCTTCTACACGGAGGTGTCCCACTCCCCGCTCAAGAGGGAGAAGCACGTCACAGACTTCCTGGAGTGGGGTAAGAGCCTGGTCCTGGTCCTGGTCCTGGTCCCGGTCCTCCTTGTTTTATTCTAGAAAGCTTTTAATAATAAACTTCAAGAAGGGGCCCTTCAGGGGACCGCCAGGTGCTCCCTGGAGGCCGGGACATCAGGGGGGCTCCAGGGACGGTCAGGTGGGAGGGTCAGGGGGGCTCCAGGGACGGTCAGGTGGGAGGGTCAGGGGGGCTCCGGGGGTGCTAATGGGGTCTTCAGTGACACTTCAGGGTCCTCGAGGGAGCTGTCGTGTCACCTCAGGAGTTTGGAGCTGATGTTTGAAAAGAGTCCAGACTGAGTGGGTTTAACGTGTCCTGTAGGGGACTCAGTGGGGTGGGTGTGTCCAGGGGTCCTTGAGTAGTTCCAGGCACCTTCAGAAAGAGTTCTGGAGGAGATTCAGGGGTCCTTGAGACACGAGAGGGGCCCGAGGATGGGGGGGGTCCTGTCTGAGTCGATGGGGGGCTGTGGTGAGTCTGAGCTCAGTGGACGATGTCCCACTTCGGTCCACTGTGTCCTGGTTCAGTCTGTCCCTGTTGAACGTGGTCTGGCCTGGTTTGGTCTGGCCTGGTTTGGTCTGGCCTGGTTTCAGGAGCTGTGTAGATGTTCCTGTTTCTCTGACTGATGCAGTCAATCAATCAATCGCTGTATTGATCACCGTTAATTTACTGAGTTAGTGACTTTTGTTTTTGACCTTTAGCTAATGATTGTGTTTGTGTTTGTTGATCCATCAAACATTCATAGAATATGACAGACATCTGTCTCAGTCTCTCAGGGTCCAAACAGGAAGTCCACAGACGTCTCCAACTGATTGATTTAAATATTTAAACGTCTCATCCTCAGATAGAGACGAATGAAGGGAAAGCAGTGAGTCTGATTAATCTGGTTTCTGATGAACGTTTCAGCCCCGTCTCTCGCTGACCTACATTTACCAAGAAAGCAGTTTGCTATAAATAAACAATCTGAAACCATCAAACCAGGCTGAAGTCCAGATCCTGTAACTGGTCAGACTGGGACGATCCTGTAACTGGTCAGACTGGGACTGACGGACACGATCAATATTCATCAGAATATTGTGACTGTCAGTGACGACCAGTAGACATGCAATAATCAGAGCACTGAGGTCATGAACACTTCGATGAAAGGAGTCACATGGTCAAATAACTGATGGACGATCAGTAATCATTATCAGTTATTGATCAGACTGTTGATCATATTCAAAATTATTGATCCTGTTGGTCAGTCTGCTGCTTCATCAATACTCCGACCTGTTTCCTTCCAAAGAAAGAGAATTATACTTCTGTTATATTGCAATGATGATAATGTGTCCTCTGTGTCCTCCTGTCCTCTGTCCTCATGTCCTCTGTGTCCTCATGTCCTCTGTGTCCTCATGTCCTTGTGTCCTCCTGTCCTCTGTGTCCTCCTGTCCTCTGTGTCCACAGTGAAGCCATTCACCACCACAATAAAGGACATGCGGCTGCACAGAGATGACTTTGAGATGCTGAAGGTGATTGGACGAGGAGCTTTTGGAGAGGTAAGACTTCCTGTTGACCTCTGACCCTGCCCATCACCTTGGGGGGGGGGGGGCTAATGTGTTCTGAATCACACACTGTGTCTTATTACTGTCAGTACGTCCTGCAGCTGCTCTTAAACATACATACTGTTACCTGCAGTCTGCATGTGATCAGGACAGATACCATCTCATAACATCACACCCTGAACTTTGACCCTGTTTTTTATATATCCATTACCATGGAGATAAATCAAACGCCATTTACTGATTTCATCAGACAGTGGTTGACCTGCAGAGCTCTGATGATGTTACTCTGTGACATGTGTAGTTTAACTTTATAGTTGTAGAACCAAACATATCAGTGACAGTGAGATCACGTCTGTCCTGATGTTGTTGTTTGTGATATTTATAATTATTTTGTTCACCTAAACAATTAAAAGTCTTGTTATTACTGTTCAACTGGTCATCGGTTACTGTAATGTGCTGTCGTCCATCATTATGACTCCGGACAGATGTCAAATTGTCATCTGTTTGCAGCTCAGTCGATGTGACGTATCTTTCTCTGTGCAGAGGATTGTGGGTCAGAACAGACAGGAAATCATGCTGAGTTACAGACTGTAAAATACGACCTGATGTCGTAGAACATCCTGGTGTTTATGGCATACTGACTTTGACAGACTCTGTGTTGGGACACAAGAAATCTCTTCCTGGCGTACTGTATGGTGTTCTAGGGAAACATAGAAAGTCTTCTTTACCTCCTCCTCCTGCTACTCCTCCTCCTCCTCCTGCTACTCCTCCTGCTCCACCTCCTCCCCCTGCTCCTCCTTTTGCTCATCCTCCTCCTGCTCCTTCTACTTGTGACATTTCAAATTATAATTAATTAATGAAAATCAAAATTAGAAAATAAATGTTCAACAATGTCATTATTGTCATTATAAAACAAACATTATTGACATTGACACAGGTGTCAACGTCTGGTACTCTGGCATTACTCTGGCCGTACTCTGGCCGTACTCTGGCCGTACTCTGGCATTACTCTGGCATTACTCTGGCTGTACTCTGGCAGTACTCTGGCAGTACTCTGGCCGTACTCTGGCCGTGCTCTGGCATTACTCTGGCCGTGCTCTGGCATTACTCTGGCATTACTCTGGCTGTACTCTGGCAGTACTCTGGCAGTACTCTGGCCGTACTCTGGCCGTGCTCTGGCATTACTCTGGCATTACTCTGGCATTACTCTGGCTGTACTCTGGCAGTACTCTGGCAGTACTCTGGCAGTACTCTGGCCGTACTCTGGCATTACTCTGGCTGTGCTCTGGCATTACTCTGGCCGTGCTCTGGCATTACTCTGGCCGTACTCTGGCATTACTCTGGCATTACTCTGCCATTACTCTGGCCGTACTCTGGCCGTACTCTGACAGTACTCTGGTCTTACTCTGGTCTTACTCTGGTCTTACTCTGGTCGTACTCTGGTCGTACTCTGGCCGTACTCTGGCAGTACTCTGGCAGTACTCTGGCAGTACTCTGGCAGTACTCTGGCAGTACTCTGGCCGTACTCTGGCCGTACTCTGGCCGTACTCTGGCAGTACTCTGGCAGTACTCTGGCAGTACTCTGGCCGTACTCTGGCCGTACACCAGCAGTACTCTGGTACTCCTCTTGTAGTACTCTGGTGGAGCTCTGTACTGAGAGAGGCCGTCTCTCCTTCCTGTGTAGTAGCAGGAAGTTGTTCCAGTTAAATGTGGCTCTGCATTTCCTGTTTATAGCGCACAGCTTCCTGTGGTCTTCCTCTGTGCTTCCCACAGGAGCTCAGTCTTTTTGTTTTATTTTTTCAATAACCTTTATTGAGTCAGTCAGGAATGTACCTTTCAGTTCATTGGCTCTCGATAGCCTGATGTCCACTAAAAGCTAACTGGTTAATGTTTAAGAAGAAATACACAAAATGAGGTAAAATAAAAGAAGACTTTTCCCCTCAGTCCTTTGATTCAGCAAGC
>CM069305.1:39305000-39760000 GCA_035609425.1 Epinephelus awoara | reverse complement strand
CAGGTCTTGACTTTAGTCACTTAGGTCCTGATCCTAGTCTCTTAGGTCCTGACCCTAGTCTCTCAGGTCCTGACCTTAGTCTTTCTGAGGTCTTGACTTTAGTCTCTCAGGTCCTGACCTTAGTCTTTCTGAGGTCTTGACTTTAGTCTCTCAGGTCTTGACTTTAGTCTCTTAGGTCCTGACCCTAGTCTCACAGGTCCTGATCCTAGTCTCTCAGGTCCTGACCTTAGTCTTTCTGAGGTCTTGACTTTAGTCTCTCAGGTCCTAACTCTAGTCTCACAGGTCCTGACCCTAGTCTCTCAGGTCCTGACCTTAATCTTTCTGAGGTCTTGACTCTAGTCTCTCAGGTTCTGGCTCTAGTCTCTCAGGTCCTGGAGTCCCGTGGTCTGGTCCTGACCCATGACCTCTCCACATACTAGCACACACTCGTCACAGAATGTGACGGTCGTCGAGTCTCACTAAGTGTTTTTCCTGCAGGACATCGGCCCTCCAGTATCTCACACTGGTTTTACTGGGCAGCACCTCCCCTTCGTCGGCTTCACCTACACCACTGACAGCTGCTTCGCTGACTGCAGCTCCGTCAGTCGGGTGGAGCTCGGCATCCGCCAGGAGGGGGAGGGAGAGGAGGGAGGAGGAGGAGGACGGCAGGAAGTGGAGGCTTTCGAGAGGAGGATCCGCCGACTGGAGCAGGAGAAACAGGAGCTGAACCGAAAACTGCAGGGTGAGACACCGCGAGTACACAGACCGCCATGTAGTACTGATGTAGTACACTGATGTAGTTCTGATGTAGTACTCTGATGTCGTTCTAATGCAGTCCTGATGTAGTACTGATTTAGTGCGGATGTAGTACTCTGGTGTAGTTCTTATGTAGTACTCTGATGTAGTACTGATGTAGTTCTGATATAGTTCAGATGTAGTTCCGATGTAGTACTCTGATGTAGTACTGATGTACTACTCTGATTTAGTAATCTGATGTAGTACACTGATGTAGTACTGATGTAGCACTGATGTAGTTCAGATGTAGTCCTCTGATGTAGTTTTGGATGTAGTACTCTGATGTAGTACTGATGTAGTACTCTGATTTAGTAATCTGATGTAGTCCTCTAATGTAGTACTGATGTAGCACTGATGTAGTTCGGATGTAGCACTCTGATGTAGTACTGATGTAGTACTGTGTGTGTGTTGCAGAGTCGACTCAGGCACTGCAGGCTCCGGCCCGAGGAGGAACTCTGAGTCGCGACAAAGAGATCAAGAAGCTGAATGAGGAGATCGAGCGGCTGAAGAAGAAGCTGGCAGGTGAGAGCAGTTCATGTTGTAGGTGATGGAGCTGCAGCAGCTGGTAGTTCATGTTGTAGGTGATGGAGCTGCAGCAGCTGGTAGTTCATGTTGTAGGTGATGGAGCTGCAGCAGCTGGTAGTTCATGTTGTTGGTGATGGAGCTGCAGCAGCTGGTAGTTCATGTTGTAGGTGATGTAGCTGCAGCAGCTGGTAGTTCATGCTGTAGGTGATGTAGCTGCAGCAGCTGGTAGTTCATGCTGTAGGTGATGTAGCTGCAGCAGCTGGTAGTTCATGCTGTAGGTGATGTAGCTGCAGCAGCTGGTAGTTCATGTTGTAGGTGGTGGAGCTGCAGCAGCTGGTAGTTCATGTTGTAGGTGATGGAGCTGCAGCAGCTGGTAGTTCATGTTGTAGGTGATGTAGCTGCAGCAGCTGGTAGTTCATGTTGTAGGTGATGTAGCCGCAGCAGCTGGTAGTTCATGTTGTAGATGGAGCTGCAGCAGCTGATAGTTCATGTTGTAGGTGATGGAGCTGCAGCAGCTGGTAGTTCATGTTGTAGACGATGGAGCTGCAGCAGCTGGTAGTTCATGTTGTAGGTGATGGAGCTGCAGCAGCACTTGTAGTTCATGTTGTAGATGATGGAGCTGCAGCAGCTGGTAGTTCATGTTGTAGGTGATGGAGCTGCAGCAGCTGGTAGTTCATGTTGTAGGTGATGGAGCTGCAGCAGCTGGTAGTTCATGTTGTTGGTGATGGAGCTGCAGCAGCTGGTAGTTCATGTTGTAGGTGATGGAGCTGCAGCAGCTGGTAGTTCATGCTGTAGGTGATGTAGCTGCAGCAGCTGGTAGTTCATGCTGTAGGTGATGTAGCTGCAGCAGCTGGTAGTTCATGCTGTAGGTGATGTAGCTGCAGCAGCTGGTAGTTCATGTTGTAGGTGGTGGAGCTGCAGCAGCTGGTAGTTCATGTTGTAGGTGATGGAGCTGCAGCAGCTGGTAGTTCATGTTGTAGGTGATGTAGCTGCAGCAGCTGGTAGTTCAAGTTGTAGGTGATGTAGCCGCAGCAGCTGGTAGTTCATGTTGTAGATGGAGCTGCAGCAGCTGATAGTTCATGTTGTAGGTGATGGAGCTGCAGCAGCTGGTAGTTCATGTTGTAGGTGATGTAGCTGCAGCAGCTGGTAGTTCATGTTGTAGGTGATGGAGCTGCAGCAGCTGGTAGTTCATGTTGTAGACGATGGAGCTGCAGCAGCTGGTAGTTCATGTTGTAGGTGATGGAGCTGCAGCAGCACTTGTAGTTCATGTTGTAGATGATGGAGCTGCAGCAGCTGGTAGTTCATGTTGTAGGTGATGGAGCTGCAGCAGCTGGTAGTTCATGTTGTAGGTGATGTAGCCGCAGCAGCTAGTAGTTCATGTTGTAGGTGATGGAGCTGCAGCAGCTGGTAGTTCATGTTGTAGGTGATGGAGCTGCAGCAGCTGGTAGTTCATGTTGTAGGTGATGGAGCTGCAGCAGCACTTGTAGTTTTTGGTGGTCTTTAACAGTGAGTAAGCCCCGCCCCCCTGCTGTGGTAGACTCTGATAGGCTGGAGCACCAGCTGGAGGAGGCAGTCACACTCAGACAGGACTACGAGAGCTCCGCCTCCAAACTGAAGACCCTGGAGAAGCAGGTGAAGACGCTGAAACAGGAGAAAGACGACGTCCACAAGGTATTTACCCAACAGCCACTCAGTGACCCAGCTGTCAGTCAACATCTGTTCATCAGGTCTGTGAGCGAGGAGCTGACAAATGAGTGTGATGTAGTGTGTCCCCAATATGTCCCCAATGTGTCCCCAGTGTGTTCCCAGTGTGTTCCCAGTGTGTCCCCAGTGTGTCCCCAATATATCCCCAGTGTGTCCCCAGTATGTCCCCAGTGTGTCCCCAGTATGACATGTGTGCTGTCGTCCTGTGTGAGCAGCAGCTGGCCGACTCTCTGGAGCGTCTGAGGAGTCAGACGAAGGAGCTGAAGGAGGCTCACTCTCAGAGGAAGCTGGCCCTGCAGGAGTTCTCAGACCTGTCAGAGAGGATGGCCGACCTCCGCTCCTCCAAACAGCGTCTGTCCCGACAGCTCCGGGACAAAGAGGAGGAGATGGACGCCCTCCTGCAGAAGATGGACGCCATGAGACAGGACATCCGTAAGACGGAGAAGAACCGCAAGGAGGTGAGACGGAGGCGGTGACTGAGCAGACTCAGATCATGATGTCGTGTTTAATGAAATCTGCTTCTTATGAAATGTGTTGGTGAACTCGTCATGCTCTGCTCAGTAAAGACGATGAAAACCAAAAAATGTGGCTGAAACTCCAGGAAAAAAAAAACAGATTTTTTTTTCCCATTGTGTTTCTAGGATGTAATAAACAAACTGATGTCACCCGATGCATCCTGTGCATCTTCTTCGCGGCTGGCAAACACTCTTCAGGTGCATTACCGCCACCCACCGGGCTGGAATGTGTGCGTCAGTGTTACCGGTGTGCCAGAAATTAGGGAACTGAGAAAGATGCGATTAAATGCGTTTTCTGTTTTACCGTAATATTTTTTCTGTAATTAATTAATTGAAATTAACGCGTTAAAGTCCCAGCCATAGTTGTTTCTGACCAAACTGTTGATAAACTGATCTCCTGTAGTTCCTCCTGTTCACCACCAGAGGACGACAAACGCCAACATATATTTATACCTGCTGTCACTGTTCATGAACGTGATTGTCTGGTGACTTGTCCAAGGTGAACGCTGCCTCTCGCCCAATGTCAGCTGGGATAGGCTCCACCCCCTGCGACCCCCCAACAGGATAAGTGGTTACAGAAAATGAATAAATACTCCGGATCATTAAGGCTGACATAAACAAACTGAAGACAAATGTTCAGCCAGATGGAGAGATCAGGTTACTTTGCACCTTCCACTCAAACGAGCGACTGACACCATCACGACCCTGCAGCTCATCGCTGCGACGGTGGCTCTGGTGCGAATGCAGCCTCAGAGAAGATGTAAGCTGCACCAGAGCATGTGAGCGGAGCGGGTGAAAATTTCCGCTCCTCGCTTGCAGACCTGTCACTTTGTGCCGCTCGTCAGCTCAGCTTGGTTCTGCACATTCTTTGCTCCGCTTCACTCCATCAAAAATTTTATCCCGCTCCACTCGCTCACCACTCTGCTCAAAAAAACTGCGTCGTACTACTCTAACCTGTAATCTTCTATTCACAAAGAAAACATGAGCTTGGTAGACTCTCCGGGGAAGCCCTCTCCCCTCTCCTCGCAGTTAGGGACCGTTCTCCAAGGTACCGCTGCTCCTCTTCTCAGTTTCTTTTCTGAAGTACACAGTAAACTCCATAGTTTTGAAAGAAAATAGTGTGGGTTTACGCAGGTGCATGAAGCATTCTGGGTGAGCGACCAGAGCAAAATTGGAGCGAGAGATAAGGCTCCGCTCCACCTTTTTTAAAAAAAAAAAAAAAAAAAAAAAAAAAATAGCCGCTCCTCACTCAACACAAAATCCTCCCGCTCACCGCTCCGCCTGCATACTCTCAGCTGCACAGGACAGGAAGGAGGGGGAAACCTTCAGAATAAGAGCATTCTGTGTGTTTTCAGCTGGAGGCTCAGCTAGACGATGCGAAGGCGGAGGCTTCGAAGGAGAGGAAGCTGAGGGAGCACAGTGAGGTTTACTCCAAACAGCTGGAGACGGAGCTGCAGAGCCTGAAGGTCAGAGGTCACACACACACAAAGTCTGATCCAGTTTTATTTATTCAATCCTTTAAACTAACACACTGTGATGGAGCGTTACGTATCCTAAAGATCCCAGTCCTCACGTTACATGATCTGGGTTCTGGTCTCAGTCACAGCAGGGTCGGGGAGCAGCAGCTGGTGGTGCGGAGTCTCAGCAGGAGCTGTCCCGTGTCAAGGCGGAGCTTGATAAGAAGGTCCTGTTCTACGAGGAGGAGCTGCTGAGGAGAGACTCCGCCCACTCCTCAGAGATCAAAAACCTCCGTAAAGACCTGCAGGAGTCCGAGGGGGCTCAGCTCGCTGCCAACAAGGAGTTGCTGCAGCTCCGAGACAAGCTGGACAAGGCCAAGAGAGACAGGTGAGTCCTGCACCAGGTGAGACTGGAGGGACAGGTGAGTCCTGAACCAGGTTAAACTAGAGGGACAAGTGAGTCCTGATCCAGGTTTTGTTCTTGTCTCTGTAGACAAACTGAGATGGATGAAGCTGTCGCAGCTCTGAAGGAGAAATCTGAACGAGAGAAAAACATGCTGACAGAAGAAAATCGCAAACTGACGGCTGAAACTGACAAGGTGACAAAATCCTGAAGGACTAAGGCTACAAGAATCTCTGTATCTTCTTAAATGTTCTCTTGAAATTCATACATTATTATTTGTCATGTGATCGTTGAGGCTCTTGCAGCGGTCTAATGTCTTTTGAGCCTGTATGGAATAAGTCAGTCGGTCAGAATATTTGTAGCACTGTTACTGTCACTGCACATGCTCAGTAATGGTACGTCTCTCTCAGCTGTGTTCGTTTGTGGACAAACTGACGGCTCAGAATCGCCAGCTGGAGGACGAACTACAGGACCTGTCGTCTAAGAAGGAGAGCGTGGCGCACTGGGAGGCTCAGATCGCAGAGATCATCCAGTGGTGAGTCCGACCTGCAGGGGACGCTCTGTGACTGACGTATCTGTGTCTGTGGTGGACGCTCTGTGACTGACGTATCTGTGTCTGTGGTGGACGCTCTGCGACTGACGTATCTGTGTCTGTGGTGGACGCTCTGTGACTGACGTATCTGTGTCTGTGGTGGACGCTCTGTGACTGACGTATCTGTGTCTGTGGTGGACGCTCTGTGACTGACGTATCTGTGTCTGTGGTGGATGCTCTGTGACTGACGTGTCTGTGTCTGTGGTGGACGCTCTGTGACTGACGTATCTGTGTCTGCTGTGGACGCTCTGTGACTGACGTATCTGTGTCTGTGGTGGACGCTCTGTGACTGACGTATCTGTCTGTGGTGGATGCTCTGTGACTGACGTGTCTGTGTCTGTGGTGGACGCTCTGTGACTGACGTGTCTGTGTCTGTGGTGTTTCAGGGTCAGTGATGAGAAGGATGCCCGTGGATACCTTCAGGCTCTGGCCACTAAGATGACGGAGGAACTGGAAACTCTGCGCAGCTCCAGTCTGGGACCACGACCTCTGGTAACACACACCTGCACACTGAAACCAGTATGAGCCAGTTCAGAGCAACAACACCCACAGACCCTCACAACCTGTCAGTAGTACTTATGTCAGACTTAATATCCGTCGTACTCGTGTCAGTAGTACCTGCGTAAGTAGTACTGTCAGTAGTCCTGTGTCAGTAGTACCTGCGTCAGTAGTACATGTGTCAGTAGTACACGTGTCAGTAGTACATGTCAGTTGTACATGTGTCAGTAGTACATGTGTCAGTTGTACATGTGTCAGTAGTACATGTCAGTTGTACATGTGTCAGTTGTACATGTGTCAGTAGTACATGTGTCAGTAGTACACGTGTCAGTAGTACATGTCAGTTGTACATGTGTCAGTAATACATGTGTCAGTAGTACTGTCAGTAATACATGTGTCAGTTGTACATGTGTCAGTAGTACATGTCAGTAGTACATGTGTCAGTAGTACATGTGTCAGTTGTACATGTGTGAGTAGTACATGTGTCAGTAGTACTGTCAGTAATACATGTGTCAGTTGTACATGTGTCAGTAGTACATGTGTCAGTAGTACTGTCAGTAATACATGTGTCAGTAGTACTGTCAGTAATACATGTGTCAGTTGTACATGTGTCAGTTGTACATGTGTCAGTAGTACTGTCAGTAATACATGTGTCAGTTGTACATGTGTCAGTTGTACATGTGTCAGTAGTACTGTCAGTAATACATGTGTCAGTAGTACTGTCAGTAATACATGTGTCAGTTGTACATGTGTCAGTAGTACATGTGTCAGTAGTACTGTCAGTAATACATGTGTCAGTTGTACATGTGTCAGTAGTACTCAGTAGTTTTTTTCTTTCAATCTGCTGTCTCAGCCTGAGTCAGGAGTGGCCACGCCTCCTAAGAAGCCTTGGCCTCCAATTGGTGGAGACAGGAGGGTGAGTGTGTCAGTCACTGCTTTCAGCCAATCAGGATTCACTCAGCCTCATTATGGGCGGGGTCTAAGAAGCTTGCATGGCTATTGGCTTGTACATCAGCCTGTACAGGAGTCCTTCAGGGATCCTCATCAACTCTGAGGAGGTCCCATCAGTCCCTGAGGGGTCTGGACTGGGCAGAGCTCTGACATCAGGTTTCATATGATGTCACCCAGCAACCAAATCAGTGACATCATCCATCAGGAGGTCACATGGGGTCAGATATCATGATCAAACGACACTCTGTGCATGGGCTGCTCTGATTGGCTGACTGCTCCATTTGTTGCTGCCTATGAGGGGAAACTTCAGGTGCTTCCAGACACCTGAGACCACTGCTGTCCACCTGTGACCTCATCACACAGGAAGTGCTGATCAGAATCATATAATCAATACAGCTTCTGATTAATCAATGAACCAGTGATGACCCAGGTTTATAATCTGTTAAAGTCACGTCCTGTTTGTGGTGACTATGGTTTCTATGGTGACAGTGAGCTGCTCGCCGTCTGAAAGCACCTTAAATGATCGGTGTTGTTGCCTGTTGTGGGCGGGGCTCTGGTATGGCGGGGTTTTGATTCAGAGTTGCCACTGATCAGCTGTCCCCACCCACCCCCTCCCTGCAGGACCCGCTGTGGAAGGTGCGGCGCAGTCAGAAGGTTGACATGTCGGCCCGTCTGGAGCTGCAGTCGGCTCTGGACGCCGAGATCAGAGCCAAACAGCTGGTTCAGGAGGAGCTGCGCAAAGTCAAGGCCGCCAACATCAACCTGGAGAGGTCAGAGGTCATGCAGAGACACACGCCGTCCCTCTTCTCACCTGTCCGCCTCCTCACCTGTTTCTCCCTCTGTGTTTGTGTGTGTGTGTGTGTGTGTGTGCAGTAAGCTGAAGGAGTCGGAGGAGCGGAGTCGGGAGATGGGGGAGCAGATGGAGAGTCTGAAGAGAGAGATGGAGGACAGCCGCTCCCGCTCTGACAAAGGTGAGACGACCTGGGTTCACGTTACCTGTCCACGTCCCCTCAGGTCAAAACAGACAGGTTGGTTCAGCTGCCTCAGCAGGTGACCACACTTCATCAGGCCAGGAGTCGGTAACCTGCTGCTCTGGAGCTTTCAGGGTCAAACACATGCCGCGTTTTTTACGCCCTCAAATTCAGTGTTTTCAGTGTAGACTCAAGGCAGGCGTGCTTTAACGCCAGAGCGCACGTTCCCAAGCACCTATCTTTCAGGGCGTGACAGCTGCGCTTTTAGATTAGATTCTAAAGATCGAGTTCTTTGGCAGCGCATTCACTAAAATGTGCGTCACACGTCCACGACCTGGTGTCTTTTTCTCTAATTTTTGCCCATCAGTGTCTCGTCCTGAATCTCCTCAGCGAGGTTAACCATAGATTTCAAATCCAATGAAGTAAAAGTCTCAGTGGAAAATTCAGAATTTAATAGTGGGTGTTCAGATTTGTTTGACTGCCAGCACTGCAAAGTTAAAGTACCATGTAATTAGAAAGAGCCCACTGCAGAGGAGCCATCTTGTGGTAAAACATAATTTTGAAAGATCGTTTAGACCTATGTCGATGTGTTGATAGAATCATTTAGACTCGGTACACAGTGTTACTGTAACACTTAAATATGTTTTGTGGCTCCAGGCAGATTTTTTTTTAGTTCTTTTTGGTCAAAAATGGCTCTTTGGTAGCTGAAGTTTCTGCGTCAGGCTTTAAGTCAGAGATGACCCAGTCACGTTTTGTCACAGATACCGGTCGACTGCTGGTGTAGTTCATCAGTGTAGGTGTTGTAGGTGTCGGGGTCTCCACCAGGTGGCAGTGTAACTTTGGCTGTAAATGTTATGTGACAGTTTGAAGCAAAGAATCTTGTTTGGTTCCTCATTCAGTCAGTAACATGTTCTGAGTCGTTCAGTCAACACAGCCGTAAAACAAGCAGCACACAGTGAAAGTCTCTGCTCTGAGTCCACTTATTGATTTGTTTATTTAGCCTGAAAGTGTTGCACGGCTAAAAATAAATGCAACCTCACATTGAATGGGAGTTTCCAGAGCAACCTGTCAGTCTCAGTCTCCTGGACGCTGAGCTCTCCTTTACCCTCAGCAGCTCTTCATATAGATGAAGCACAAAAAGTAATGAAATGTGTGTTTGGTAGATTATTTCTTTGCTGTAACGAAGCTTCTTGTCAATAAATCTTACACTGTTGGAAAGCCTGTTTATTTCCCTTTTAAATGGAGCCACATATGTAAGGATCATGTATTTGTGGGATGAGCAGCAGAGCTGAGTATGTGGGTTGAGCCCATGAAAAATTTGCCAAATCTTCTCTGCCAGTGCCAAACAGCTTTTTTACGCTGTTGACTCTTGTTTGGTGGATTGGATGATTGAAGTCTGAAGAAACAAGACATACTGGCAATTTAACAGTTTATTCATTTAACAAACAGGAGCTTCAGTAGTGTGTGGAGGAACCATACACAGCCACAACAGCCTGGCACCTCCTCCACACTGCTGTGGGATGCATCCCATTCTTCAACCAGCATCTGTCACAACTCAGCCAACATGGTTGTGTTGGTCACTCTGGCACCAACAGCAAGCCCAAGCTGATCCCACAAGTGTTCAATGGGGTTGAGGTCAGGACTGCTGGCAGGCCAGTCCCTCCTCTCCACTCCCAAAGTCTGGAGGTAATCTCTGATAAACCTCGCTCTGTGGGGGGGAGCGTTGTCATCCTGGAGGACAGAGTTCAGTCCCACACTGTGGAGATATGGGATGGCCACTGGTTGCAGAATTTCATCTCCATATCTCTCTGCATTGAGACCGCCTCCAATGATGACAAGTGTTGTTTTTCCAGTGAGGGAGATGCCGCCCCACACCATCACACTGCCTCCACCAAAAGATGTTACTCTGTCGGTGCAGCAATCAGTAAAGTATTTATCGCCACACTTTGACGCTACGATCCAACCTCTGCAGACAGAATCTGGACTCATCACTGAACTTAACGTTCCTCCACACGTTCAGGTTCCAGTGCACGTGTTGCCGACACCAGCACAAACGGGCCTGACGGTGAAGGGCAGTGGTGGCAGGCCGTCTGGCAGCCCTATGAGACCGGAGATTGGCTGCGTGCAGAGAGCCATCGACCATATCGTCCGGCAAACCTTGACTGCAGATCTGTAGCAGACTGCCTGCAGTTCCTGAGTGCTGAACCAGAAGCTCAAAACAAGAGTCAACAGCAAAAAAAAGCTGTTTGGCATTGGCAGAGACGATTTGGCAAATTTTTCATGGATGCAACCCACATACTCAGCTCTGCCTGTTCCTTACAAATGTGGCTCCATTTTAAAGGGAAATAAAGAGGCTTTCCAACGGTTTAAGATTTAAGAAGCTTCGTTACAACAAAGAAATAATCTACCAAACATACATTTCATTACTTTTTGTGCTTACTTTAGATTCATGATGGTGACGTGAACGTCCTGTTGATGCTCAGGTTGATCAGCTGCTAATAAAATGCTCCAGACAAATCAGGACAAGATAGAAAACTGCCTGAGTCTGAAGTTTTTACTCCAGATGTATCATGTGTTCTCCTCCAGCAGCAGAGACTTGTTCATGTGTTCACCTCCAGCAGCAGAGACTTGTTCATGTGTTCACCTCCAGCAGCAGAGACTTGTTCATCTGTATTTTCTGTGTCCCTGCAGGTTTGAAGCTTCCAGACTTCCAGGACTCCATCTTTGAATATTTCAACACATCCCCTCTGGCTCCGGACCTCACCTTCAGGGTGAGTCTGTCTGCCTGTCTGTCTGTCTGCCTGTCTGTCTGTAACTGATTCGTGTTCAACCAATCACAGTTAAGAGCTCACCTAGCAGCAGGTCACATGATGATGATGATGTCACTATGACGACGATGATGTCACTCAGGTGTTGTTGTTTGTTTCTCTCTCCAACATGGAGGCGTCAGTTTGTTCCGCCTCCTCGCTGCTTGCTCTCTGGGAAGACGTAAGTTCATCCGTCAGGTTACCCACAATCCCCTGCACACTGTCCCCCTTACCCACAATCCTCTGGGGCAGAGAGCCATCAGTTCTAACCTCAGTCGTAGCTGCTAGCGTCGTGCTAATAGTTAGTCGTAGGTGACGTAGAGTGCAGCGACCTGTAACCACCACTGATTTGATTGGCTCACCCGAGCTCCACCCACACACATAAGTCCCGCCCTCCTGCATTCAGAGCCTCGTCAGCTTTGTCCTTATGATGATTAAACCAGATGTGTCGCACTCTTCTGTTCTCGTGTCAAAGTACACACACTGCAGTACGACAGTTTCACCACAGAGGAAGTACTAACAGTAGCTGATGGCGTGTTTATGTCATCCGCCGTCAGAGTTTCTGACAGGTCACATCCTGTAAAGTGTTTGATAATCGAACTCTGTGACAACCGTGTGTTTCATCAGCTCTTCTACATGTTGATATTTTATGTCATTAATCAGAAACACGTCTTTGTGTTCACAGGAAGTGCTGATGTGTACTTCCTGCTGATGTGTCGGTCTGTTTGTGATCACCGTCAGTTTTTTACCAGTCGTCAGACGGCTTTGAAATAGTTTTTATTGGTGGATCTTTAAACACACGTTTGTCACTGCTGTTAGTGTCTGTAGTGTTTATGTACACACTGTGAAGTTTGTGTCTGTGTTGTTGTGACGTGTCGTTACGTGTGAGCGCTGCAGGTTTGTTTTACGTTTTCATGACACAACGTGAACGCAGATCTGATGTCAAAGACAAACTGTAACACAGTGAACGTTACAGCTCCTCCTTCATTTAACTCAGGACAGTGTAACCATGGTGACACGACAGGATATTATGGTCTGTAATGGGCGCTGCTAGAGTCCTGCACGGGTCCATTTTGAAAACCAACACCCGCCCACACCCGTCAATAAAGTTCTGGAATTGGACGTCTCTTTGACTGGATGGTGAAAACATTCAATCACTGCCAGGTTAGGAAACATGTTAGCATGCTCCTTCCACCACCACCAAACCTCCAAAGGATCTGAACTCCATGTAGGCTGCCACCTCATCCAATGTGACCACGGGGTCAAAGGTTACACTTGTGTCACTGACTTTCAAAATAAAAGCAACTGTCAGAATATATTATATATATATATATATATATATATATAATCATGGGGGCAGTGTTGCTGTCACTACCCGATACGTAGCTCTAGTGAGACACGAAGAAGAAATAACAATTCAATTTCTCTCATCAGCAGTACTAGAGAAAAGAATTCTCCGTCCTCCAGTCGCGATGTATTTAACGGCCTCACCAACCACTGCCTCCTACAACGCTGTCTCTGTTTTTGTCTCTTATGCAAGAGGTACATTATCAATATCTCCTCCACAGTCGCCATGTTTGTTTTTGAGTTTGTTGTTGTCATAAACGTTTGACGCTGGGCTGCCTCCTGGTAGATATATTGGTTAACATCCATGCCAACGTAAAGGGCGCATAGAAGTATGTGGGCAGTGACGGTAACATCGTTTGAAACGGACGTATACATTTTCGTACGTAAAAGGAGCATAAATGAGCCTTTATTGGATTATTCAGACACATTTAAAGAAATAGGCAAGGCAAGGCAAGTTTATTTGTAGAGCACAATTCATACACAAAGTAATTCAAAGTGCTTTACAGAAGAAGAAAATGCATTAAAATCACAATACAAAATAAAAACATAAATAATCATTATAAAATGAACTTTAAAAGAGAAGAGCGCAGATAAGATCCTTTCAGTCATATGCACAGTGAAATAGAGCTGTTTTGAGCCTAGATTTGAACATTGTCAGAGTAGAGGCCTGTCTCACATCTTCAGAAAGACTGTTCCAGATTTTAGCTGCATAAAACTGGAACCCTGATTCCCCATGTTTAGTCCTGACTCTGGGCACCAGCAGGAGGCCGGTCCCTGAGGTCCTCAGAGTCCGAGATGGTTCATATGGCACTAACATGTCAGAGATGTACTTTGGTGCTAGGCCGTGGAGAGACTTGTACACAAGCAGAGCTGCTTTAAAGTCTATTCTCTGAGCCACAGGAAGCCAGTGTAGAGACCTGAGCACAGGACTAATGTGATCTCGTGCCATCACACCGGCACAAAACAAGATATAATACACAATGACAGATATACAGTTCACAATTCAACACAAAAACTGTGGCAGAACCAAATAACTACCCAATATGGAAGGTGAACAAATTAAACAGGTATTCAGAATAAAGAGTGTCGGAGGACAGACGTGAGAGACAACAGCAGAGACAGAGTCTCTGTACCTGCAGGTGGATCTCAGTCCTCTACTGGGCAAAGTGATGCTTTTTAAGATGGATGATACACAACATATTTTTTACTCATACACTGTTTAAAACAGACCATGTGTTTGTGATAAATTTCCTCCACCCGTTTGTTTTTATCTGTGGCTGTAGAGATGCCCAACCCATGCTTATTGAAAAGCTCCCGTTGAAAGATCCCATCTGAAAATCTTGCTTGCCAGTCTGTTGTTTGGCAGGTCAAGCATTACTATAACACAGGTTACCTGCGGGTTGCCCGACCTGGTGCAGGACTCTGATAGATAGACTTAAAATATAAAGCTCTGATTGGACCCAGAGGATCCGGCCCAGCCTGAATAAACCTGCACAGATTTTCTCTCGATTCAGTCTGTTAAAGCCTTCATTGTTTATGCACACGAAGCAAAAACACTGGAAAACTGAGGAGAACCCAACTCATATCAAGGCCGTTGGAATCATGAGAAATTACAGCCTGGACGAGTCAGGTGGGGTCAGATCGTCAGATCTAATCAGGCACACAGTCAAAACTATGATTCAGTAGGACAGAGACAGAAGCCTCCACAGAAGAGGAGGCAGTGCTCCTGCAGGAGGTGAATCAGAGTCATGATGATGTCATCAGTGTGTCTTCTCTGAATAAATGTCCTGATGTCTGTAGGTTTACCTCAGGTGATATTTGTCCGTGTGTCTGAACAGGAGCTGCTGTCATAGCTCTGTGTGTGTGTGTGTGTGTGTGTGTGTGTGTGTGTGTGTGTGTGTGTGTGTGTGTGTGTTTGTTTGTTTATGTCTCTTCAATCGTTTCTTCTGTTTCCCGTTCAGACCACAGACATAGACCCCAGCCCCCAGAAATCAGAGACTACGCCCCCCTCGCCCTCCACCACCTCTGAACATGAGGTCAGTCCCACACACTGATTCTGTCCACGTCATACAGCTGTTCCTTTGTCCGTCACACATCCTGACTGTTTATCTGTTTGTGTCAACAGGAAGTTAAAGCAGCCTCAGTCCCAGCGAGCCCCTCCCCCCCCTACCAGAGCTCAGCACTGACCACACCAAAGGTACGCCGCCGTTTCCTCAGGTGGGACGCTGGAGGGGTTACAGTTTGATATTAAACCATTTTGTGTGTGTGTGTGTGTGTTCACAGCCCAAAGCTCACCAGCTGAGCATCAAGACGTTCTCCAGTCCCACTCAGTGCACACACTGCACCTCTCTAATGGTGGGACTCATCCGACAGGGATACGCCTGTGAAGGTACACCCACACACACACACACACACACTCACACACACGCTGAGGCAGCAGAGCCTCCAGGTGGAAGCTGCTCCCAGGTAAATGTTGAGATGATCCAGATCCTTCCTCTACAGTGGTGATACTCAAATTACCACCCGTGTTCCAGATCTGGCCCAGGACAGGGTCCCAGCTGACCCTCCATCGTGCTGTAGGTCACAGTGAAGATAAACTGATTGACAGTGAGATTCTTTTTGGTTCTTTGGGTGTAAACAAGGTGACAGAGTTCATTAAAAAGCATCAAAATAGAGCTTGTTATAGGGCTGGATGATGCAGACAGAAATAAAGGTCTGTATTTTAAAATAAGTATTTTTCAATAATTAAATTAAAATTAAATTTAGCACTGAATCTGTGTGCAGCCAAGCACCGCAGCACCTCCATGGACTATTACATCCAGACGGTCCCGGTGTTTCCTCCGCAGGCTCCACTTCACTCAGCTGCCCGATAAACCTGCTGCTTCTTCCCACTTTAACCTGAATAACAAACCAGGGCTCGGTGCTCCAGTTGGATCCAAACGGAGAGCCGGGGCTAGCTCAGAGACTAGCTAAGGCTAACTGGCTGTGCTTCCCTCCGGTCATGCTGCGGCTAACACTCCGCTAGCCCCTCCCAGCTAGCTCCGGTTTGTTATTCAGGTTAAAGTGTGAAGAAGCAGCGGGTCTGTGGGGCAGCTGAGTGAAGTGGAGCCTGAGGAGGAAGCACCGGTTAGCCCCGTTTTCACTACAGGCAGATTCACTCGCTACAGGGGCGAGGAAATAAAACCTGAACAGCCAATCAGAGTGATCTCTCTCACCGACAAGCTCCGCCGCCGATTCAACATGCTCAATTGGCCGAAAAGCCACCAACGCCAAAGTGCAGATGGTGCGGGACACCAACGGCCCGACTTTGGTCGACGGCTGACCGTTGGCTTGGTGTGTCAGGGCCTAAACAGATGCCCAACCCAAGCAGAAACACTCGACAAGCAGTGCTCAGCTAAATCTCAAGATAATCTTCAGGTTCCAGATTTCAGATGATGGAAACCACTTGTGTGAGACACATACTGTAGACCTGCTGTCTCCCCATAGGGACAGCCTGCGTCCCACTAAAAAAGACAAAAATGGGTCCACGTGGGTCTCAAAGGGTTAATATAGCAAGTTGTGCCCACTGATTGTATCACGTGTAGGGATGAAGGTTCCTGACTTCCTGTTCGTCTCTCCTCAGTGTGTTCCTTCATCTGCCATGTCTCCTGTAAAGACCACGCCCCCCTGGTCTGTCCAATCCCAGCAGAGCAGGCCAAGAGGCCGCAGGGCATCGACGTCCAGAGAGGCATCGGCACTGCCTATAAGGGCTACGTCAGGGTAAGTGATTAAGTACTGACGCAGTACTGACGTAGTTTTACTACAGTTCCACAGACTCATGTGTCGCCGTCTCTCTGTCAGATCCCGAAGCCCAGCGGGGTGAAGAAGGGCTGGCAGCGCGCTTACGCCGTGGTCTCCGATTGTAAACTGTTTCTCTACGACATCCCAGAGGGAAAGTCCACCCAGCCGGGGGTGGTGGCCAGTCTGGTGCTGGATCTCAGGTAACTGTCTACCTGTCTGTCTGTCCATCTGCCTGTCTTTCTGTCTCTTGGATTATCTTATGTGATGAACATTCTGTATTGTCAGATAGAATATATTGATTGATAATTGATATGGGAAATATTGTGGCGTGTGTAACAGAGATGAGGAGTTTTCCGTCAGCTCTGTCTTGGCATCAGATGTGATCCACGCCACCAGGAAGGACGTCCCCTGCATCTTCAGGGTAGGAGAGCTCGCCCCCTCTGACCCCCCGCCCTCTGACCTTTGACCTCCCTGTGTACTGACCCTTATTGTTGTTATTGCCAGGTGACGTCGTCGCAACTGATCTCACAGCTGTCCTCGGTGTCTCTGCTGGTACTGGCAGAGAGCGAGGTGGAGAAAAGGAAGTGGGTCAGGATCCTGGAGGGTCTGCAGAGTATCCTGGCCAAGAACCTGCTGAAGAACCGACAGGTCCACGTTCCGCACGAGGCCTACGATGCCTCACTGCCCATCATCAAGACCGCACTGTCCGCCGCCATTCTGGGTCAGTACCAACCTCCACTGATGACTACTGAAGGACTCTGAGTCTCCTGCGGCTCTGATTCTGGTTTTATTCTTTTAATGTCATCTCAAGTTTAGTTTGTTACAGAGAGTTCTGAGATTTTCATTTATTCTTTTATTCACTCATTTCGTTTTATTTAAAACCTCAGAAAACTCTTTGACGGAGAACTCTGGTGCTGAGGTCAGTACATTAAATACAGACACAAGTAAAAACAAAGAGCAGTAGAACTAAAGGCTGATAAACTACATCTAAAACAGGATTCTGCATATACACGTAGCCTGATATGCACCTTTCCAGAAATGTAGCTACGCGGTGCAGCGATGCTGTATTTTTGGAAGCTAAAAATATTTTTTTCCCTCAGTGGAAACAAAAGTTTATTTACTTTAATTTCACAGGTAAGAAACAATAAATTGTAAAGACAATAAAGCCTCCACAAAAATAGCATTTTCAGTCCTGTGTGTGATTTTTCCTGATTTCATGTGAGCAGAGGAAATGTCTGCTCATCGCTAGTATAATTTATACAGTGTAAAATGTCATAGGCTTGTGCTAATAACGTTGGCATGTTGTATTTGATTAGAAAATGTGTTTAGTGTGAGACAGTTGTTTTGTCGGTGAACCTTGTGAGTCTTGAGGTGGCAGTATAGGCTCTACACCGACGCAGAGCATATGCTATAGTTACAGCGTCAGTTCAATGCTGAAGTATAAATCCTGCATTCGAGTGCAGTGAAATAAAGGATGGTGTCATCTGCATAAAGACGGAAGTTACAATCTGTCAACCTGACGACAGCTTTTAAATGTGTCAGAGGGTCTGTGGTTTATGAAAAGGTTTATTGGGGAGCACTGGGTACAGAACGTTCTGTGAATGTTCTCTTTAATCAATCTTTAAAACCTGAAATTCTTACTGGTTAAACTGTGTTAATGATACAGAATCAGTCACTGGTGATTCTTAAAGATGTTTTCTGTCCCTGCAGATCGGGAGAGGATCGCTCTGGGAACTGAAGATGGACTGTTTGTGGTCGAGGTCACCAGAGACGGTGAGACGGACAGACAGACACACAGACAGGCAGACAGACGGTAGATATCGACCACATGTCTAACCTCTGTGTCTCTGTGCAGTGATCGTGCGAGCGGCCGACAGTAAGAAGGTTTGTCAGATTGATTTGATCCCTAAAGAAAAGATCATCGCTCTGCTCTGCGGTCGGAATCGCCACGTTCACCTTCACCCCTGGGGGGCGCTGGAGGGCGCCGAGTCCGCCTTCGACATCAAGCTGGCGGAGACCAAAGGATGCCAGGCTCTGACGACAGGGGTGCTCCGACCCGGAGGCCCCGCCTGCCTGCTGGCTGCCGTCAAACGTCAGGTCACTGAACACACTGAACACCTGCAGATGTCCCTGTAGCCCCGCCCCCTCGCTGTGGCGGTCCGGGTCTGTTGTAACGCTCTGGTCTGATCCTGCAGGTTCAGTGCTATGAGATCACTCGAGCAAAGCCCCACCATAAGAAGCTGTGGGAGGTGCAGGCTCCGGGCGTGGTGCAGTGGTTGGGCATGGTGAGGGAGCGGCTGTGCGTCGGGTATCCTTCGGGCTTCGCTCTTCTCGCCCTACAGGGGGAGTCGTCTCCCATCAGCCTGGTGAGCCCCGCCGACCCTTCGCTGGCCTTCCTGGCCCAGCAGCCTCTGGACGCCCTGCACGCCCTGGAGGTGGGATCCTCAGAGCTGCTGCTCTGCTTCAGCCAGCTCGGCATCTACGTGGACGGACAGGGACGCCGATCCCGAACACAGGAGCTGATGTGGCCTGCAGCGCCGCTCGCATGCAGTACGTCATTTATTCTACAGATAGTATGTCATCATGGAGGTAAATTAGGTCAGACAGGTGAGATCAGACAGGTGGGTTCAGACAGGTGTAGCTGATTGTCAGGTGAGTTCAGACAGGTGAGTTCAGACAGGTGAGGTCAGACAGGTGTAGCTGGTTGGTCTCTTGTGTCTCAGGTATGTGATTATTTGGCAGTTGTATCTGTTTGCAGTGTTTTATTACGATGGTCAGTGTCAGTTGTTGATCAGTGTTAAATATCAGGTGAACTCGGCAGCGGTTACGTGTCATCACATCATAAAGGTATTAATCAGTATTGACAGGTTATTGATCACCCGTCTGTGTCTACAGGCTCTAACTCCTCCCACCTGACGGTCTACAGTGAGTACGGGCTCGACGTCTTCGATATTCACACCACAGAGTGGGTTCAGACCATCTCCCTCCGCAAGGTAACCAATCACAGCTCAGCACCCCTCTGAGCTGACCAATCACAGCTTAGCAAACAGCCACACACAGTTTAGAACCGGCCAATCACGTCTCTGTCTCTGTGTCCTCAGATCCGACCTCTGAATGTCGAAGGGACATTGAACCTGCTGAGCTCTGAACCTCCTCGTCTCATTTACTTCAGCAACACATCATCAGGTAACCACGGACACACCTGGAAACTGAGCACCACCTGTCTGTCTCCACCCTGAAGCTCACCTGTCTGCACCTGTCTGTCTCCACCTCTCTGTCTCTACCTGTCTGTCCTCAGAGGGTGACCTCACCATCCCAGAGACGTCGGACCACAGCAGGAAGTTGATGGTGCGAACTCGCAGCAAGAGGAAGTTCCTGTTTAAGGTTCCTGAGGAGGAACGACTTCAGCAGAGGAGGTGACTCACATGTGTAACTGTGTGTGTACTTTAGTGTATAATGGATGTCATTCATGAAACGTGAGCAGAAGGAATTTGTGTGTAAACTGTTCGCAGACGGAAATTTACGTGCGTCTTTTCGTAGCTACTAACAAAATCTACTCCTGCTCCTGACCACTCGTAGTGCTTGTGTAAATTTAGTAAAGCACATAAATATTGCTTTTCACTATTGGAAATGACAATTTTAATTCGTATTGTGCTCTGTTATGTAGACAATACATAGATGCCTTTGAAACACGTAATCTAAACATGACAAAATATTAAAAATACAACACATTTAGTTAAATTATTTGGCAATTAGCAGGTTTAAGATCCAGATTAGGTTCATGATTGTGAATTATCTACGTAAAATGACTCAATAGATTACACGTTCTTTCTACACGTTGAATGATGATAATAAAAATATCCGTAAGGACAGCCGGATCACAGCCTCTTCGGCCTCGATGCCTGGGTTCAGCAGGGGCAGCAGGTGGAAGGAGGACGATCGTTTGAATGAATAAATCTGATTTGAAAATGTTTAATTTACGTTGTATCAAACAGAGCTTTAGGCTATTAAGATTCAAATAATTTGAGGACGATGCATACAGACTGCTGTAGGCTATATGTTATCCGTATCATTTGATAAAATAAATGTTAAATAGCTCTACATTCCGACAGCCATCACTGATTTAGTTTATCCATTACGCACAAAACATCTCTGGTTTCCTGTTCCCACTTCATTCAGAACCCCACAAATGAATCTTCTGTTTGTTTGGTGACTGCTGTATTTTTGTGTGTGTGCTTATGCGTTTCTTTGTCTCCAGTTTCATATCAAACCATTTACGCTTCACCTCTGACATGGTTCTTTGTACCACGGAGACAACATTAACAGCATCTGTTACCTCCCTCCAGGCCTTCGCTTTGCCTGTCCCTGCCACACCACCACTAACTGAGGAAAATAAAATGTTTTCCACATGTTGTCCACTTCACCCAAAATTATTTCGATCTCCGCTTCGGAAAAAAATCTCTCTTTCTTTGTCTGCGCCATGACTGACAGGTGGACGGGATGCACCTACACCTCCTTATATGGTGGTAATTGGCTATTCATGGGCGGGGATTTATGCTCATTGCTGAGAACCGGGAGCGCGCTGTCACTTTACGATGGATTGGCATTCATGATCATACACACGTGTTTACGATCAAATCTGAGTTTCCTGCGGCGTTCCTGAATCCGGAGTAGGTTTTTAGTAGAGTAGGCTTTTATGTGCAAATCTACACACAGATTTACACACTTTTCATGAATGAGACCCAATGTGTGTGTGTACATTAGTGTGTAATGTGTGTGTGTACATAAGTGTATAATGTGTGTGTGTGTTGTGTGTAGGGAGATGCTGAGGGATCCGGAGCTCAGGTCCAAGATGATCTCTAATCCAACAAACTTTAACCACGTGGCTCACATGGGACCAGGAGACGGCATGCAGGTCCTCATGGACCTCCCTCTGGTAACTCCTCTTCTTCCTCCTCCTTGTCCTCTTCCTCCTGCCGGCATGTTCTCCTCCCACACCTCCTCTCCCCTCCAACAGCTCTGTTCATCACACTGACTCCTCCTCTCTGCTCTCCTCCTCTTTCTCCTCCCCCTGTCTCACCTTCCTCACCCCCTCCCACTCTTTCACCCCCGGTGTTCAGGTTTGTGATGTCACTTCCCTCTCCCCCTCCCCGTCTCCTTCCCCCTCCTCCTCCTCCTCCCGCCACACCCTCATCTCTCCCCCTTCCAACTTTGAGCACATCTATCACATGACGTCGGCGTCGGCCGGCGCCTTCTTGCAGAAAGATGCCTCCTCTTCCTCCTCCTCCCAGCAGAGCCTCCTGCAGCCTTCCTCCTCCTCCTCCTCTCCCTCCACCTCCTCTCTGGGAAGGGTAGGCCAGCTTCTCTCTATCTCCCCCACTTCTCCTCCCCTCTCCTCCCCCCCGACTCCCACACTCCCCTCCTGCCTGGTCTGTGGTGGTTGGTTTGGTTTGTGTGAAGCTTGAAACATTCTCCAGGTTGATGCTGCGTTCACAGCTTAAAACTTTCAATTTCAGTTTCAATTTTATTTATAAAGCCCAATATCACAAATCACAGTTTGCCTCACAGGGCTTTACAGCATACGACATCCCTCTTTCCTTTAGGCCCTCACAGCTGATCAGGAAAAACTCCCCAAAAAACCCTTTAACGGGGGAAAAAAATGGTAGAAAGCTCAGGAAGAGCAACTGAGGAGGGATCCCTCTTCCAGGACGGACAGACGTGCAATAGATGTCGTACAGAACAGATCAGCATAATAAATTAACAGTAATCTGTATGACACAATACAGTAATCTGTATGACACAATGAGACAGGGAGAGAGAGAGACAGAGAGAGATGCAGGACAGACGGTAATGACAGTAGCTTACAACAACATTAATGAAAGTAATAATATTATAATTAATACTAATATATTAATATCTGATAGTATGCATGTGTGACAATAATCATATGTGTATAATAACAGTAGAAGTATGACTAATGATAACAGCAGCAGCAGGAGGCATCTGGCGAACCACGGCAGCAGCACAACCACACACGTCACACTATCCAGGCACCGCTGCAATACGAGTTAACCTGAGAGACAGTGGAGCACAAAGACTCCGGAGAAGAAGCCAAGTTAGTGACATCCAGAATGGCCGAGTTAGCAAGATGCAGTAAGAGGGAGGGAGGGAGGGAGGGAGAGAGAGAGAGAGAGAACCACGAGTAACCCTGCGTTCTCAGAGCGCAGAGTTCTGGTGGGATAATATGGCATCCAGGTTTTTATGTCTTTAAGGCGGTTATGAAGTTTAGTTAATTGATTCACACCATTCACACCTTCAAGCGTTCACACCTGCGCTGAACACACACCATGCACACCATGCAAACACCTGGAGGCTTTAATGTGCTTTATATATATGTGTGTATGTGCGTGTGTGCGCGCAGAGTGTGATGCCTTCTTCTCAGGATGACTCGGTTAAAGACAAGCCCCGCCCACTGTCCAGTATCTCCCGGCAACAGAGGAGCAAGACACACATCACACGCACAGCCTCAGGTACACACACACACACACACACACACACACACACAAAGCTGTTGTGAAACAAAACTAACAAACAAAACAAAATGAACGTTGAAGTTCATGTGATGTCACACATTACATCATTTCCTGTCAGTATTAAGTGATGAACTACATCTGTACTCACAGGTTAATGTCATGATCACATGTCACACATACTGTGTAGTATTAGTGTGTAGTATTGCTGTGTAGAACCTGCAGTGTTATTGTGCAGTTTATTCTGTGTCATATTAGAGTGCAGTAAAACTGTGTAGTGTTTAGTGTGTAGTAGTGTGTAGTACGACACTGCTCAGGGGGAAAGCTGTGATGTCACCTGTAATCTGTGTTGTTATTGGTTCAGACTTTGGGGGAGGAGCTTCATCTCGCAGCACCTCTGAACCGGACCAGGACCTGGACCGAGAGGTAACTCAGAGTCCTGGTTTCTGCAGACTCTTAGAGCTCCGTATACACGACCTGATGAGTCAAGTTTGAAACCAAATCTTTTTTGAGACGTTTAATTTGATCAATATTTGTCTCTCTCTCTAACCATTTCTGTCTCTCTGTCTTAAACCATCTGTCTCTCCACCTATCTTTCATCTCTTTCTACCCATCATTTTCTCTCTATCTCTCTTGTAATTTTTCTCTCTCTAACCATCTCTCTCTCTCTCTACCTCTCTCTTTCTCTCTAACCGTATATACCTCTACCCATCTCTCTGTGTCTCTCTCTCACTTGTTCTCTTGATCCATCTCTCTCTCTCCCTCTCTCTCCATCCATTTCTCCCTTTACCTGTCTCCCTCTTGAACCATCTCTCTCTCTCTAACCATCTCTCTGTAAACCATCTCTCTCTCTCCATCCATCTCTCTTTACCTGTCTTCCTCTTGAACCGTCTCTCTCTAACAATTTCTCTCTCTCTCCATCCATCTCTCTTTACCTGTCTTCCTCATGAACCGTCTCTCTCTAACCATTTCTCTCTCTCTCCATCCATCTCTCTTTACCTGTCTTCCTCTTGAACCGTCTCTCTCCAACCATTTCTCTCTCTCTCCATCCATCTCTCTTTACCTGTCTTCCTCTTGAACCGTCTCTCTCTAACTGTCTCTCTTACCATCTGTCTCTGGAAACCATCTCTCTCTCTGTCCATCCGTCTCTCTCTCTCTATGCGTTTCTCCCTTTACCTGTCTCCCTCTCTCTCTCTCTCTCTCTCTCTCTCTCTCTCTCTCTCTCTCTCGTTCCATCCAGCCGGACTCGGACTCGACCAAACACTCGACCCCCTCCAACAGCTCTAACCCCAGCAGCCCCCCCAGTCCGAACTCCCCCCACCGCAGCCAGCTCACCTTGGACGGCCTGGAGATGGACCCCTGAGGCTCCGCCCCCCCTACACCTGAGGGAGGAGGGGCTTAATAAACCAATCAGGGTGCAGACTGAGAGTTTAGATTTTACTTGATTTTATTGTGGCGGGGTGAGTCTGAGCTTCCTGCTGCTTTTATTTTTGTTGGATTTTACCTGCTGGGAAGCCCCACCCCCTGGTTTTAACCCCGCCCCTGCTGATGGCTGCTGTGTTTGACCT
Organism: Epinephelus awoara; assembly: GCA_035609425.1. Taxonomy (NCBI): domain Eukaryota; kingdom Metazoa; phylum Chordata; class Actinopteri; order Perciformes; family Serranidae; genus Epinephelus; species Epinephelus awoara. Next base: position 39,735,578 of record CM069305.1, on the reverse strand, counting down.
TTGACCTTTGACTTCTGACCTTTAGTCTGATTGGCTCTGTGGGACCAATCACCATCTCCTCCTCCTCTTCTTCTTTGTTAAATAACTTCCTGTTAAGCTTTAGCGGGGTCGTTAGCGGTGGAGCTAACAGACGGGAGGTCTCACTCTGATGAAAAAACACTGTATGAATTAATTTTAAAGTTTTGTTAAAGTTGCACATCATCATCATCATCTTCATCGTTGTTGTTGTTGTTGTTGTTGTAGGAGAAAAATAATCTTTGATTTTGTGTCAGTGATGATCTTTCCTGCTGCCCCCTCCGACCCTGCCCCCTGACCTCTGACCTCAGAGGGGGGGGGTCAGGTGAGGGGGGGGGGGGGGGGGGCACACCTGAACACTACTGCTTTGTTTCTTCCAGAATCACCAGTTAAAGAATCTTTGTAATTATGAGACATGTTAGCAGCCGACAGAAACTCAATAAAAGAATCTCAAGAGTCTGTGTGTCAAGACTTCCTGTGTCTCAAACACTTCCTGTGTCTCAAACACTTCCTGTGTCTCAAACACTTCCTGTGTGTCAAACACTTCGCCGCTGCAGCTGATTGGATCAGTGAACAGAGAGCGCTGTGATGTAACTCTGGAGGAGCCAATGTTTTGTCTTTTCCATCAGACTGTAAATACATCGAAGCGTAAACATCATGTTTCATAAATAAATAACAACAAATAAAAAACTAGAGAAAAGGAAATAACTGTGACATCATCAGTGTCTGAGGGTTAGGGTTAGGGACTCAGTTGTTTTTGTCAGATTTAATGTGCAGCAGATTTCAGGTCAGTTATTAATAATTTATTTCACCCCCAGTTGTGTCTGACAGGTTCATTAAATATTCAGGAGAGGGTGTGGCCTGTTGAAACACCCGGAGACAGCAGAGCCAATCAGAGAGCAGAACAGAGCAGGAATGAGGTCACTGACATGTTGTTAAAGGTCTGTAGGTTTGTGTTTGTCCTGTGAGGTCAGTAACATGTTGAGCTGCAGGTGGTTTATTGACATCAAATCAATCAGCTGATCGATTAAAACGTCAGCTGTGACATGTGACCATCAGTCATCTAATCAATTCAGTCGACAGGAAAGTAATCCACTAATTTATTGATCAGATTATAGTTAAACTAATTTATCAAGTAAAAATTAAACTGCTGCATCACTTCGTCTGACATCATCATCAACAGCTGTAGACACTGTCAGGACTCCAGTGTTCAGACGCCTGACAGTCACACCTACAGGGACTGTGACGACACTGGTCCCTTCAACAGCTTCAGCTCGACTGAAGGATTTCCAGTGTTTCTGTGTCCATTCATTCTGTAGAGTGTTGATGAGGTCAGCTGATGTTGGATGAGAGGGTCCAGCTCGCAGTTCGTCCCGAAGGTGCTCGATGGGGTTGAGGTCAGGGCTCTGTTCTTCAACATCCAACTCATCAAACCATGTCTGTATAGTCGCTGCTTTGTGCACCGGGTCATGTTGGAGCAGAAAAGGTCCGTCACCAAACTGTTGCCACAAAGCTGGAAGCATAGCATCGTCCAAAATGTCTTCTTGTGCTGAAGCATCAAGGTGCGGACACACCAAACCCACATCAAAGAACTAGCAGCGACGAAAGCCAACTGTTGCGTCGTCTACGTGGCCTCACGTCGCCCTGTGTCAGTTGCATTTGAACACACTACACGGACTACATCCGACGGCCAAGTATCACGTACGTTCTGCGCCTGCGTGAGAGAGTGGTACATCCTGTCAGCCGAGGGGTTTCCTATCTGTGCAGCCGAGCACCGCAGCACCTCCACGGACTATTACATCCAGACGGTCCCGGTGTTTCCTCCGCAGGCTCCACTTCACTCAGCTGCCCGATAAACCCGCTGCTTCTTCCCACTTTAACCTGAATAACAAACCAGGGCTCGGTGCTCCGGTTGGATCCAAACGGAGAGCCGGGGCTAGCTCAGAGACTAGCGGAGGCTAACTGGCTGTGCTTCCCTCCGCTCATGCTGCGGCTAACGCTCCGCTAGCCGCTCCCAGCTAGCTCCGGTTTGTTATTCAGGTTAAAGTGTGAAGAAGCAGCAGGTCTGTGGGGCAGCTGAGTGAAGTGGAGCCTGAGGAGGAAGCACCGGTTAGCCCCGGTTTCACTACAGGCAGATTCACTCGCTACAGGGGCGAGGAAATAAAACCTGAACAGCCAATCAGAGTGATCTCTCTCACCGACAAGCTCCGCCGCCGATTCCACATGCTCAATCGGCCGAAAGCCGCCACACACTGAAGTGCTGACGGTGCGGGACACACCGCAAAAACTAGGGCGACAGACGCTCACCGACGGCCCGACTTTGGTCGACGGCTGACCCTGAACAGCCCCGAACCATCATCCCTCCTCCACCAGGCGGCTAACGTTCTCCCAGCAGACTCACCCATTTGACTGCCAAACAGAGCGGCGTGATTCGTCAATCCACAGAACACGTGTCCCCTGCTCCAGTCAGTGTGCTTTACACCGCTCCATGTGACGCTTGGACCAGCAGAGGGCTGGACTGGATTTCAGGAATAAAATGTAATGAAACTTTCAAATTAATTATATGATTAATTTAACCGTTAAGATAATTCAGTGAAGATGCCCACCCACCACCTGCTCGTCTCTGATCTAGACGCCCCTCCACCCACTGACTCTGATGCCCTGTCTGCCTGGGTGACTGGATGGGAATCCAAAGACACCCCAAACAAACATCTAGTGTCAGACCTGACTCAACCAGTCTCTGCACCAACCTCCCAGGGAGACAGTGGTCCACCTTGAACAGATTCAGGACTGGTCAAGGTCCCTGCTTGGCCAGCCTTCACAGATGGGGGAGCAGCTTGAGCCCACAGTGTGCTTGTGGAGAGGAGCAAACCATGGAGCATGTTATTGAAGTCTGCCCTCTCCAAAGACTAAAAGGAGGTCTAGTCTCCCTCCACAGTATAGATCAAGAGGCTAATTTGCATTCCCATAATAATAATTATAGTAAAGATCAGACTTCCTGTTCAGCCTTTCAGTGAGATCCATGTTTGTTTATCATGAAATAATCCCATTTAAATAAAAATCTTTGAGAAAATTAATTCAATTTCAATCTTTTCTCTTTATATCAAAGTATTTTCTGACAGTTTGATCCTCGGTGCTGTTTCCTGTCTCTTCAGATGAAACACTAACACTGAGCTCACACTGACTGCTCCACCTGTTCTCACAGATCCAGCAGTCGACGCAGATCTGTAGTTTCATTCAGAGCTCTGAACATCTGGATCAGGTGATCTTAAAGAGTCTGGATCTGGATCAGGGAGATCTGATCCACTGTTGCTCTGAAGAACTGTCACCAAACTGAAATGAATCAGCAGCTCCTGGACACAACAACGTGGGATCTCCAGATATTAAAGAGTTTCAACAGCTGGGCCCTGAAGTTTCACCTGGAGAGCAAAAAGACAGAATGGTGTCACTTCCTGTTTGTGGTTCCATCCTCACACCTCTGTAACTTTCCATCACCATGGAAACAAAGCAGAAAACAGGAAGGAGGGTTTTTTTGATGTGTCCTGAGAGAGTGAAATTCTGCAAAGTGCACTGTGTTATCTTATGTGATGTCAGAGATGGACGATCTGTCTGCTGCCTCCACTGTTTCCATTGTGCGTGTTATTGCTGCGATATTTGGAACGAGCCATCGTGTCTCAGTTCCTGTCCCCGCTCTGTCTCTGCACACAGGGATCAATAACTCAGCTTTATCTGTTGCAGATTCTCAGAGCAACCTGGGAAACTAAAACATACGGACTTTGACCAAAATTTGAATTTTTAGATTCAGAATTGTATTTTTTTATAAACCAGATTAAGTTTATTAGTCCCAGTAGAGCAGCTCATTTCTGCAGCCTGTCCCGTCCATGTAAACAGAATAAATAAATAAACAGACAGCAGTGATCAGACGTCAACATGTCAGTGAGGACAGGTGCACAGATCGACAGGCTGCAGCGACAGAAACCATGACGTCACTCCGGCTCTCTGCAGAGGCCTCGTACATGTCGGCAGACAGGAGGACGCAGGTCAAAGACGAGGACAAAAGAACATTCACATGATGCACAGGGGCGACTCACATATTTGCAGGTTGACTCCTGTCAACAGTTCGAGTCCTGACAGCAGAGTGAACGAAGGAATTTGCGTATCAACTTGTTTTCGTGCGGGCGCATGATGGCGTCGGCCTGAGGGCAGAACTGAGAACTTCCCGAATGATTGAGTCGACTTGTAACTTGTGTTCTGGACTGCTCTCTGCTTCCAGACTGAGCACAGGCGTTTCTGCAGGACTGTAACGAGGCACTGAAACTGTGTTATTAAAACAGTTTCTGTCTTTCCGACACTGAAGCAGCTCACTGAGAGAAACATTTAAAGACTCGAGATTAAAGTTTGATAAAATGTTCACAGGCAACAAAAGAGTTCAGAGGATCTGAACACAGAGGGACCTCTGCTGTCAACACCTGAAAATAATTTAACTAATGGACCTGTCCGTTAAACGGATACTTCGCCATTTTTCAACCAGCTCTGTGTCTGAGCAGTGAGGGCAGTCGCTGAACTTCCCTCCATCTGACCTGCGCCCACATCTCCTTTTTCCTCTGCAGCCAAAACATGACTCTGTCTTACAGCTGCGAGGTTAGCAAAGACCCGCCCTCCTCTCCCTCTGATTGGCCAGTGCTCATCACCCTCAGTGGTTGGGTTAGGGTATGAATGTCAAGGTGAGCCAATCATAAGACTTCACCACCAAATGAGCTCTGGTTCTTGAACCGGTTCTCTTCAGGATCCTCAGAACTCTGATGCTCTCTGATGAACCAGCCAACGTTTCCATCAGTTTCAATCAGCACCACTGTCATCAAGGACGTGTCATCAACAGAGGGCGCCGTACGCTGCACGCTGCACAACAGAGGTAAAGAATAGCAGCAAAATTGCAGATTACATTTTTCACCTGTCAGCTTTTGTTCTGTTTTTACATCCATCTCCATCCACTTGTCCAGTGTCAGGTCAACACTGTCCAGCTCCTCCTGGAGGACCCCAAGGTGTTCCCAGACCACATGAGATCTATAATCCCTCCAGTGTGTTCTGGGTCTGCCCCGGGGCCTCCTACCAGCTGGACCAGGAGGATCCTGATCAGATGTTGAACCACCTCAACATGAAGGAGCAGCAGCTCTACTCCGAGCTCCCTCCAGATGTCTGACTCCTCCCTCTATCTCTAAGGCTGAGCCCAGACACCCTACAGAGGAAACTCATTTCAGACGCTTGTATCTGTGACCTCATTCTTTCAGTCACTACCCAGAGCTCATGACCATAGGTGAGGGTCCATTATTACAGGTATTTGTTTTTACCCAAAAAACAAGTATGAACCAGCTGATAGTGACGCCAGCAGTGGTGTGTGATGTCTCTTTTTCTGGTACCAGTGAGGAGTCTGATCAGCACGGACGTCTGTCTCTCCTGCAGCGTTCGGCACCAGCTACAGGAGAGACAGACGTCCGTGCTGATCAGACCGTGTTGTCCGACTCTTTTGAGTTCACGTTTTACTTTCTTATTTTGAAAAGCATCTCAGTTTAACTTCAGAATTATGTGATATTTTCTACTGTGAGTTCAGACTCTGAGGCTTCATCATATGGTCCTGTTGTGTTCTCCAGCTGATACCTCCCAGTTCTCCCAGTTCTCCCAGTTCATCATCTGCAGCAGCTTTTCACAAGACAATTTTCAGGCAAAGAAAAAAACTTTTATTTCAGTGTGTTGAAACTTGTGTGACAGTGATTCAGACTGTGGGAGGAAACCTCAGTGTGACCTGTGGAATGAGAGCAAGGTGGTGGTAACACACAGGAAGCTGCTGCTGTCAGTCTGATGAAGTCTTAACACACGAAAATAAATGCTTGTTTGTCTGTCTCTTTAAGGCGTTGTGCTGCTTCACTGTTCTGTATAAAAGGTACGATCTCAGAACTGGAGAACAGAGTCGTCTCGTCTTTAAGGCGTCAGAGCAGGAAGTAACAACACCGACAGCGTCTGTGTAAAAGGGACAGTCTGCAGAACTAGTGTGACGTTTTGACAACATGTTATGTGTTCGACCCACAGCGGGAGATTTAAAAAGCAGCTGTTAGCAGTTAGCAGCTAACAGATTGGTTCTGTGTAAAAATGAGAAGGTGGCGTGGAGGAGGGACGTCGTGGCGGCTCTGTGGCTCTTTATCACAGAGCTGCGGTTCTCAGAAAAATGGAGTGCAGTTAATTGTCAGCGTTGAGCCCACAACAGAGGGTCAGAGAGTCTGTTCTCTTTCACTGTTTCACTTCCTCTGCTTTAGACCAAGAAGAGGAAGATATATGTCATTATGTAGTCACACACACACACACACACACACACACACACACACACACACACACACACACACACACACACACACACACACACACACACACAGATCTGGTCTCTGACCTCATGAATCAGTTTTGAAGTAAAAGGTTGAGAAGCACTGATACAGAGGAAACTGTTGCCATAGTGACGCCTGGATGTTACAGCTGATTGGACGCATGTTGCGCTGACAAAGATGGTCAGAGGTGAGCGACATGACAGAGGTGGAGGGAGGCTGTTTTGGTGAAGTGGTTGACATGTGGCAGGAAGTAGAGGGCGGTGGTGTCAGAGTTGACTCAGCGGTGGCACAATCAGTACTGAGGGTGATGAAAAACATCAGTATCAGTTTAACTTTACGCTACATTAAGAACATCTTCACTGGTTCACCTTTCTGTCACACAGCTCGTTCTGACGGGGAAACAGTCAACAGACAGCTTCAGTTCCGTCTCTGCTCTGGTCACAGCCAGACTCCAGTGATAAAATCAGCGATTAAACATGAGTGAACTGAGGAGCTGCTGGTCGACTGCTGCCTCCATCAGTCAGTGTGTTTGTGTCACTGTGTGACTTTGGTGAATCTGGATTAACCTTTTAAAACACCACAGTCACACAGTGACACAAACACACTGACTGATGGAGGCAGCAGTCGACCAGCAGCTCCTCAGTTCACTCATGTTTAATCACTGATTTTATCACTGGAGTCTGGCTGTGACCAGAGAGATATAACAGCTCCAGTTTCCTGTTGGAAATCACTGAGTGACATGAAAGTGAAGCTGTGAAAATATTCTCAATATAGCAAACACTTTCACTGATATAGATTTTTTAAATGTCTAAAATACATTTTGCTGCTGACCTCGTCCACAGCAGGACATCACTGAGCTTCTGCAACCCCACCTCAAAAGATCTGAACTGTCCCTTTAATGTCTGTCGGGCAGGTGGAGTGGGCGGAGAGAGTGGCAGCGGTGACGGAGGATCTGTCTGAGTTTTTAGAGGATGAAAGGAAGAGGACCAAGCAGTGAACCCTGGGGGACACCTCAGGGGACAGAGTGATGTCTGTTCACATCACTGATCAGACTGCGAACAAACGGCGCCGGCGTCCTCTGACATCACAGCAGGTTTTTTTTCAGGCTACAAAAATAAAAAGCAGAAATGTGAAAGCGTGTCGGATGGTCTGAGGTCAGTTTTTTATCTGTCTGACTTCTGTTTGAGTTTTGACTGAAGGGCACGTTTGCTGCTCCTGTGATCTGATGAACACAACTTTATTTACAAAGACAAATTGAACATGAACACAGAATGAGAGGGTTTTAAAAACAGGAAACAGTTTGAGTTCTTCTGATGGAGGCGTCTGAAACTTTATTTATAAACTTTATTGATCCTCTGTGTCCTGATTGGTCCAGACCAGCAGGAGATGTCCTTGTCTCCTTTCAGTGCCCCGTCAGGACAAACTGTTCAGATCCACTGCAGCCGAGACCGCCGGTACTTATATGATCATACCACAGTCCACCAGAGACCATTAGAGACTACCAGTCCAGCGAAGTCTGGTAAAGAACACCAGAGTCCACTAAAATCATGCAGAGTCCACCAGAGTCTGGCAGAGACTATCAGAGACCAGTAGAGTCCGGCAGAGTTCATTAAAGACCACCAGTCCAGCAGAGTCTGGTAGAGAACACCAGAGTCCACTAGAGTGCAGCAGAGTCCACCAGAGTCTGGTAGAGTGCAGCAGAGTCCAGCAGAGTCCGGCAGAGTCTGGTAGAGTGCAGCAGAGTCCGGCAGAGTCTGGTAGAGTGCAGCAGAGACCACCAGAGACCACTAGAGTCCACCAAAGTCCAGTTAAGTCTGGTAGAGACCACCAGACACCAGTAGAGACCCGTATAGTCCAGCAAAGTCTGGCAGAGACAACAAGAGTCCAGTAAATTCTGGCAGAGTCCAGTACAGCCTGGCAGAGACCACCAGATACCAGTAGAGTCTGGCAGAGACCAGTGGAGTCCAGCAGAGACCACCAGAATCCAGTAGAGTCCATTAAAGACCAGTAGAGTCTAGCTGAGGTGGGTCAGGTCCCTGGTGGTAGTCCTCCGTGTGGTCTCTCTGCCTCGGTCATCACATGCAGCTCTGAGGAGTTCCTGTTGGGCTGGATCTTGTTCTGGCTGCTTTCCGATCGCGGTCTCAGGTGCGCCCGGTCACAGACCCACACGAGGCCTCGGCTCAGCTCTTTGCGGATGTTGTCGCTGGACAGGACGTAGAGGATGGGGTTGACGGCACTGTTGATGGTGGACAGGCCGAGCGAGATGGTGTAGGGTGTGTACATCGTCTTCTCAAACAGACAGGTGCCGTCCTCCAGTTTGGGGAAGTGGAAGAGGACGGCTCGGACCAGCAGGATGACGTGGTATGGGGCGAAGCAGACCAGGAACAGCACCACAACCGCCAGGGCCAGCCAGCGAACACGCTCCTTCTGCTCCTGCCGCAGCCCTGTGCTGCGCCGCACATTGGCCAGGATGCCCCGATTTGTCACCACCAGCACCAGCAGCGGGATCAGGAAGCCAATGATGAAGCGGGCGTAGTTGAAGCCCGTCACCTTGGCGCTGCTCTGACTTGGTTCGAAGCAGCGGCGGTCACCCTCAGCGGCGTCGCCCTCCGTCATGGTGAAGACGGGGGCGTGACCGACAGCGACCAGCAACACGATGCCAAGAGCGATCAGGGCAGCATGGCGCTGTCGGCGGAGGCCGCGGGACTCCACACTGTAGACCACGGCGACATAGCGGTCACAGGAGATGCAGCAGAGTAGGAAGATGCTGATGTACATGTTGTTGAAGAAGATGTAGCCCGTTAGCTTGCAGGCGTTCGAGCTCCATGACCACAAGTGACCTCTGCTGACGTAGTGCGCCCACAGCGGCAGCGTGCCCAGGTAGGTGAGGTCACACAGCGACAGGCTCCACAGGTAAACGCCCAGCACGTTCTTCCTGCACACCTGCAGCCAGGTGAGGTAGACGGTCAGCAGGTTGGCGGGCAGTCCTACCGCCAGCACCAGGCTGTACAGCAGCACCAGCGGCAGGCGGCCCTCTTCATACAGAGGCTGGCACAAGGGGGAACCAGTGGTGTTCGTCAGAGGAAGTGTCTCGGTTGGCGGAGACTCGTGCATGATGTCTGCAGGAAGACAGAGACGACCAATCAGATTCAAGATCAGTTTGACAAAGTAGACACAAAATAAAAGTCACATAATCAGAAGTGAGATTCAGAGACAAGCTGTCATCACCTCCACATCTTCAGTACCATCATCATCATCATCACGTCTCTGGGTTTTCATTCTTATTGTCGGCTGATGATGATGATGATGATGATGGTGCTGATGAAGGCTGAGCAGTTCAGCTAATTTAATTAATTTTTTTCTGTCTCCACAGTGAAAGTTATGGATGGTCCCAACAGCAGCGTCCTTAGCGTCCCCATGTTTGGTCCCCCCTCTGTTGGGGTACCTAGCACACAGATCTGGTACTAAAAGGTGGAGCTAGAAACCCTGCAGTCTGATTGGTCAGTAGAGGACGGTCACTCTGGTTTTATGTAACCTCTGTTCATACATCAGTAAACTACAACTATAAAATGAAAGAGAAAAAATAACTTCATTCACTGGGCCGACTGCCGGCAACTTTTAAGGTGGAACGTTAACTTGTAATGTTACTCAATGCATGAGTTGATGACGTGAATCCATCAGCACACCTTAAATTTCACTGTGACAACTTTGAGCATCACTTTAGTTTTTATATGACACACATTTTTAGTAATGACTTTATAAATATAGATTAATGTGGAGCGGATTATGTGAAGGTCATATATTCTAATCCTCACTTCCTGTGGGCTACAGCAACACTAAACCCCTGAGCTTGCCTGAGAAGGACTAAATGCACAAAGCTGCTATTTTTAAATATCCCATGGAGAGAGACTCTCACTGCAGCCTGTTCTATTTTGTTCTGAAAATGTGGGCGTGCAGCCTCGTTCTGTGGACGATAAACCAGGTGCAGACTTCCATCTGTGTCACCGCTGATGAGGAAATACAGCGAGTGCTGGACGGAGCAGTGAGTGACAACAACCTCGCCCACATTTAAGAGGACTGTCTGAACACACCGAGGGTCTAGGTACCATGTCTGAAGGCTCACTGCTGGTAGACGGGGTCAGACTGACAACTTTAAAGAAATGTCTCAGGGACGTTTGATAACTTCGACTCAAGGAAGAAAATCTGAACTGATTATCTGAGCCGATAAAGTCTTCAGTGACACCGTCCGTTCAGTCCAGTGATAGAAATGTAAGAGTCATCTTTGATTCCAGTCAACCCTTAGTGAAGCCCCGCCCCTTTGTGCTGGTTCATTAAGCTGTAGGAGGAAACCGTCCTCCGAGCCAGACTGACGGCTGAAGGAGACTCTGCTCCTGCTGTTAGAACTCCAGAACGTTCTCCCAACCTGCAGCCGCTCTGACGCCTCGACATCAGGAGGAAAAATTCATTTTATAAACTCACTTTTCTGAGACTGATGTCATGATGTCATGATGATGTCATCTGGGTTGTTGTTTTATTATTATTACTAATTGCTGTTATCATGTGAAGTCATCTTATGGTTTTTGATTTTCACATCAGATTAAAGTTTGTCAGTTTTAATCATCATCGTCCGATCAGTCGTTGACGTCTGACTTCCTGTCGCTGCCGAGAAAATAAAATGTGCATCAGGACTTGAATCACTGTGTGAAAAGTTTCATCAGTGTTTCTGTTTCCTGTCTGACAGTCAGCAGGAAGTCCCCGCCACAATAACGTCTCTCAGACTCTTTCTGGGTGTCGGGTTGTGAAACGTCTGCTGGAAACCACGTATCTCCAGATTCAGTGTGTCATTTGAACATCACTGTCTGATCTGGACATACGTGGTTTTCATTTAACAGTTCAATCATTTGACTTTTTATTAAAACGTGATTTTTTTTCTTTTTAATCGTTTTAAACTGAAAAAAGTTTAATAACAAATATTTGTGATTTTATTTTATTGAACCAGGAAAGAATCAAAACCACAGAAGTGTGTGTGTGTGTGTGTGTGTGTGTGTGTGATCCTCAAGTTCAGTCGTCTAATCAAACATAAAGATAAAAGCAGCTGTTTGAGGCTAATGTCCCATCATCCTCTCTGATGTTCTTTGTCTCTACTGGAAACAGCAGCTGTGCTGTGATTGGCTCGTTACTCTCTGACCTCATCGTGTCTGAAAAAAACGAACAAAAACATCTTTTCCACGCGGCGACTGTGACTCCTGATGAAGAGCGGCAGAAGATCAGCGAGAGTTCATGTCCGTCCACCTCTGATCAATAATTAAGTTTTCACAGACTGAATAAATTAAAGTTGTTTTTAAAAACATCTGTCAATCAAACTGTGACCGACAGCAGCGTCCAATCAGGTGCTCTGAATGTTGGAGGTGGGCGGGGCTGAGTTTGAATTATTGATCACTGACCTCTTTTGCTGAAACATGAATTAAATAATGATGAACAACAGATGCTTCAAAAACAAACATGTTTGTCTGAATATTATTGATCATCGATCGGTTCACGCACGACGCAAAATTATTGATTAACTGTTTAATAAGAAGCTCAAACAACAGCAGACGATTACTGTTATTATCAATATGATTGATCTGCAGTATCAATACATGATCATGTTATTATAGAAGTTATTTTTGTCTTGTTAAGCTGTGCCCCCCCCCCCCCCCCAATATATCAATACATCAAAGTATTTATAAAGTATTTCATATTTTAAAATATATCTAATAAATGGACTCATAAAATATTATGTTCGGGCTGCTGTTTGTTGTGACTGATCATAAATATCAATAAGTGAATCAATAATCTTCATTTATCACATATTTGACCAGTGTTTGTGTTTCCGTTGTTGTTATTAATATTAATATATATTTATCACAACCTGCTAAACTGTTTTTATATTTATAGAGAATGAATAAATGATTCATTGATTATTGATTATTACAACAGAGAGACTGTGTGTGTGAAGTATAAATATCACAGATATATTACACAAGTATTTTATGATCATCATGTGACAGCTGTTTGTATTGATAATATATTGATTTTAAATATGACAGTAATACTCTGTGTACTCGAGTATCCGAGTACTGAGATGATACTCTGATACCGTGTAAAGTTACACAGGTTTGAACCTTTGAAAGTAAATTTAATCACAAAGTAAAAACTCACCGCGGTCGCGTGCATCCTCCGTGTGTCTCCTCCTCGTGCCGTCTGACTCTGAATGAAGTGACGTGACGGGTGCCGCTGCGGGTCACGTGACAGCAGAGACTCCAGGAGGAGCATCATTTATTCATTCATCTTTAATTCATCGCTTCATCTTCATTTATTCATCCCTGTCATCTCCTGATGGGAAAACAACCGGAAGCTGCTCACAATTGATCATCAATAATCAGTCTGATCGATCGGCGATCACGGAGTGACGTCACATTAGCAGAACCACCATCAACTTGGAAATGTTGAAAGAAACCGCCGCCATCTTGTGGCCGCGTTTTGTTACTGCAGGACTCCTCCTCTCCTCCTTTCCGTCTTTGTCTCCTCCTCTCCTTCTCTATCACCTAATTTCCTTCTCTACCTCCTCATTTCTTTCAATAACTCCTCTTCCCCTCCTTCACTATCTCTCGTTTTCCTCTTCTCTGTATTTCCTCCTTTGGATGATTCCTCCTTTCCTCTTTTTTCACTTTCTTCTCCACCTCCCTGTCTCTACCCCCTCCTCTCCCTCCTTTCTCCTCCCCTTCTCCATTCTCCTCCTCCCCTCCGTCTGTCCTCCCTCCTCCCTTCTTTCTCCTCCTGTCCTCCCCTCCCTCCATTCTCCTCCTGTCCTCTCTCCATTCTCCTCCTCTCCTCTTTCTCCTCCTGTCCTCCCTCTTTTCACCTCCTGTCCTCCCTCCTTTCACCTCCTGTCCTCCCTCCTTTCTCCTCCTGTCCTCCCTCTTTTCACCTCCTGTCCTCCCTCCTTTCACCTCCTGTCCTCCCTCCTTTCTCCTCCTGTCCTCCCTCTTTTCACCTCCTGTCCTCCCTCCTTTCACCTCCTGTCCTCCCTCCTTTCTCCTCCTGTCCTCCCTCTTTTCACCTCCTGTCCTCCCTCCTTTCACCTCCTGTCCTCCCTCCTTTCTCCTCCTGTCCTCCCTCCTTTCACCTCCTGTCCTCCCTCCTTTCTCCTCCTGTCCTCCCTCCTTTCACCTCCTGTCCTCCCTCCTTTCACCTCCTGTCCTCCCTCCTTTCTCCTCCTGTCCTCCCTCCTTTCACCTCCTCTCCTCCCCTCCCTCCTTTCTCCTCCCCTCCCTCCTTTCTCCTCCCCTCCCTCCTTTCTCCTCCCCTCCCTCCTTTCTCCTCCTCTCCTCCTCCTCCAGTATAAAAAGACTTGATTCACATTTTTAAATGACTTTATTGTTTTTAGGAATGTTGAAGCGATGACTCGACAGTGACTCGGCGATGTCTTGTCGCTGACTCACCGACGACTCTGTGATGGCTGTGAGATGACTCAGCAGAAATATAAACCCCACCCACCCAGAGTTCTGTGGGCGGGGACAATCTGAACGCTCCTCTCTGCGACCAATGAGGATGAAGCGGGCGTGATCTGACAGGACGTTCCTGTTGTCACGTTGACGGCTCATCTCTTCACACAGGAAACAGCCTCTTTTCTTTCAAAGTAAAAGTCTTTAGTTAAACGTTCAGTTCTTCCACCGGATTTGCTGAAAGAGAAGAAGAAAAGACGTGAGACAGGTCACAGGAGGAAGACGATGAAGATGACTCCTCCTCCTCCTCACCTGGTTGTTGAGCAGCTCATCAATCTTCCTCTCCTCCGCCGACCCTCTCTCCACCTTCGCCCGGTATCCGAGCAACTGCTGCCGGTCCTTCAGGTCCCGGTACGTCTGATTGGCCCAGAGACACGCAGTCATCATGACATCACAGTAACACATCAGTAATATCAACAGGTGTCAGGTTTCACAGAGGACATTTGATTCTGATTGGTTCATTAAATGATCGTCCAATCAGAGAGCAGTAAGAATGTAAACAGTCTCACGTTGATGACGATGTCGTGACATTTATGTTTCTGAGCCAAAGTGATCCTCAGCTCCGCATCATCAACCAGCGCCACGTAGTCCTGCAGCACCTGTCAATCACATAACACACCTGTCAGTCACATAACACAGCTGTCAATCACATAACACAGCTGTCAGTCACATAACACACCTGTCAGTCACATAACACACCTGTCAGTCACATAACACACTTGTCAATCATACAACACACCTGTCAGTCACATAACACACCTGTCAATCACAAACACACCTGTCAATCGCATAACACACCTGTCAGTCACATAACACACCTGTCAATCATACAACACACCTGTCAGTCACATAACACACCTGTCAATCATACAACACACCTGTCAGTCACATAACACACCTGTCAATCATACAACACACCTGTCAGTCACATAACACACCTGTCAATCATACAACACACCTGTCAGTCACATAACACACCTGTCAATCATACAACACACCTGTCAGTCACATAACACACCTGTCAATCACATAACACACCTGTCAGTCACATAACACACCTGTCAATCATACAACACACCTGTCAATCACATAACACACCTGTCAATCACATAACACACCTGTCAGTCACATAACACACCTGTCAATCACATAACACACCTGTCAGTCACATAACACACCTGCCAGTCACATAACACACCTGTCAATCACATAACACACCTGTCAATCACACAACACACCTGTCAGTCACATAACACACCTGTCAATCACATAGCACACCTGTCAATCACACAACACACCTGTCAGTCACATAACACATCTGTCAATCATACAACACACCTGTCAATCACATAACACACCGGTCAATCATGCAACACACCTGCCTGTCACATAACACACCTGTCAATCACATAACACACCTGTCAATCACACAACACACCTGTCAGTCACATAACACACCTGTCAATCACATAACACACCTGTCAATCACACAACACACCTGTCAGTCACATAACACATCTGTCAATCATACAACACACCTGTCAATCACATAACACACCGGTCAATCATGCAACACACCTGCCTGTCACATAACACACCTGTCAATCACATAACACACCTGTCAGTCACATAACACACCTGTCAATCACATAACAAACCTGCCAGTCACATAACACACCTGCCAGTCACATAACACACCTGTCAATCATACAACACACCTGTCAATCACATAACACACCTGCCAGTCACATAACACACCTGTCAATCATACAACACACCTGTCAGTCACATAACACACCTGTCAATCACATAACACACCTGTCAATCACATAACACACCTGTCAATCATACAACACACCTGTCAATCACATAACACACCTGTCAATCACATAACACACCTGCCAGTCACATAACACACCTGCCAGTCACATAACACACCTGTCAATCACATAACACACCTGCCAGTCACATAACACAACTGTCAATCACATAACACACCTGCAAGTCACATAACACACCTGTCAGTCACATAACACACCTGTCAGTCACATAACACACCTGTCAATCATACAACACACCTGTCAATCACATAACACACCTGCCAGTCACATAACACACCTGTCAATCACATAACACACCTGTCAATCATACAACACACCTGTCAATCACATAACACACCTGTCAGTCACATAACACACCTGTCAATCATACAACACACCTGTCAGTCACATAACACACCTGTCAATCACATAACACACCTGTCAATCACGTAACACACCTGTCAATCATACAACACACCTGTCAATCATACAACACACCTGTCAATCACATAACACACCTGTCAGTCACATAACACACCTGTCAATCATACAACACACCTGTCAATCATGCAACACACCTGCCTGTCACATAACACACCTGTCAATCACATAACACACCTGTCAATCACATAACACACCTGTCAGTCACATAACACACCTGTCAATCATACAACACACCTGCCAGTCACATAACACACCTGTCAATCACATAACACACCTGCCAGTCACATAACACACCTGTCAGTCACATAACACACCTGCCAGTCACATAACACACCTGTCAATCACATAACACACCTGCCAGTCACATAACACACCTGCCAGTCACATAACACACCTGTCAATCACATAACACACCTGTCAATCACATAACACACCTGCCAATCACATAACACACCTGCCAGTCACATAACACACCTGTCAATCACATAACACACCTGTCAATCATACAACACACCTGTCAGTCACATAACACACCTGTCAATCACATAACACACCTGCCAGTCACATAACACACCTGTCAATCACATAACACACCTGTCAATCATACAACACACCTGTCAGTCACATAACACACCCGTCAATCACATAACACACCCGTCAATCACATAACACACCTGTCAATCATACAACACACCTGTCAGTCACATAACACACCTGTCAATCACATAACACACCTGTCAGTCACATAACACACCTGTCAATCACATAACACACCTGTCAGTCACATAACACACCTGTCAATAATACAACACACCTGTCAGTCACATAACACACCCGTCAATCACATAACACACCCGTCAATCACATAACACACCTGTCAGTCACATAACACACCTGTCAATCATACAACACACCTGTCAGTCACATAACACACCCGTCAATCGCATAACACACCCGTCAATCGCATAACACACCCGTCAATCGCATAACACACCTGTCAATCACATAACACACCTGTCAGTCACATAACACACCCGTCAATCGCATAACACACCTGTCAATCATACAACACACCTGTCAGTCACATAACACACCTGTCAATCACATAACACACCTGTCAGTCACATAACACACCTGTCAATCATACAACACACCTGTCAATCATACAACACACCTGCCAGTCACATAACACACCTGCCAGTCACATAACACACCTGCCAATCACACAACACACCTGTCAATCACATAACACACCTGTCAATCACATAACACACCTGTCAATCATACAACACACCTGTCAATCACATAACACACCTGTCAATCACATAACACACCTGTCAGTCACATAACACACCTGTCAATCATACAACACACCTGTCAGTCACATAACACACCTGTCAATCACATAACACACCCGTCAATCGCGTAACACACCTGTCAATCATACAACACACCTGTCAATCATACAACACACCTGCCAGTCACATAACACACCTGTCAATCACATAACACACCTGCCAGTCACATAACACACCTGTCAGTCACATAACACACCTGTCAATCATACAACACACCTGTTATAAAAACACACCTCTTTTTTACCTCTTCCTCCTGCCAATCAAACACCTGGACAACACCTGTTTTGTGAGTAATGTTATTTTGGCCCCGCCCACCTCACCTTTGTGGGGGCGGAGTTTTTCTGCAGGATGTCGACGACTCGTTGGAAGCTGAGGGGTGACTTCTTCTTGGTGAAGCCGAGCCAGTTCCTGCTGGTGAACAGAGCATCTACGTCCAACCACGCCTTCAGTTTCGCCCGCGCTGCCAACGCCGTCACAAAGTACTGCTTCTCTGAAATCTGGGGTCAAAGGTCAGTGAGGTCAGACATTGATGACAAAACATTTACCTTCATTATGATTAAACAATGCCTCCTCTCACCTTAAAGGTCTGACGGATGTTCAGTGGACTGCTGTAGGTTCCCTGCAAACAGAAGGCAGGTTCAACTGATCTGGTTCAAATGATCTGGTTCAACTGATCTGGGTCACGTAATCTGGTTTAACTAATCTGGGTCAAGTAATCTGGTTCAACTGATCTGGGTCAAGTAATCTGGTTTAACTAATCTGGGTCAAGTAATCTGGTTCGACTGATCTGGTTCAACTAATCTGGTTCAACTGATTTGGTTTAAATGATCTGGTTCAACTGATCTGGTTTAAATGATCTGGTTCAACTGATCTGGGTCAACTCTGTGTAGTGGTGGAAACCACTACAGTCTGGTTTAGTTAAACTGACCTCAGACTCTGTGTAGTGATAGAAGCAGCAGTAGTACAGGGTGGTGATCAGCGGCATGTTGAGAATCGAAGCTCTTCTAGGAAACTTCTGGAAGATTTCCATCTTCCCTCCGCGCTCAGCCTGCCGGTCGGTTGCCTGGCAACAAGGCAAACTGGAGTTAAACTGGGATGGCACCTGAATGACTCGTGGGTTCATTTTTGGCACACTGGGATAGGTAAAGTGGGCTGGGTGACGGAAATCAAACTGGTTTTGTGTTCCTGACCTCGATGATGATCTGTCTCTCCAGCAGAGTGTAGTGATCCTGAACATGAGCAGAGTCCTCTGGAGAAAACGGGAGACTGGAAAGAAACAATCAACAATCAATCAAGTCCGAGTGTCAGTCTACGTGTCAAAGTAAGTACACTTCATCAGGTCAGAGTTGTAGCATACAGTATTAGTATACATGCTGTAGTACGCTTGCCTGCAGGAGTCTCTCACCTGATGCAGGTCTTCAGGAAGTCCCGCCTCTTGTTTTCGTCTGCAATGCTCAGGTGTTCTTTGTACTGCAGCAGCTTTTGCCATTAAGACACACAGGAAATGACATCAGCTTCTTGTTGGTCTGATTTGTACCTTTGATACTTTAGGTGTGTACCAGTACTGCGTACTGCTGGTGTGTTTATAGTGTGTGAACGTACCGCTGCGTCCTCTGTCCTGCCCAGAGCTCTGAGGAGGACAGGAAGAAGACACATCAGATAAATACTGTGCACATACGTTACCCAGGTGTGTCCAGGTGTTCACACAGATACAGGTAGAGGTGTGTCCAGGTGTTCACACAGATACAGGTACAGGTGTGTCCAGGTGTTCACACAGATACAGGTACAGGTGTGAGGACAGACCTGAGCAGCTCCAGCAGCAGCCTCTGGTCTTTGGTTTCAGTCAGATAGTGGATGAAGTGTCTCAGAGCCGTCTGTCTGGACTCCAGCTCCCGAAACAAAACCTCTGAACAGAGAAACACAAAGAGTCAACAACACCAGACACACTGATCCAGGACCAGGTCTGACTGATCCAGGACCAAATCTGACTGACCTAGGACCAGATCAGACTAATCCAGGACCAGGTCTGACTGACCTAGGACCAGATCTGACTGATCTAGGACCAGGTCAGACTGACCTAGGACCAGGTCTGACTGATCCAGGACCAGATCAGACCGACCTAGGACCAGATCTGACTGATCCAGGACCAGATCAGACCGACCTAGGACCAGATCTGACTGATCCAGGACCAGATGAGACTAATCCAGGACCAGGTCTGACTGATCCAGGACCAGATCAGACCGACCTAGGACCAGATCTGACTGATCCAGGACCAGATCAGACCGACCTAGGACCAGATCTGACTGATCCAGGACCAGATGAGACTGACCTAGGACCAGATGAGACTGATCCAGGACCAGGTCTGACTGATCCAGGACTAGATGAGACTGATCCAGGACCAGGTCTGACTGATCCAGGACTAGATGAGACTGATCCAGGACCAGGTCTGACTGGTACTACACACGCCATTTTCCAACAGAACTGATGAGTCAGTAGGCGGAGCTTTAATTCTGATATCTCCAATGTAACCTGCCTGGAGCAGGTCAGGTGTGCAGTTAGCGTGGCGGTGGGTTAAAGCTAATGTTACCTCCCTAATGACATGTCCTGTCTCATGGTCCAGAGTCTGACCCAGCGGACTCACCTTTACTCAGAGTCCTCTTTAAATAAATTAACACCTGTAAGAAAAAAAAAACATGTTGTCAGGTGGTGTCGATAAAGTTTGGATAATGTCGAGGGTAAGGTTGTAAATAAAGTTACAGCAGTGATGACGTTTCCATCGTGTGCGCTGACGGCGTAATCCAGCAGCAGCAGTTTGTCCTGAAGAGACCGAAACTTCTCCAGAGACACAACCTGCAACACACACAGTACAAATACACACTGTGACACTCCCCCTCCAGCCAATCACAGAGCCACAGACATATTGACAGACAGGTGGGGGCGTTACCTTTCCCTGCTGCATCCTGTGGACTGTCTCCTCAGGTGACCAATCACTGACATAATCCTGACATCACATGATGACATCATCATTAGTATACCAGAAAAAAAGGAAATGCAGCCTCACAGTTTGTGATCAGATTATCAGTCTTTAATCAGATTATTAGTCTTTAGTCAGATTATCAGTCGTTAATCAGATTATCAGTCTTTAATCAGATTATTAGTCTTTAGTCAGATTATCAATTGTTAATCAGATTATCAGTCTTTAATCAGATTGTCAGTCTTTAGTCAGATTATCAATTGTTAATCAGATTATCAGTCTTTAGATTATCAGTCTTTAGTCAGATTATCAGTCTTTAATCAGATTGTCAGTCTTTAGTCAGATTATCAATTGTTAATCAGATTATCAGTCTTTAGATTATCAGTCTTTAGTCAGATTATCAGTCTTTAATCAGATTGTCAGTCTTTAGTCAGATTATCAATTGTTAATCAGATTATCAGTCTTTAGATTATCAGTCTTTAGTCAGATTATCAGTCTTTAATCAGATTGTCAGTCTTTAGTCAGATTATCAATTGTTAATCAGATTCAGTCTTTAGTCAGATTATCAGTCTTTAGTCGGATTATCAATTGTTAATCAGATTATCAGTCTTTAGATTATCAGTGTTTAGTCAGATTATTAGTCTTTAATCAGATTATCAGTCTTTAGATTATCAGTCTTTAGTCAGATTATTAGTCTTTAATCAGATTGTCAGTCGTTGATCAGATTATCAGTCTTTAATCAGATTATTAGTCTTTAGTCAGATTATTGGTCTTTAATCAGATTATCTTCTTGCTGTTACCTTGTATTCAGATTTGGGTCTTCGGAGTTCAGGAGCGTAGAGTCGAACTGACGAGTCACTGAACGCTAACACACACAAAAATATCAACATCAGTCTGATTCATTCATCTGTTTACTCACTGATTCATTCACTTAGTCACTTAATTCAGTCGTCAATCGATTCACTCATTCGTCCATTCATGCTTTCATTTTTTAAGTCACTCATTCATTTACCAGTTCATTTGTTCACTCTCTCCTCCAATCAAACATTAACTCTCTGACCCACTCACCCTCATCCGTTCACCTTCCGTTCCTCACTCATTCACACAGTGTTCACTAGTTTCAGACTCACAGTCAGTGAACGACTGGAAGTTTCCTCCTTTAGTTTTTCCTGCAGAGACACAGAGACAACGGTTTCATTCATGTTCCTGTCTCACACCTCAGTCCACCTGTCTGTCCCCCTGTCTGTCCCCCATCTCACCTTTGAACAGAGAGCTCAGAGAGTACCCTGAGTTACTCTTGCTGAGCGTTGCTGTCTCTGTGCTGATTTTGGGGAAGGCGGGCTCTCTGTCTGTCCTCTGATTGGATGCTGCTGTCTCACTGACAGACCAGGAGATACCTGAGGACACACAGGACAATGATTCACACCCAGCAGCCAATCACAGCTCAGGATTCTGCACAGGTGATTAACAATAATAAAAGTCTTACTCCCGACAGGTTCTCCGCTCCAGCTGACCTTCACCACCTCGTCATCATCATCATCATCCTCCACCAGGCGCCGGATGCTGTTCACCGCCTGCCGTGACTCCTTTAACTGACAAACACAACGTCACACCTGAAGGTTACACAGGTGACTGACACACCTGAAGGTTACACAGGTGACTGACACACCTGGGGGTTACACAGGTGACTGACACACCTGAAGGTTACACAGGTGACTGACACACCTGGGGGTTACACAGGTGACTGACACACCTGGGGGTTACACAGGTGACTGACACACCTGAAGGTTACACAGGTGACTGACACACCTGAGGGTTACACAGGTGACTGACACACCTGAAGGTTACACAGGTGACTTACACACCTGAGGGTTACACAGGTGACTGACACACCTGGGGGTTACACAGGTGACTGACACACCTGGGGGTTACACTGGTGACTGACACACCTGAAGGTTACACAGGTGACTGACACACCTGAAGGTTACACAGGTGACTGACACACCTGGGGGTTACACAGGTGACTGACACACCTGGGGGTTACACAGGTGACTGACACACCTGAAGGTTACACAGGTGACTGACACACCTGGGGGTTACACAGGTGACTGACACACCTGAGGGTTACACAGGTGACTGACACACCTGAAGGTTACACAGGTGACTGACACACCTGGGGGTTACACAGGTGACTGACACACCTGGGGGTTATACAGGTGACTGACACACCTGAAGGTTACACAAGTGACTGACACACCTGAGGGTTACACAGGTGACTGACACACCTGAAGGTTACACAGGTGACTGACACACCTGAGGGTTACACAGGTGACTGACACACCTGAGGGTTACACAAGTGACTGACACACCTGGGGGTTACACAGGAGACTGACACACCTGGGGGTTACACAGGTGACTGACACACCTGGGGGTTACACAGGTGACTGACACACCTGGGGGTTACACAGGTGACTGACACACCTGAAGGTTACACAGGTGACTGACACACCTGTAGGTTACACAGGTGACTGACACACCTGAAGGTTACACAGGTGACTGACACACCTGAGGGTTACACAGGTGACTGACACACCTGAAGGTTACACAGGTGACTGACACACCTGGGGGTTACACAGGTGACTGACACACCTGAAGGTTACACAGGAGACTGACACACCTGAGGGTTACACAGGTGACTGACACACCTGGGGGTTACACAGGTGACTGACACACCTGGGGGTTACACTGGTGACTGACACACCTGAAGGTTACACAGGTGACTGACACACCTGAAGGTTACACAAGTGACAGACACACCTGAGGGTTACACAGGTGACTGACACACCTGAGGGTTACACAAGTGACTGACACACCTGGGGGTTACACAGGAGACTGACACACCTGGGGGTTACACAGGTGACTGACACACCTGGGGGTTACACAGGTGACTGACACACCTGAGGGTTACACAGGTGACTGACACACCTGAGGGTTACACAGGTGACTGACACACCTGAGGGTTACACAAGTGACTGACACACCTGGGGGTTACACAGGAGACTGACACACCTGGGGGTTACACAGGTGACTGACACACCTGGGGGTTACACAGGAGCCTGACACACCTGAAGGTTACACAGGTGACCGACACACCTGGGGGTTACACAGGAGCCTGACACACCTGGGGGTTACACAGGTGACTGACACACCTGAAGGTTACACAGGTGACCGACACACCTGGGGGTTACACAGGAGCCTGACACACCTGGGGGTTACACAGGTGACTGACACACCTGGGGGTTACACAGGTGACTGACACACCTGAAGGTTACACACGTGACTGACACACCTGAAGGTTACACAGGTGACTGACACACCTGAGGGTTACACAAGTGACTGACACACCTGGGGGTTACACAGGAGACTGACACACCTGGGGGTTACACAGGTGACTGACACACCTGAGGGTTACACAGGTGACTGACACACCTGAGGGTTACACAGGTGACTGACACACCTGAGGGTTACACAAGTGACTGACACACCTGGGGGTTACACAGGAGACTGACACACCTGGGGGTTACACAGGTGACTGACACACCTGGGGGTTACACAGGTGACTGACACACCTGAAGGTTACACACGTGACTGACACACCTGAAGGTTACACACGTGACTGACACACCTGAGGGTTACACAGGTGACTGACACACCTGAAGGTTACACAGGTGACTGACACACCTGGGGGTTACACAGGTGACTGACACACCTGGGGGTTACACAGGTGACTGACACACCTGGGGGTTACACTGGTGACTGACACACCTGAAGGTTACACAGGTGACTGACACACCTGAAGGTTACACAGGTGACTGACACACCTGAAGGTTACACAAGTGACTGACACACCTGAGGGTTACACAGGTGACTGACACACCTGAGGGTTACACAAGTGACTGACACACCTGGGGGTTACACAGGAGACTGACACACCTGGGGGTTACACAGGTGACTGACACACCTGGGGGTTACACAGGTGACTGACACACCTGGGGGTTACACAGGTGACTGACACACCTGAAGGTTACACAGGTGACTGACACACCTGTAGGTTACACAGGTGACTGACACACCTGAAGGTTACACAGGTGACTGACACACCTGAGGGTTACACAGGTGACTGACACACCTGAAGGTTACACAGGTGACTGACACACCTGGGGGTTACACAGGTGACTGACACACCTGGGGGTTACACAGGTGACTGACACACCTGGGGGTTACACTGGTGACTGACACACCTGAAGGTTACACAGGTGACTGACACACCTGAAGGTTACACAAGTGACAGACACACCTGAGGGTTACACAGGTGACTGACACACCTGAGGGTTACACAAGTGACTGACACACCTGGGGGTTACACAGGAGACTGACACACCTGGGGGTTACACAGGTGACTGACACACCTGGGGGTTACACAGGTGACTGACACACCTGAGGGTTACACAGGTGACTGACACACCTGAGGGTTACACAAGTGACTGACACACCTGGGGGTTACACAGGAGACTGACACACCTGGGGGTTACACAGGTGACTGACACACCTGGGGGTTACACAGGTGACTGACACACCTGAAGGTTACACAGGTGACTGACACACCTGGGGGTTACACAGGTGACTGACACACCTGGGGGTTACACAGGTGACTGACACACCTGAAGGTTACACAGGTGACTGACACACCTGGGGGTTACACAGGTGACTGACACACCTGAGGGTTACACAGGTGACTGACACACCTGAAGGTTACACAGGTGACTGACACACCTGGGGGTTACACAGGTGACTGACACACCTGGGGGTTACACAGGTGACTGACACACCTGGGGGTTACACTGGTGACTGACACACCTGAAGGTTACACAGGTGACTGACACACCTGAAGGTTACACAAGTGACAGACACACCTGAGGGTTACACAGGTGACTGACACACCTGAGGGTTACACAAGTGACTGACACACCTGGGGGTTACACAGGAGACTGACACACCTGGGGGTTACACAGGTGACTGACACACCTGGGGGTTACACAGGTGACTGACACACCTGAGGGTTACACAGGTGACTGACACACCTGAGGGTTACACAGGTGACTGACACACCTGAGGGTTACACAAGTGACTGACACACCTGGGGGTTACACAGGAGACTGACACACCTGGGGGTTACACAGGTGACTGACACACCTGGGGGTTACACAGGAGCCTGACACACCTGAAGGTTACACAGGTGACCGACACACCTGGGGGTTACACAGGAGCCTGACACACCTGGGGGTTACACAGGTGACTGACACACCTGAAGGTTACACAGGTGACCGACACACCTGGGGGTTACACAGGAGCCTGACACACCTGGGGGTTACACAGGTGACTGACACACCTGGGGGTTACACAGGTGACTGACACACCTGAAGGTTACACACGTGACTGACACACCTGAAGGTTACACAGGTGACTGACACACCTGAGGGTTACACAAGTGACTGACACGCCTGGGGCTTACACAGGAGACTGACACACCTGGGGGTTACACAGGTGACTGACACACCTGAGGGTTACACAGGTGACTGACACACCTGAGGGTTACACAGGTGACTGACACACCTGAGGGTTACACAAGTGACTGACACACCTGGGGGTTACACAGGAGACTGACACACCTGGGGGTTACACAGGTGACTGACACACCTGGGGGTTACACAGGTGACTGACACACCTGAAGGTTACACACGTGACTGACACACCTGAAGGTTACACACGTGACTGACACACCTGAGGGTTACACAGGTGACTGACACACCTGAAGGTTACACAGGTGACTGACACACCTGGGGGTTACACAGGTGACTGACACACCTGGGGGTTACACAGGTGACTGACACACCTGGGGGTTACACTGGTGACTGACACACCTGAAGGTTACACAGGTGACTGACACACCTGAAGGTTACACAGGTGACTGACACACCTGAAGGTTACACAAGTGACTGACACACCTGAGGGTTACACAGGTGACTGACACACCTGAGGGTTACACAAGTGACTGACACACCTGGGGGTTACACAGGAGACTGACACACCTGGGGGTTACACAGGTGACTGACACACCTGGGGGTTACACAGGTGACTGACACACCTGGGGGTTACACAGGTGACTGACACACCTGAAGGTTACACAGGTGACTGACACACCTGTAGGTTACACAGGTGACTGACACACCTGAAGGTTACACAGGTGACTGACACACCTGAGGGTTACACAGGTGACTGACACACCTGAAGGTTACACAGGTGACTGACACACCTGGGGGTTACACAGGTGACTGACACACCTGGGGGTTACACAGGTGACTGACACACCTGGGGGTTACACTGGTGACTGACACACCTGAAGGTTACACAGGTGACTGACACACCTGAAGGTTACACAAGTGACAGACACACCTGAGGGTTACACAGGTGACTGACACACCTGAGGGTTACACAAGTGACTGACACACCTGGGGGTTACACAGGAGACTGACACACCTGAGGGTTACACAGGTGACTGACACACCTGAGGGTTACACAGGTGACTGACACACCTGGGGGTTACACAGGTGACTGACACACCTGGGGGTTACACAGGTGACTGACACACCTGAGGGTTACACAGGTGACTGACACACCTGAGGGTTACACAGGTGACTGACACACCTGAGGGTTACACAAGTGACTGACACACCTGGGGGTTACACAGGAGACTGACACACCTGGGGGTTACACAGGTGACTGACACACCTGGGGGTTACACAGGAGCCTGACACACCTGAAGGTTACACAGGTGACCGCCACACCTGGGGGTTACACAGGAGCCTGACATACCTGGGGGTTACACAGGTGACTGACACACCTGAAGGTTACACAGGTGACCGACACACCTGGGGGTTACACAGGAGCCTGACACACCTGGGGGTTACACAGGTGACTGACACACCTGGGGGTTACACAGGTGACTGACACACCTGAAGGTTACACACGTGACTGACACACCTGAAGGTTACACAGGTGACTGACACACCTGAGGGTTACACAAGTGACTGACACGCCTGGGGCTTACACAGGAGACTGACACACCTGGGGGTTACACAGGTGACTGACACACCTGAGGGTTACACAGGTGACTGACACACCTGAGGGTTACACAGGTGACTGACACACCTGAGGGTTACACAAGTGACTGACACACCTGGGGGTTACACAGGAGACTGACACACCTGGGGGTTACACAGGTGACTGACACACCTGGGGGTTACACAGGTGACTGACACACCTGAAGGTTACACACGTGACTGACACACCTGAAGGTTACACACGTGACTGACACACCTGAGGGTTACACAGGTGACTGACACACCTGAAGGTTACACAGGTGACTGACACACCTGGGGGTTACACAGGTGACTGACACACCTGGGGGTTACACAGGTGACTGACACACCTGGGGGTTACACTGGTGACTGACACACCTGAAGGTTACACAGGTGACTGACACACCTGAAGGTTACACAGGTGACTGACACACCTGAAGGTTACACAAGTGACTGACACACCTGAGGGTTACACAGGTGACTGACACACCTGAGGGTTACACAAGTGACTGACACACCTGGGGGTTACACAGGAGACTGACACACCTGGGGGTTACACAGGTGACTGACACACCTGGGGGTTACACAGGTGACTGACACACCTGGGGGTTACACAGGTGACTGACACACCTGAAGGTTACACAGGTGACTGACACACCTGTAGGTTACACAGGTGACTGACACACCTGAAGGTTACACAGGTGACTGACACACCTGAGGGTTACACAGGTGACTGACACACCTGAAGGTTACACAGGTGACTGACACACCTGGGGGTTACACAGGTGACTGACACACCTGGGGGTTACACAGGTGACTGACACACCTGGGGGTTACACTGGTGACTGACACACCTGAAGGTTACACAGGTGACTGACACACCTGAAGGTTACACAAGTGACAGACACACCTGAGGGTTACACAGGTGACTGACACACCTGAGGGTTACACAAGTGACTGACACACCTGGGGGTTACACAGGAGACTGACACACCTGGGGGTTACACAGGTGACTGACACACCTGGGGGTTACACAGGTGACTGACACACCTGAGGGTTACACAGGTGACTGACACACCTGAGGGTTACACAGGTGACTGACACACCTGAGGGTTACACAAGTGACTGACACACCTGGGGGTTACACAGGAGACTGACACACCTGGGGGTTACACAGGTGACTGACACACCTGGGGGTTACACAGGAGCCTGACACACCTGAAGGTTACACAGGTGACCGCCACACCTGGGGGTTACACAGGAGCCTGACATACCTGGGGGTTACACAGGTGACTGACACACCTGAAGGTTACACAGGTGACCGACACACCTGGGGGTTACACAGGAGCCTGACACACCTGGGGGTTACACAGGTGACTGACACACCTGGGGGTTACACAGGTGACTGACACACCTGAAGGTTACACACGTGACTGACACACCTGAAGGTTACACAGGTGACTGACACACCTGAGGGTTACACAAGTGACTGACACACCTGGGGGTTACACAGGAGACTGACACACCTGGGGGTTACACAGGTGACTGACACACCTGAGGGTTACACAGGTGACTGACACACCTGAGGGTTACACAGGTGACTGACACACCTGAGGGTTACACAAGTGACTGACACACCTGGGGGTTACACAGGAGACTGACACACCTGGGGGTTACACAGGTGACTGACACACCTGGGGGTTACACACGTGACTGACACACCTGAAGGTTACACAGGTGACTGACACACCTGAGGGTTACACAAGTGACTGACACACCTGGGGGTTACACAGGAGACTGACACACCTGAAGGTTACACACGTGACTGACACACCTGAAGGTTACACACGTGACTGACACACCTGAAGGTTACACAGGTGACTGACACACCTGAGGGTTACACAAGTGACTGACACACCTGGGGGTTACACAGGAGACTGACACACCTGGGGGTTACACAGGTGACTGACACACCTGAACTGACACACCTGAAGGTTACACAGGTGACTGACACACCTGGGGGTTACACAGGTGACTGACACACCTGAGGGTTACACAGGTGACTGACACACCTGAGGGTTACACAGGTGACTGACACACCTGAAGGTTACACAGGAGACTGACACACCTGGGGGTTACACAGGTGACTGACACACCTGAGGGTTACACAGGTGACTGACACACCTGAACTGACACACCTGAAGGTTACACAGGTGACTGACACACCTGAGGGTTACACAGGTGACTAACACACCTGAGGGTTACACAGGTGACTGACACACCTGCAGACTTACTCATTACACTGTGCAGTTTCTTACCCTGCTGAACTCGTCATCTTCATCATCGAAGGTGAAGGCTTTAAACTTGGAGCTGTTCCAGTAGTCTTCCTCGTCTGCTTTACTCTTCATCATCTGGACACACAGCACATACTTTATTTAACCTGTCGACGCAAACAGGAACAATAAAGACACGTTTCTGTCCCTGACACCTTCTCCAGGACCTGCACGTCTCCATCTGTCCAGGTGTCCTCAGACTCTGACTCGATCGAACAGGTGTGTCGTTCACACATTCAGCAGATCAGCTGTTGACAAGCAGCCTCAGTGTGTGTTCACTGCATTTTGAGTTTATTTTGTATGCCTTTATTGTATTAACTGTGTATTTCCTGTGTATTAATTGTGTGTTACCTGTGTATTTATCATATATTTATTAAGTATTAACTATGTGTTACGTGTGTATTTACTGTGTATTTATTATATATTAACTGTGTATTATGTGTGTGTTACCTGTGTATTTACTTTAGGTATTTCGTGTGTATTTATTGTGTATTTTGTGTCACAGCTGGAGGATTTTGTCTGTCTGACAGCAGGAGGCTAGTTAGCATGCTAGCAGGCTAACGGATAACGTCAGCGTTTAAACCGGATGTAAGTATTTGTTTCACGTTGAAAAACAGCGGGAGCAGTGACGTCACAGCACGCGGACATTTATCCTGTGTATTGATCCGACAGATGTTGTGTTTAAAACTGATACTCGATCAGAATCGGTCAGCTGTTTTTACCTTCCGTTGCAGCAGCTCCTCTTCTTCTCCGACGGAGGTTTGAGTCCTTCCGGCCGCGCGGAGGCTGCTGGGAGTTGTAGTGATCCGGAGCTGAAAAACAGCGGAAGTCGTCAGAGTAAAGCTCCGGTTTAAATTGAAAATATTTACTAAAGTCAAATATTTGAAACAGTTTGATGAGGAAAATAAACAAAAAACATTTTTATCTTTTGTACAGAAGAAACAGACGCGTCTCTTTCAGGAGCTCAGTCACATTTATCTCAGATTATGTGTTTAATTTAAACTGAAATACAAATGACACAACATAATAAAGGAGTAAATAACACATTACATGGTGATGTTGGAGAGAAGTGGACAAAATACAATTTAACCCTTAAATATAGACCAAACTCCTAAAATGTTTTTATGCTGTTAAACCATGTGACTCTGCTGGTTGTTTTACTTTGAAAGGCATTACAGGAAGTAGTCAAAGTGACAGTGAGAAGCTGGTTTTAAGTTTCAGCTGAAGAGGCAGAGACTCAGGAGACGATCAGAGACTGTAGGGAAGAAGTGCTGCAGTGAGAGTACAGTAAGTGCAGCAGGAATACTACTGTAGTACTTCAGTACTTTGGTCAGCAGTACTTCAGTCAGTCAGTACGCAGTAGTATTTCAGTCATTAGTATTTCAGTACTCAGTAGTATTTCAGTCAGTAGTACTTCAGTACTTCAGTGCTCGCAGTACTCAGTCATGGCTAAATGGGGTCAGGGAGATCCTCGATGGATTGTTGAGCAAAGAGCCGACGCCACCAACGTCAACAACTGGCACTGGTCTGTTATTATTATTGTTTGTTGTTGTTGTTTGTTGTTGTTGTTGTTTACATCTCTTTAAAAGTGGATCAGACAGAAAAATTAAACTTTGAACATTTTTAACAAACGTTAACAGATCTGCAGTTAATCTGTAATTATGTCTGTAAATACACACAATGATATATAGACTACACAGTGTATAATAATGTGTGTGTGTGTGTGTGTGTGTGTGTGTGTCTATATATATACATATATATATTATATATAAACATATTATTTACTGTGTAGTTTGTTGTGTGTATAAGAATGTAATATAACAACAAATGATATATACACTGTACGGAAGTGGCTAATGAAAGTGAGTAAGTAAACATCATGAACGTGGCAGCACAAATGAACCAGCTGCTGATGGACCCATCCAGAGGGGATGACCCGGGGACGGACAGTCCTGATCATGAAGGATCCCCATAAGGGCGCGGCCCCATCCAACCACTGGCCAATACCCTTCCTCTGTACAACATGGAAGCCCCTGCCAGGCATCGTAGCAGCGATGATGAACAGGCACATGGCCTAATGCATGAGCGGAGGCCAGAAAGGAATTGGTAGCAACACCAGAGGAGCCAAGCACCAGCTACTGGTCGATAGAACAGTCACCCAAGACCGCAAGACCAGGCCGGCCAAGCTGTGCACCACCTGGATCAACTACAGGACAGCCTTCGACTCAGTGGACTGTTTGGAAATGTCCAACATCAACAGGCCTTCATCAAGAACTTAATGGGGCTGTGGAAAATGACTCTGTAGGCCAACTCAAAGCCAACTGCACAAGTCACCATCAAGTGCGGCATGTACCAAGGTGATGCACTGTCCTCGCTACTGTTCTGCATAGGCCTGTACCCCCTTAGCCAACTCATCAGAAAGAGTGGCCACAGATACCAGTTCAACCATCAGTCTCCTCCTCTACATGGATGGTATCGAGCTGTATGCCACCCACTCACTGAAAAACCTCACCAGGATCTACAGCAACGACATTGGAATGTCATTCAGACTAGATAAGTGTGGTCGGATGGTATCAAAGAGAAGGAAGACGATCAGAACCGAGGAGGTTGAACTACCAGACAGCAGCATGATGTTCAGGACAACTACAAATACCTCGGGGTCCTACAGGCAAATGGGAACCATGAGGAGGCCTCAAGGAAGTCCAGCACCCTGAGACTGTACACTACATCCAGCACCCTGAGACTGTACACTACATCCAGCACCCTGAGACTGTACACTACATCCAGCACCCTGAGACTGTACACTACATCCAGCACCCTGAGACTGTACACTACATCCAGCACCCTGAGACTGTACACTACATCCAGCACCCTGAGACTGTACACTACATCCAGCACCCTGAGACTGTACACTATATCCAGCACCCTGAGACCGAACACTGAGTCCAGCTCCCTGAGACCGAACACTAATCAGTACGAAGGGGTCTGAGGACTGGTGAGTGTCAGAGCCACTGTCCAGGACAAACCAACCAAGATCCAGGACTACATCAAGAAGATGGCCCCCAAAGATGAGCTGCTGAGTGAATACCTCAGGCAGCAGAAGAGGAAGACGAACTATCATCATGGTGTGTACCACCGTCAGACTGAAGGAGAAATCCTAGCAGTGTCTGGAAAAGGCTGACTGAAAGACAGCACAGAAGCACAAATCATGACAGCACAGGAACAGGAACTTAGTACCAGATCAATAGAAGCAGGGGTCTACCAGAGCAGTCTGGACCCCAGGTGATCCTGAGGCAGTTCAGACCATAACAGCAGGATGTAAGATGGAGGCAGGAAGAGCGTACATGGAACGCCATAACGCCATGGCGGGCATCGTGTACAGGAACATCTGCACCGAATATGGGCTTGAAGTCTCAAGGTCGAGGGGCAAACAACAGAAGAAGGCAGTGGTGATCGATGACAGCAACATCAGGAAGAAGGAGAAATACCAAGGGCTGAAAGAGGAGCTGGAAAAGATGTGGGGAGTAAAGGCAACAGTGGTGCCAGTGGTTATGGGAGCACAGTCCTAGCAACAGACAAGATACTGAACCTTCAAACTCCCAGGACTCTGTAAGAGGACCTGAACCATCCCCATGAGAGGGGATTTATACATATATATACAGTACATATATATATATATATGTATATGTGTGTATATATATATAGTTTGACATACACAGAACACAGTATAACGTGGCTCTGATTGTTGAAACAGTTTTAAGAAAACAAAAATATCAGATCTTTGTTTTTATTTTTTATGAACCAAATGACATTATCGATGATGATGATGATAAAAGTCAGTGGATCACTTTAGTCATGTCACATGAAGAAGAGTCCAGTAAAGTCTGAGTGTGTGTGTGTGTGTGTGTGTGTGTGTGTGTGTGTGTGTGTGTGTGTGTGTGTGTGTGAGTGTGTGAGAGAGAGTTATTTTCGGACTGCAGAGTGTGTGTGTTACCTGATCCTCCGCCTAGTTCAGCTGTTCAGATATTTTTAAACACAGCCAGCTGAAGGACAGGCTGTGATGTCAGAGGGGGCGGGGCTGTAGTTGATATGTGTGTGTTCATCTGGTCAGTGATGGTTTCATTCAGAAATCCACTGCTCCTCCTGCCCCTCAGGACAGAGCGTGATGTCAGCGGCTGGTCCTCGGAGCGCCTCCGTCAGCTGCTGCTGGCGGTGCGGGTGGAGGGACCTGAGGGCGCCGCCCAGCTGACCGACATCAACAAACTGGAGGGCGAGGCGTCCATCAACAACCGCAAGGGAAAACTCTTCTTCTTCTACGAGTGGCAGCTGAGGGCCAGCTGGCTGGGTCAGTGATGATGTCAGGCCCACTGATGACATCACAATTCCGTCATGTTACATAATAAACTGTTTTAAAGAAACATAATGGATACCTGCCGTCCTCCGCAGGGACGTCCAGTGCCGGATTGAAGTACCGAGGAACTCTCGACGTGTCCAACCTGTCAGACGAGAACGGCATGGACGACCTCGACGTGAGTCAGCAACTTCTTATCATTTCGATGACCGTATTGATCACAGTATTGATCACAATATCGATCACTGTGTCAATGATCATATTGATGACTTTGTCCCCGCCCAGATCTCGGTGTCTCTGAGTAAAGACCAGCCCGACACGCCGCTCCTCAACCTCATGAGGAAGAGTGGCGTTCAGGAAGTCCGGAGGGCTCTGGGCGAGTATGTCCTTCAGCTCAAGTCAGGTCTGTTACCCAGAATGCATCAGGACTGACAAATCAGAGCTGATCCCCGTAGTAACCTGACCAACCTCTGACCTCACAGAGTTCAGTCAAGGGATGATTCTTCCCACCGCCGACCAACCGAAGCCGCCTCAACCTCAACCTCAACCTCAGCCTCAGACCCCGAAACAGATGATTCTGATCCAGACCAGTAAACCGCCGGTATGCATCCAGGTGCTCAGGTGAGTCAGGTGTGGATGTGACCTCTGACCTCTTTGTATTCTCCTACAGAAAAGCTCCGTCCCCAAGTGCTCATCTAGCCCTGCCCCCTGCCTTGATGGTGTTCGAATCTCAACCTGCAACTTTGACCTGAAGGAAACTTTCCAAACCTCTCCTGATGAGCTGTACCGGACCTTCATTGGCCAGGAGGTACCAAGACTGACCAAGACCAGGTCTGAGCAAGACCAGGACTGACCAATACCATGGCAGACCAGACCAAGACAGACCAGGACAGACCAGACCACAGTTAACACTCTCTGTCTCCGCAGTTTGTGCAGGTGTTCACGCGCTCGGCAGCGACAGTGGACGGTAGGCATGGAGGGAAGTTCCAGATGTTGGATGGGAGCGTCAGTGGCGAGTTTACACAGCTGGTGAGGTCACAGCTGCTCAGCCAATCAGTGCTAAGTTGTCACATCACCATGGTAACCACACACTGCTCTTGCCTGCAGGTACCAGACCAGAGGATCGAGATGAGGTGGCGGTTCAGGACCTGGCCCAGCGGTACGCCTTCCTGTGATGATGTCACGAGCCCTCTCCACCACTGCATTCAGGGACAATCTGACATCTGAACTTTGTGTGTTGTCGTCTCTCCATCAGAGCACTACGCCACCATCAGTCTGAAGCTGGAGGACAGCGGAGATGAGACAGAGCTGAGGATGGAGTGTCGAGGAGTCCCTGCGGGGGAGGAGGAGTCCACCAGGGAGGGCTGGAGGCGGTTCTACTTCCACGCCATCAAACAAACGTTTGGATACTGAGAGATTCTGAGACACTGAACCCTCAAGCTCGTCTGACAGGCCGACTGAGTCATGACATGTCAGCATGAGGTAAACCTGTTGACAGGAACAGTCCCAAACTTTAGTCCTGGTCTATCTTGTGGATTCTTTCAGGGAGTCCCTCAGGGAGGATTCCTAGAGCCTCTTGTCTCTGTTAAACCGCAGCAGAATTAAAGGAACAGTGCCACACTTTAGTCCTGTTCTGTCTTACACCAGTCTCATCTCTGTGGATGCAGACAGACATGCAGGACGTGGTTAGCCTACCTTGCATAAAGACCTGAGGAAGAGGAAACTCTCTGACTCTTCATCCAAACTTAAACAAAGAACCAACTCAACGTAGTGATTGTCTGAAGTGTTGGATTGTTCCTTTAAAATCTGATCTGTTGTATGTGACAGAATCCCTGTGTGAATAAAGTTTGGATTGTTTGAATGTGTTTGTCTTCCTGTCGTCAGGACCAATCACAGTCCGGATTATCAACATCAGAGCGGCAAAAATAAAATGTGATTTATGTAGAAAACAAGTTCATCGACAGTGGAGGAGGAAAAATATGAAAATAAAAAATCAGCAGAATTAAAGTTTTATTTTTTACTTTATTTATTCTGTCTTTGTTTTTCCTTTTTTCAGAACATGATTTTTTTTTTTACATTTCGTTCGGAGAAACAAACACAACATTAAAATACACAAAGCACACATATTCATAAACACACGAGGACTGAAGGAGACGAAGAGTTAAAAGCCGACGAGTCGTCAGAGGAATGTGAACGATCAGATTTACATTCAGACACAAACTTTACTTTTTACAATATAAACAACACGAGAACCTCAGTGTCACAAAATCCATTATTACACGGCGCTGCCTTCTGATTGGTCGATTCTAGGTCTGTTATATCTGACTGCACACTGTTGCTATGGAAACAGTTGTGATCGTAGACCCTGTAGGAAACAATAAAATCATTTTGAAATCAAAGGATTGATTTATTTAAAAATTAGCCGTGTAATAATCGGGATGATGATCAGCAAGTGGCTTGGTGCTGTGAGGTTATCCGACAGTGACAAGCCGCTTGCTGATCATCATCCAATCAGTTGTCAATTAAAAACAAATCAGAAGTTAAAATATAAAGAAAATGATTTTGGTTTTGTCTCAGTGACAATTGAACATGTTCAGTTGATGATCAATATTGTTTATTGATCTGTGACACTGATCGGTCTCAGCGGAGCTGCCTCATTCTGACAGGACGGAGAGTTCATTCACTGGAGGTCAAAGGTAAGCAGGGCGGAGCTAAAAGACTTCCTCCTCCTCCGCCTCACAGCCGTAATCTGGAAAACACAATCAATCAATCAGTCAATCAATCAATACTCTCAGACCTGACACACCTGTTTTTGAAAAAATCAACATCTTAAAAACTTTATTTATACTTCTGTGTTAAAAGTTAAGGTTTATAAATCTCATCTTTGCAGCTGTTTCCTCAGATATGATCTGTATCTGTATCTATCTGTATCTGTATCATCTACCTGTATCTATCTGTATCTGTATCATCTATCTGTATCTGTATCATCTATCTGTATCTGTATCTATCTGTATCTGTATCTGTATCATCTATCTGTATCTATCTGTATCTGTATCATCTATCTGTATCTGTATCATCTATCTGTATCTATCTGTATCTGTATCTATCTGTATCATCTATCTGTATCTGTATCTGTATCTATCTGTATCTGTATCATCTATCTGTATCTGTATCATCTATCTGTATCTATCTGTATCTGTATCTATCTGTATCTGTATCATCTATCTGTATCTATCTGTATCTGTATCATCTATCTGTATCTGTATCATCTATCTGTATCTATCTGTATCTGTATCATCTATCTGTATCTATCTGTATCTGTATCATCTATCTGTATCTGTATCTGTATCATCTATCTGTATCTATCTGTATCTGTATCATCTATCTGTATCTGTATCATCTATCTGTATCTATCTGTATCTTTATCTATCTGTATCTGTATCATCTATCTGTATCTGTATCATCTATCTGTATCTGTATCTGGTTCATATTTCACACTGTCTGGGTGCATTGATTCTGCTGTGCTGACTGAGGTCACATGACCGGTGGAGGATTTACTACGAAGATGAGACGTCAACATGAATCGACCATGAGGACGAACAGACTTCTTCAGGAGGACGGAGGTGAGCCTGCGTCTCCGACCTCTTCTTCCTCTGGGTTTTCAGAATACAAGCGTCAACTGACCTCCTACGAGCTGCAGAGCGCTGACACACTCCTCCACCTCCACCTCTTCCTCCTCCTCCTCCTCTTCTTCCTCCACTGCCACAACAGCTGGAGCAGGAGGGGTGGAGCTGGTGTCAGGTTCGGGTTCAGGTTCAGGTTCAGGCGTCGCTTCAGGTACAGCCTCTGTTGTTGTATCTGTTGTCATGGTGACGGGGTTTTCGACCTGAGAGGTGAAACGTGTCCAGGTTCAATAACTGGTTTTCGTCATGTATACACTGCATGCACATCACATGTATGTGTTTATGATCACGTCTGTATCACAGAAATAAGATTATTTGTCATCCCGCTTCAACGGTCGCTGTGACAACGGTACACATCAAAATGGCCGCCGTCTGACCGTCCTGATATGTTGATTTGAATCAGAGTATTTCTATGGTCTGTGTATTACGTGTGTCAGGTGGAGTCAGGTGGACACAGGTGGAGTCAGGTGGAGTCAGTCAGGTGTGGTCAGGTGGAGTCAGGTGGAGTCAGTCAGGTGTGGTCAGGTGGAGTCAGGTACGGTCGCTGACCTGGACGGCTGTCTTCTTCCTCTTTGAGCTGGAGGACAGGAGGAGGCGAACCCTGGAATAAAACACACATATTTATTTATTTTCATTATCGATTGATCTGTTGAGAGTTTTTCTGATTAATTGATTAATCATGTGACCTGTGAAAGATCAAAGAGTCAATGTGTCGTATTAAATTATTCCGTTTTACTAAGCGTTTCAGTTTCAGTTCACTGCGATATAAAAATGATAATCCTCAGATTTGACAAACTGAAACGAACAACAAATAACTTGGACTCGATTATCGATATAGTTATCAATTAATTTTCTTGGATTGATTAACTGATTAATCGTTGAAGCTTCAGTCTGCCTGAGACTAAACACACTGAAATGGTATCAAAGACAATCTGAATGTTTGAGGAGAGAAATCTCAACATGTAAAATGTGACATGGAAAGAGGGCTGAGATTATAGATACATAGTAAACATTATATATACATTATATATGATTATAGATATATATATTAAATCTATATATATTAGATATTATATTATATATATATATATATATATATATATATATATTATACACAGATTACAGATTATATGACGTACAACACGTACATTATCTATTAAACACATTGTGTTTATAGATTATAGAGCATTTATAGAATATAAACTAGAATATAAATTCTATATAGATTAAAGATGATATAAACTATAAAATATATATCCATATATTATTTGGATTATAAATGGACTATAAAGCATTTATAGATATATAAAGATTATAGAACATACATATTATAGATTATATAGACGTAAAAGAGCATTCATAGATTATATATAGATAATACATATATCATAGAGCATTTATAGAGTCTATATAGATTATAGATAATTTATAGATTATATAGAGATTATAGAGCATTTATAGATTAATAGATTGTACAGAATGTATAGAGATTAGAGGTTAAGGAGCATTCATAGATTATATATAGAACACAGATTATAAAGCATTTGTAGACTATACATACATATATATATACATACATATATATATATATATATATATGTATATATATATAGTCTACAAATGCTTTATAATCTCCTAATGTCCTAATCTATCTATATATATATAGATAGATTATAGAGCATTTATGGAGTATATAAAGATGTATGTACAATATAGTATACAGATTATAGATAATGTATAGATTATATATTATATACAGATTACAGAGAAAGTGTATTATAGATTATATATATAATCTAGAGATTATAGCGCATTCGTAGAGTATATACATATTATAGATTATAAAGCGATTATAGACTATTTGGAGATTAACTATAGATTATGGATAATGTATAGATTGTAACAGTGACTGATAGTACCTCTTCCCCATAATGTTAGTGTTAGCTGCTAAGTCTCGGTTAGCGTCGCTGTTCTTCCTGCGGCGGCGGCGGTTGAGTCGTTTCCGTGTGGCGGCGACAGTGTCAGAGGAGGCTCTGCTGGGACTACTGCCCCCCCCACTTCCTGTCCCTCGGCTGTTCAGGTCTCTGAGGACGTCATAGTTGATCTTACTGGAGATCTTCTTCTTCTCCAACATCCTCTCGATCGCCTCGCCCGCCGTCGACGCCTGAATCTGTTCCTTCTTCTTCTTGGATTTCTTCGGCTGGACACAGAATTTTTTTGTTTTATGTTTATATTATTGGTATATATATATATATGTACCCTCAGGGCTCCGGGCCCTCAGGGGCCTCAGGTCAGTAATCCAGTCTTGGTCCTCAGTGGACCCAGGACAGCCCCTGGACTCCAGGCTGGGAGACCCTGTTCTTCACACAAACACACTCACCTTCTCTTTATATGTCCCCTGTTCTTTCTCCTTCTTGATCCTCTCCTCTTTCTCTGTGGACACAAACAGTCATTAATCCATCACACTGATGAAGATGATGATGATGAGAAGGAGGAGTCTTCCTCACCTTTCTGCTCTTTCAGGTATTCGGCGTTCTGTTTCATCCACAGCTCTGTCTTTACCTGGACCTCCCGATCGTTCAGGATGTACTGCAACAGAAAATCAGAGTCAGAAGAAGACACCACTTCCTGTTCACTCAGCCTTTCACAATAAAAGCTACCTCTGTAAATCACAGAGATGACATCACAAACAGAGAAATGAACCACAGAAGAAGTCAGGACAGAAACACAGAGCCGACTGATCAATTGAATGAACTGACCTTATCAATCTCCTGATCGTCGATACCGTTCAGGTCCAGCTCGCCACTCTCTGACTGCTCGTCTGTAAACACATGATAACCACCACCTCACCTGTTTACCACCTGTCCATGAATCCATGATGAGGTAATGCTGAGGTAATGATGATGTAATACGTACCGTCTGGTTTCTCGCCTGTCTCTGACTCGGTGAAGGTCTGGAAGGTCTGTTGGAGGCCGAGGCTGGCAGCACTTGGCAGCTTTCCCAAGATGGAGGCTAGAGGGGCGGCCTGACGCTGATGACCTGCCCCCTCATTGTCTGGCCCCACCTCCTTCTCGCTGTCACCTGTCTTTTTGCCCCGCCCCTCCTCCTCCTGGATCACCTGACACAGGAAGTCCTGAGTCAGGTGTTGGGCAGCAACTTGGAGCTCGGCGTCGTCGACCTCTGGTACCTCAGGTTCAGAGTTGGAAGACAGAACCTCAACGTCCTCGGGGTCTGAAAACCAAGAATGAAAGAGTAAATAAATGTTGTAGTTGTTAAGATGGACTCAGCTGACTCAGGACCAGTACAGACCGATTTCTTTGGCATAGGCTGCGTAAATTCCTCTGAGTTTAGGACGGCTCTTTTCCAGCTCAGTCTCGATCTCGTCTTTGTAGCAGCTGATCTCTCCTGATGGGAAAGAATGACCGAGTTGAGTCCTTTAAATCTATTTAAACAATTCTTTTAGTCTCCTTTAAAGTGTCCTCAACAATTCCCCTTTCTTTAGTGCCCTCTAAATTGTCCTAAATGATAACCTTAGTGCCCTCTGAAGTGTCCTAAATGATAACCTTAGTGCCCTCTGAAGTGTCCTAAATGATCCCTTTAGTGCCTTCTGAAGTGTCCTAAATGATCCCTTTAGTGCCCTCCTATGTTTCCTAAAAAACTCCTTTAGTGCCCTCTGAAGTGTCCTAAATGATCCCTTTAGTGCCTTCTAAAGTGTCCTAAATGATCCCTTTAGTGCCCTCTGAAGTGTCCTAAATGATCTCTTTAATGCCCTCTGAAGTGTCCTAAACGATCTCTTTAGTGCCCTCTGAAGTGTCCTAAATGATCCCTCAAGTGCCCTCTGAAGTGTCCTAAATGATCTCTTTAGTGCCCTCTAAAGTGTCCTAAATGATAACCTTAGTGCCCTCTGAAGTGTCCTAAATGATAACCTTAGTGCCCTCTGAAGTGTCCTAAATGATCCCTTTAGTGCCTTCTGAAGTGTCCTAAATGATCCCTTTAGTGCCCTCCTATGTTTCCTAAAAAACTCCTTTAGTGCCCTCTGAAGTGTCCTAAATGATCCCTTTAGTGCCTTCTAAAGTGTCCTAAATGATCCCTTTAGTGCCCTCTGAAGTGTCCTAAATGATCTCTTTAATGCCCTCTGAAGTGTCCTAAACGATCTCTTTAGTGCCCTCTGAAGTGTCCTAAATGATCCCTCAAGTGCCCTCTGAAGTGTCCTAAATGATCTCTTTAGTGCCCTCTAAAGTGTCCTAAATGATCTCTTTAGTGCCCTCTAAAGTGTCCTAAATGATCTCTTTAGTGCCCTCTGAAGTGTCCTAAATGATCCCTTTAGTGCCCTCTGAAGTGTCCTAAATGATCTCTTTAGTGCCCTCTGAAGTGTCCTAAATGATCTCTTTAGTGCCCTCTGATGTGTCCTAAATGATCTCTTTAGTGCCCTCTGACGTGTCCTAAATGATCCCTTTAGTGCCTTCTAAAGTGTCCTAAATGATCCCTTTAGTGCCCTCTAAAGTGTCCTAAATTATCTCTTTAGTGCCCTCTGATGTGTCCTAAATGATTCGTTTAGTGCCCTCTGAAGTGTCCTAAATGATCTCTTTAGTGCCCTCTGATGTGTCCTAAATGATCTCTTTAGTGCCCTCTGAAGTGTCCTAAATGATCCCTTTAGTGCCCTCTGAAGTGTCCTAAATGATCTCTTTAGTG
This sequence comes from Epinephelus awoara, assembly GCA_035609425.1. NCBI lineage: Eukaryota > Metazoa > Chordata > Actinopteri > Perciformes > Serranidae > Epinephelus > Epinephelus awoara. The sequence continues at coordinate 39,692,788 of CM069305.1, read as the reverse complement.
CCCTCTGATGTGTCCTAAATGATCTCTTTAGTGCCCTCTGATGTGTCCTAAATGATTCGTTTAGTGCCCTCTGAAGTGTCCTAAATGATCTCTTTAATGCCCTCTGAAGTGTCCTAAATGATCTCTTTAGTGCCCTCTGAAGTGTCCTAAATGATCTCTTTAGTGCCCTCTGAAGTGTCCTAAATGATCCCTTTAGTGCCCTCTAAAGTGTCCTAAATGATCCCTTTAGTGCCCTCTGACGTGTCCTAAATGATCTCTTTAGTGCCCTCTAAAGTGTCCTAAATTATCTCTTTAGTGCCCTCTGATGTGTCCTAAATGATTCGTTTAGTGCCCTCTGAAGTGTCCTAAATGATTCCTTTAGTGCCCTCTGATGTGTCCTAAATGATCTCTTTAGTGCCCTCTGAAGTGTCCTAAATGATCCCTTTAGTGCCCTCTGAAGTGTCCTAAATGATCTCTTTAGTGCCCTCTGATGTGTCCTAAATGATCTCTTTAGTGCCCTCTGATGTGTCCTAAATGATTCGTTTAGTGCCCTCTGAAGTGTCCTAAATGATCTCTTTAATGCCCTCTGAAGTGTCCTAAATGATCTCTTTAGTGCCCTCTGAAGTGTCCTAAATGATCTCTTTAGTGCCCTCTGATGTGTCCTAAATGATCTCTTTAGTGCCCTCTGATGTGTCCTAAATGATTCGTTTAGTGCCCTCTGAAGTGTCCTAAATGATCTCTTTAATGCCCTCTGAAGTGTCCTAAATGATCTCTTTAGTGCCCTCTGAAGTGTCCTAAATGATCTCTTTAGTGCCCTCTGAAGTGTCCTAAATGATCTCTTTAGTGCCCTCTGATGTGTCCTAAATGATCTCTTTAGTGCCCTCTGACGTGTCCTAAATGATCCCTTTAGTGCCTTCTAAAGTGTCCTAAATGATCTCTTTAGTGCCCTCTAAAGTGTCCTAAATTATCTCTTTAGTGCCCTCTGATGTGTCCTAAATGATTCGTTTAGTGCCCTCTGAAGTGTCCTAAATGATCTCTTTAGTGCCCTCTGATGTGTCCTAAATGATCTCTTTAGTGCCCTCTGAAGTGTCCTAAATGATCCCTTTAGTGCCCTCTGAAGTGTCCTAAATGATCTCTTTAGTGCCCTCTGATGTGTCCTAAATGATCTCTTTAGTGCCCTCTGATGTGTCCTAAATGATTCGTTTAGTGCCCTCTGAAGTGTCCTAAATGATCTCTTTAATGCCCTCTGAAGTGTCCTAAATGATCTCTTTAGTGCCCTCTGAAGTGTCCTAAATGATCTCTTTAGTGCCCTCTGAAGTGTCCTAAATGATCCCTTTAGTGCCCTCTAAAGTGTCCTAAATGATCCCTTTAGTGCCCTCTGACGTGTCCTAAATGATCTCTTTAGTGCCCTCTGAAGTGTCCTAAATGATCTCTTTAATGCCCTCTGAAGTGTCCTAGATGATCTCTTTAATGCCCTCTGAAGTGTCCTAAATGATCTCTTTAGTGCCCTCTGAAGTGTCCTAAATGATCTCTTTAGTGCCCTCTGACGTGTCCTAAATGATTCCTTTAGTGCCCTCTGACGTGTCCTAAATGATCCCTTTAGTGCCCTCTGAAGTGTCCTAAATGATCTCTTTAATGCCCTCTGAAGTGTCCTAAATGATCCCTTTATTGCCCTCTGAAGTGTCCTAAATGATCTCTTTAGTGCCCTCTGACGTGTCCTAAATGATTCCTTTAGTGCCCTCTGACGTGTCCTAAATGATCCCTTTAGTGCCCTCTGAAGTGTCCTAAATGATCCCTTTAGTGCCCTCTGAAGTGTCCTAAATGATCTCTTTAATGCCCTCTGAAGTGTCCTAAATGATCTCTTTTGTGCCCTCTGAAGTGTCCTAAATGATCTCTTTATTGCCCTCTGAAGTGTCCTAAATGATCCCTTTAGTGCCCTCTGAAGTGTCCTAAATGATCCCTTTAGTGCCCTCTGAAGTGTCCTAAATGATCTCTTTAATGCCCTCTGAAGTGTCCTAAATGATCTCTTTAGTGCCCTCTGAAGTGTCCTAAATGATCTCTTTATTGCCCTCTGAAGTGTCCTAAATGATCCCTTTAGTGCCCTCTGAAGTGTCCTAAATGATCCCTTTAGTGCCCTCTGAAGTGTCCTAAATGATCTCTTTAGTGCCCTCTGATGTGTCCTAAATTATCTCTTTAGTGCCCTCTGAAGTGTCCTAAATGATCTCTTTAGTGCCCTCTGAAGTGTCCTAAATGATCTCTTTAATGCCCTCTGAAGTGTCCTAAATGATTCCTTTAGTGCCCTCTGAAGTGTCCTTAATGATCTCTTTAGTGCCCTCTGACGTGTCCTAAATGATCTCTTTTGTGCCCTCTGACGTGTCCTAAATGATCTCTTTAGTGCCCTCTGACGAGTCCTAAATGATCTCTTTAGTGCCCTCTGAAGTGTCCTAAATGATCCCTTTAGTGCCCTCTGAAGTGTCCTAAATGATCTCTTTTGTGCCCTCTGAAGTGTCCTAAATGATCTCTTTATTGCCCTCTGAAGTGTCCTAAATGATCCCTTTAGTGCCCTCTGAAGTGTCCTAAATGATCCCTTTAGTGCCCTCTGAAGTGTCCTAAATGATCTCTTTAATGCCCTCTGAAGTGTCCTAAATGATCTCTTTAGTGCCCTCTGAAGTGTCCTAAATGATCTCTTTATTGCCCTCTGAAGTGTCCTAAATGATCCCTTTAGTGCCCTCTGAAGTGTCCTAAATGATCCCTTTAGTGCCCTCTGAAGTGTCCTAAATGATCTCTTTAGTGCCCTCTGATGTGTCCTAAATTATCTCTTTAGTGCCCTCTGAAGTGTCCTAAATGATCTCTTTAGTGCCCTCTGAAGTGTCCTAAATGATCTCTTTAATGCCCTCTGAAGTGTCCTAAATGATTCCTTTAGTGCCCTCTGAAGTGTCCTTAATGATCTCTTTAGTGCCCTCTGACGTGTCCTAAATGATCTCTTTTGTGCCCTCTGACGTGTCCTAAATGATCTCTTTAGTGCCCTCTGACGAGTCCTAAATGATCTCTTTAGTGCCCTCTGAAGTGTCCTAAATGATCCCTTTAGTGCCCTCTGAAGTGTCCTTAATGATCTCTTTAGTGCCCTCTGACGTGTCCTAAATGATCTCTTTTGTGCCCTCTGACGAGTCCTAAATGATCTCTTTAGTGCCCTCTGAAGTGTCCTAAATGATCCCTTTAGTGCCCTCTGAAGTGTCCTTAATGATCTCTTTAGTGCCCTCTGACGTGTCCTAAATGATCTCTTTAGTGCCCTCTGAAGTGTCCTAAATGATCCCTTTATTGCCCTCTGAAGTGTCCTAAATGATCCCTTTAGTGCCCTCTGAAGTGTCCTAAATGATCCCTTTATTGCCCTCTGAAGTGTCCTAAATGATCTCTTTAATGCCCTCTGAAGTGTCCTAAATGATCTCTTTAGTGCCCTCTGAAGTGTCCTAAATGATCTCTTTAATGCCCTCTGAAGTGTCCTAAATGATCTCTTTAATGCCCTCTGAAGTGTCCTAAATGATCTCTTTAGTGCCCTCTGAAGTGTCCTAAATGATCTCTTTTGTGCCCTCTGACGTGTCCTAAATGATCTCTTTAATGCCCTCTGACGTGTCCTAAATGATCTCTTTAATGCCCTCTGAAGTGTCCTAAATGATCTCTCAAGTGCCCTCTGAAGTGTCCTAAATGATCTCTTTTGTGCCCTCTGACGAGTCCTAAATGATCTCTTTAGTGCCCTCTGAAGTGTCCTAAATGATCCCTTTAGTGCCCTCTGAAGTGTCCTTAATGATCTCTTTAGTGCCCTCTGACGTGTCCTAAATGATCTCTTTAGTGCCCTCTGAAGTGTCCTAAATGATCCCTTTAGTGCCCTCTGAAGTGTCCTAAATGATCTCTTTAGTGCCCTCTGAAGTGTCCTAAATGATTCCTTTAGTGCCCTCTGACGTGTCCTAAATGATCCCTTTAGTGCCCTCTGAAGTGTCCTAAATGATTCCTTTAGTGCCCTCTGAAGTGTCCTAAATGATCTCTTTAGTGCCCTCTGAAGTGTCCTAAATGATCTCTTTAGTGCCCTCTGACGTGTCCTAAATGATTCCTTTAGTGCCCTCTGACGTGTCCTAAATGATCCCTTTATTGCCCTCTGAAGTGTCCTAAATGATCCCTTTATTGCCCTCTGAAGTGTCCTAAATGATCCCTTTAGTGCCCTCTGAAGTGTCCTAAATGATCTTTTTAGTGCCCTCTGAAGTGTCCTAAATGATCCCTTTAGTGCCCTCTGATGTGTCCTAAATGATCTCTTTAGTGCCCTCTGAAGTGTCCTAAATGATCCCTTTAGTGCCCTCTGAAGTGTCCTAAATGATTCCTTTAGTGCCCTCTGAAGTGTCCTAAATGATCCCTTTAGTGCCCTCTGACGTGTCCTAAATGATTCCTTTAGTGCCCTCTGAAGTGTCCTAAATGATTCCTTTAGTGCCCTCTGAAGTGTCCTAAATGATCTCTTTAGTGCCCTCTGAAGTGTCCTAAATGATCTCTTTAATGCCCTCTGAAGTGTCCTAAATGATTCCTTTAGTGCCCTCTGAAGTGTCCTAAATGATCTCTTTAGTGCCCTCTGAAGTGTCCTAAATGATCTCTTTAGTGCCCTCTGACGTGTCCTAAATGATTCCTTTAGTGCCCTCTGACGTGTCCTAAATGATCCCTTTAGTGCCCTCTGAAGTGTCCTAAATGATCCCTTTAGTGCCCTCTGAAGTGTCCTAAATGATCTTTTTAGTGCCCTCTGAAGTGTCCTAAATGATCCCTTTAGTGCCCTCTGATGTGTCCTAAATGATCTCTTTAGTGCCCTCTGAAGTGTCCTAAATGATCCCTTTAGTGCCCTCTGAAGTATCCTAAATGATTCCTTTTGTGCCCTCTGAAGTGTCCTAAATGATCCCTTTAGTGCCCTCTGACGTGTCCTAAATGATCCCTTTAGTGCCCTCTGAAGTGTCCTAAATGATTCCTTTAGTGCCCTCTGACGTGTCCTAAATGATTCCTTTAGTGCCCTCTGAAGTGTCCTAAATGATTCCTTTAGTGCCCTCTGAAGTGTCCTAAATGATTCCTTTAGTGCCCTCTGAAGTGTCCTAAATGATTCCTTTAGTGCCCTCTGAAGTATCCTAAATGATTCCTTTAGTGCCCTCTGAAGTGTCCTAAATGATTCCTTTAGTGCCCTCTGAAGTGTCCTAAATGATCCCTTTAGTGCCCTCTGAAGTGTCCTAAATGATCCCTTTAGTGCCCTCTGAAGTGTCCTAACTGATCCATCAAGTGCCCTCTGAAGGATCCTAGTTGAATCCTTGGGCAGAGGCAGCAACTGACCTTCGACTTCGTCCAGCTTTCTGGCCAGCTCGTGTTCCAGCTGCGGAGGAAGAGGACGGTGAAGATGATTGGTTTGGTTACTGATCATTGGTTGTCAGCAGCCAATCAGAGAAGGAGGGATCTACCTGCTGCATCTTGGCTTTGTGCTGTGCGGCGGTGAAAGAGGGTGGATCACATTCCTGCTCCAGATCTACTTTCATGAACTCATCAATGGTCAGCTGACTGGTGGGCGTATCCTCAAACTCTGTTAACCTGCAGAACCGGAGAGGACGCTGTGATCTGCTGTGATCTAATATGATCTGCTGTGATCTAATATTATCTGCTGTGATCTGCTGTGATCGAATATGATCTGCTGTGATCTAATATGATCTGCTGTGATCTAGTATGATCTGCTGTGATCTAATATGATCTGCTGTGATCTAATATGATCTGCTGTGATCTAATATGATCTGCTGTAATCTAGTATGATCTAATATTATCTGCTGTGATCTGCTGTGATCGAATATGATCTGCTGTGATCTAGTATGATCTGCTGTGATCTAATATGATCTAGTATGATCTGCTGTGATGTAAAATGATCTGCTGTGATCTCGTATGATCTGCTGCGATCTAATATGATCTGCTGTGATCTAGTATGATCTGCTGTGATCTAATATGATCTGCTGTGATCTAGTATGATCTGCTGTGATCTAATATGATCTGCTGTGATCTAATATGATCTAGTATGATCTGCTGTGATCTAATATGATCTGCTGTGATCTCCTGTGACCCAGCTCAGCGCTCACCTCTTCCTCAGAGTGGTCTGGCAGACCTTCACCACGCTGATCACATCTTTGACTGTACGACGAAACTTGTGCATTCGAGCCGCGACCAGAAGAGCTGCAGAGGAGGATGAGGAGGAGGAGGTAGTAGAGGAGATAAATATGAAGGGTAAATATATGTCTGTTGAGGTTTTTGTTGCCATGGTACCGCGGCAATGTCATACCTGCTCCACAGAGTCCAGACGGTCGGCGCCCTGTGTGCATCCAGTCCCTCTTCATCCTCTGAACCAGACGAAGAGCCGTCATGGAAACCTCATGAGTCTTCACGCCAAACTCCAACATGTGAGCAAACCGAGGGATGTACAGGCAAGGGTCTGAGGAGGGAAGGAAGGAGAGGAGAGGAGAAGAGAGGAGAGGAGGTCTTTAAGTACTGGGGAGGAACTTATGTTTTTTTATTTTGTGTTTAAGGAGGAGCATACAGAGCAAACGTTTGAAAGTCAACATGACATCATTTATCAGACACAAACTGTAAAAACAGAAATCATCCTTGGGTTTTAAATTTCCGACGGTCCTTGAATGCATCATGTGACGAACACCTCCATCACAATAACAAAAAAATCCAAAGGTGATTTTAGAATAGTGGCATTTAATCAAAATCACTTTATTCTGTGTCTCACTTAAAATTTGTCCCAAAACAAAGTTTCAAACATCAACAATCTAATGAGTGCTGCATGGAGGAGGGAGGCTCGCACCCTGATCACTAAACACTCCATAACTTCATTTGTCTTTTTTTGATCGTTTGTAATATTTCAAGTTATGACGTCACACCGCCGGTACAGCAGGTGGCGACACACAGCTTCAACACTGGTCTGTGGGCGGACAGTGAAACAGAAGAAGAAGAGCTGCAGCAGCGGCAGCAGAAGAAGAAGAGGATGATGATGATGATGATGATGATGATGAACATCCAGCAGCTGCTGTTTGACTGTCTTTAACGTTAACGGCAGAAAGAACCGGTACCGGCACTCTGACAGGTAAAAACACACGCCGACACACTCTCCGTCTGTCGGACAGACCCACAGACAGTCACAGGTCGCTCCGAGGCGGCCGCGCGGTCTGTGACGTGAAACGGAGAGAAGCTAACGACAACAAGATGACGGTAACGTTAACGGCAGCGGACACACACACACACACACACACACACACACACACACACACACACACACACAGACACAGCAGACTGGTGCAGGTGGTGTCCAGGTGTTGAAGCTCCTACAGCCTCATTAAGAGATGTAACGTTAGTCAGATACAAGCATCGACTTGATCTGATCATTGATTATTGATAGTGGACCACAGAATCAACCAGAGAAGAGACAAAACTCTGATAATCAGTAACAGGAGCTCCAAACATCAGACGACTGGGCTACTCCTGAAGGAGTCATTATCTACACTGTGAAACACAGATGCTCCTGTCTTTATTAAACTGATACAGAGATGCTGTATTGAGATGATGTGTTGTAGTGCACAGCTCCTGCCACCAGAGGGCAGTCTGTGCTGATGGAACAGGAAGCTGAGCTGAGAGGGATGGTGACTGTGAGCTGCAGGGAAAACGTTCAGCCCAAAGATCGAAACAAACACCTACTGTCAACACTCCGTTTTGTATAGTAACAACCTGCTGGTTCACAGGAAGTGACCTCACAATGAGACGGAGTATCATCTCTAGTCAACAACTCTCTGCACTTCTGATCTGTAACGTTGACAGGAAGTGACCACCATGAGACGGCGTATCATCTCTAGTCAACAACTCTCTGCGCTTCTGATCTGTAACGTTGACAGGAAGTGACCACCATGAGACGGCGTATCATCTCTAGTCAACAACTCTCTGTGCTTCTGATCTGTAACGTTGACAGGAAGTGACCACCATGAGACGGCGTATCATCTCTAGTCAACAACTCTCTGTGCTTCTGATCTGTAACGTTGACAGGAAGTGACCACCATGAGACGGCGTATCATCTCTAGTCAACAACTCTCTGTGCTTCTGATCTGTAACGTTGACAGGAAGTGACCACCATGAGACGGCGTATCATCTCTAGTCAACAACTCTCTGTGCTTCTGATCTGTAACGTTGACAGGAAGTGACCACCATGAGACGGTGAATCATCTCTAGTCAACAACTCTCTGTGCTTCTGATCTGTAACGTTGACAGGAAGTGACCACCATGAGACGGCGTATCATCTCTAGTCAACAACTCTCTGTGCTTCTGATCTGTAACGTTGACAGGAAGTGACCACCATGAGACGGTGTATCATCTCTAGTCAACAACTCTCTGTGCTTCTGATCTGTAACTTTGACAGGAAGTGACCACCATGAGACGGCGTATCATCTCTAGTCAACAACTCTCTGTGCTTCTGATCTGTAACGTTGACAGGAAGTGACCACCATGAGACGGTGTATCATCTCTAGTCAACAACTCTCTGTGCTTCTGATCTGTAACGTTGACAGGAAGTGACCACCATGAGACGGCGTATCATCTCTAGTCAACAACTCTCTGTGCTTCTGATCTGTAACGTTGACAGGAAGTGACCACCATGAGACGGTGTATCATCTCTAGTCAACAACTCTCTGTGCTTCTGATCTGTAACGTTGACAGGAAGTGACCACCATGAGACGGCGTATCATCTCTAGTCAACAACTCTCTGTGCTTCGTTCTGATTTGCAGCTTTTCAGACTTATTTTGTGGCTGAATATAATTTGTAGCTTCTTAAAATCTGAATCAGGATAGTGATAGTGCGATACTGGCTACAGTGATGAAACAAAACCAGCATCAGATGGACTGTATTCATAATCAATACGCCACAATAATATAAATAACCAGCGCCAATTCATCAGTCAGTGTTTAACATACACATCAAACTGAGCTGACGACTCTGACACCACCTCACCAGGTCTCAGTTATAAAACAACCCTCAGATTAATCCTTTGTCAGTGCAGTAATCTGGATTATAATCTGATTCATCCCTGACAGGAAGCAGTCATCATGCTGTGAGGTCGCCGCCTCATTGGCTCTGTGACGAGGAGGAGGAGGAGGAGGGGGAGGAGATGGCGGCTGAACTTTACTCCACCAGCCTCCCTCTCAGTAATGAGGAGGAGGTGAAGAAGAGTTTCATCCAGCCCAACGAACCGGAGCCGCCGGCTGAAAACACCAACGAAGAAGACGACTTTCAGACGAGCAGCGACAGAGAGGACGGAGACAGCTGGCAGGAAACACAGCCCACACTCAGAGAGAGGTAATACTCTGCTCTGATTGGACAGCAGTAACAATGCTCTGCTCTGATTGGACAGCAGGGAAACACTAATGATGTTTTTATATTCCTCCACGCAGGCAGTAGTTGTGGTCAGAGGTTTAGCACAAACGTCCAACTTGACTCAGCGATGAAAGGGTCAAAGGTCACTGTGACCTCGTCTGTCTTGTGAATGCAATATCACAAAAACGCCTTGAGGGAATTTCCTCAAATTTGGCACAAATGTCCACTTGGACTCAAAATGAAGTGATAAAATTGTTGTGGTCAAAGATCACCGTAACCTCATCAGTCTCGTTGTGGATGCAATATCTCAAGAACTCCTTAAAGGGATTTTGGTGGTCAAAGGTCATGTTGACCTTGCTTAAGTTGGATCCTCGTGAATGCAATATCTCGAGCACGCCTTTAGGGAATTCCTTAAATTTGGCACAAATGTCCAATTAGACTCAACAATAAACTGATTGCAATTTGCTGGTTGAAGGGCGGCGGCGGAGGACTCCGGGGTCCCAAACCACAAAATAATGTGATGGCACAACAGTGTCCTTCAGTACATTATTCTGTGCTTTCTTTTGATTTTCACATTGGCTAGTCATCCTGTTTAATTTGTCTTCTGATTAAATCAGAACCGTTGAAACAAGTTGTAGGAAGCCTCTGCATGTAACTGGTTGCTGGCAGACACTCTGTGCTGCAATAAAATGTTTAATCAGCAGTGCCGTGCACTGTAGAGCCGATGTGCTGCTGGTTCTGCCGGCCTGAATAGAATATAATGTCTATAGCCTTACTGCTGTGTGTACAGCCTTATAGACTGAGCTGAGTAGTGATCGTCTGTTAAATCGCTCTGTGAATGATATTTGGACATTATTGGCTATTACTGTCATGGCATCTGAACGTACGATGTGTTGAGCAGGTGACAGTCCGCGGTCGTTTTCAAAACACACTTGTGTCACGCACAGAGCATGTGAGCGGAGCGGGTGAAAATGTCCGCTCCTCGCTCGCAGACCTGTCACTTTGTGCCGCTCGTCCGCTCTGCTCAGTTCTGCACATTCTTCGCTCCGCTCCACTCCATCATAAATTTTATCCCGCTCCACTCGCTCACCACTCCACTCAAAAAAACGGCGCCGTACTACCCTAACCTGTAATCTTCTATTCACAAAGAAAACATGAGCTTGGTACACTCTCCGGGGAAGCCCTCTCCCCTCTCCTCGCAGTTAGGGACCGTTCTCCAAGGTACCGCTGCTTCTCTTCTCAGTTTCTTTTCTGAAATACACAGTAAACTCCATAGTTTTGAAAGAAAATAGTGTGGGTGTGCACAGGTGCATGATGCATTCTGGGTGGGACATGAGCGACTAGAGCGAAATTGGAGCGAGAGATAAGGCTCCGCTCCACCTTTTAAAAAAAATACCCGCTCCTCGCTCAACACAAAATCCTCCTGCTCCCCGCTCTGCTCACATGCTCTGGTCACGCACTCCAAAAGAAACTTGTTGAAACTTTAAACAATAATTTATTGTACAAAACGGGGGAAACAAACGTTAACAAAAACGGTTCCGTAATTCAAATTAAATTCAAAAGATAACGAAAAAACAGCTACAAGTTAGAGGGAATAGTGATAAAGTGGTAAAACTTGGCATTGATTCACAGCCTCAGACAGATGCGCTCAAGCTGCCATGTGCACAAGCTCCGTCGGTAGGCGATATTATATTTTCACATTTTTAACAATGCAATTTAAAGGTTTTGATTTTTATTGATAACCTACATTTACCAACAACAAAAAGACTACATTTAGTACCAAAAAAATATGTAAATAAAAAAACAAATATTGAATACCAAATTTTCATAACGAATACCTACCCATAGAAACGAATATCCAAATATCCGAATATTTGGGTACAGCCCTAGAAATATTTTAGAGTCTGTAGCATCTCTGATATAAAACTGTGTCCTCTGTCATGGCTCCATGTGAGTCTGGACTGACATGGATGGAAAGTCCACACACACACACACACACACACACACACACACACATTGAAATAAATGTATTCATTTATTATTAGATATTTTATGTATCTCTTATTTGAACTCAAACTGTGTTTATGAGACTGATGAATAAAGACATGAACTCTGTCGTTCTCCTTCAGGAACGCTCTGATGTTCAACAACGAGCAGATGGCCGACGTTCACTTCATCGTCGGTCCTCCAGGAGACACTCGGAGAGTCCCTGCTCATAAGGTCAGTCCTCTCTGACACGTGACAGGAGTCATATCCTGACACAAGTCATTATGTGACATGAGTTATCATCTGACATGAGTCATAATGTTACAAGTCATCACCTGACACAGGTCATCACTTGACACGAGTCATCACCTGACAAGAGTCATCAACTGACAGGAGTTATCACCTGACACTAGTCATTATGTGACACAAGTCATCACCTGACACTAGACATTATGTGACACAAGTCATCACCTGACACTAGTCATTATGTGACACAAGTCATCACCTGACACTAGTCATTATGTGACGAGTCACCACCTGACACGAGTCATTATGTGACACGAGTTATCATCTGACATGAGTCATAACGTGACAAGTCATCGCATTACATGAGTCATTATGTGACACGAGTCGTCACCTGACACGAGTCATCACGTGACACGAGTTATTATCTGACATGAGTCATAACGTTACAAATCATCACCTGACACGAGTCATCACCTGACACAGGTCATCACCTGACACGAGTCATCAACTGACAGGAGTTATCACCTGACACTAGTCATTATGTGACACAAGTCATCACCTGACACTAGTCATTATGTGACACGAGTTATCACCTGACACTAGTCATTATGTGACAAAAGTTATCATCTGACACTAGTCATGTGACACGAGTTATAATCTGACACTGGTCATTATGTGACATGAGTCATCACCCGATACTAGTCATTATGTGACACGAGTCGTTATATGACACGAATAATCATCTGACATGAGTCATAACGTTACAAGTCATCACATTACACGAGTCATAACATCACTCATTATGTGACTAGAATTATCATGTTACAGGAGCCAAAAATGAAAGATCCACTAGAATTATGTTTACACGTCTCTGCTGATTGGACAACACCTCCGACACACCGGTTTCAAACTGTTGCCAGTCAACATGTCTCTGTGTTTCAGTACGTCCTGTCCTCTCTGGTTCTGTCTTGTGATTGGCTCCCTGTCTCTGTGTTTCAGTACGTCCTGTCCTCTCTGGTTCTGTCTTGTGATTGGCTCCCTGTCTCTGTGTTTCAGTACGTCCTGTCCTCTCTGGTTCTGTCTTGTGATTGGCTCCCTGTCTCTGTGTTTCAGTACGTCCTGTCCTCTCTGGTTCTGTCTTGTGATTGGCTCCCTGTCTCTGTGTTTCAGTACGTCCTGTCCTCTCTGGTTCTGTCTTGTGATTGGCTCCCTGTCTCTGTGTTTCAGTACGTCCTGTCCTCTCTGGTTCTGTCTTGTGATTGGCTCCCTGTCTCTGTGTTTCAGTACGTCCTGTCCTCTCTGGTTCTGTCTTGTGATTGGCTCCCTGTCTCTGTGTTTCAGTACGTCCTGTCCTCTCTGGTTCTGTCTTGTGATTGGCTCCCTGTCTCTGTGTTTCAGTACGTCCTGGCGGTGGGCAGTTCGGTGTTTGGAGCCATGTTTTACGGAGACCTGGCTGAGGGACGATCTGAGATCCACATCCCTGACGTGGAGCCGGCTGCTTTCCTCATTCTCTTAAAGTGAGTCCAGTCAGGAGACGAGTTCTTGTGTCCACGTGTTTGTCTTCTGCTCGAAGGACGACTGAACGAACAGGAAGTTTCAGAAACACAACCGCAACACCACCAATGAGAACGAAGAGACAAATCTGATTTTGTCCTCAGTCAAAGTAAAGGTCTGAATGTTCTGGTCACTGTGACCTCATCCGTCTCATTCTGGTGAGCATAAGAATGTCTTGAGGGATTGTCTTCAAATTTGGCACCAACATCCACAGTCAGGATTCAGACGAGTCCACAGGGGGACAAACTCATCGTGCTGGTCCTTTAAATTCCCAAGTCAGGTCCAAACCCTGAACTTTGTGTTTCAAGTCCTAAAAAAGTAAGTCAGGATTCCAAACACTCGTCCTAAATGACTTGTTCGGACTGTTTGTGTTTTGTGTTGAAACCTGATTGGCTGTTGGAACATAACGAGTTGATTGGCTGCACACTTTCTATAACATACCTTTTACCCTTTGAGCATGGTGAGTCCTCTGGGGTATCCAGAGTGTCTGAGAATGGGTCGGGGCTCCAGGTGGGAGTCCCAGTGATCCATTGAGGTCTCCAGTGGCTGAACTTTCAAACAGTAGTCTGAACACCTGCTCAGATTTCCTCATCAGTCCTTTTCATACAGAGATGGCGCTACAGAGCGGCTGAAGAACGTTCTTCATTTCGCCTTTGTATTTGTACACAGAACCAAACAATGCCGGCATCATGTCTCTCCAGTGTGTGATTTTTAGACAGCATGATGACATCACAGAAGCAAAAAAAGACATGACGAGTGTGACGTGTGAGGGCTCATTTAGACAAACGGAGCCTTCTGTCTGTACTCCATTGATGTCGTCTGTATTAGTGCACGTTACCTAAAAGATGCAGACGAATCGGAGCAACCACCAGAGATCATGGAGGCAGAGTAGCATAGTTCAAGCAAGATACAACCGTAGATGATGAAGAAGGAATATAGTGAAGAGTACTCTGTCCACATGTTCAGATGTGTATAATGTCCTTAGACCACTGCTGTCTATAACGCTGCCTCCATTTATAGGTACAACACTATGACCTCGTCCACCGTCACCTCGTTTGTTGTTGTGTGAAACTTTTGACTCCGCCTTCTAGTGCCATCTTGCCCTGTGAGGCAAACTGTATTTGTGATATTGGGCTTTATAAATAAAATTGATTGATTGATTGATCTATTGGCTGAATCTATGACTACACAGAGGACACATGGATGAATGAGGGCAGTGACGTCAACAACCATAAAAAACAGACGGATCTAGTTTTGTTTGTAAATGGAGAATAAATGAGCCGCAACACAACAGCATCGACCTCCAGTGTGACATATAACATACGTGTCAGCAGCTCTTTATAAACAATAACAATGACATCACATGTCAATGACAATCATTTAGCGTCCCTGTTATATGGCGGCTGATCTCGTCCTCTGCTCGGAGGGTAAGGAGCTCCTGGACCTCATTGTTTGAGTTAGCGGCTAACTGCTAACTGCTGCTTTTTAAATCTCCTGTGGTAAGTCATCAAAACCTCACACCTGTGCAGTCCATGATCCCATCCTGCTAGTTGTCTCTTTTACATATATGTTGGTTCGGCGCTGTTACTCCCTCCGCTGCCAGCTTAAAGGCGAGACAACTATGTCCCTCCATTCTGCAACTGTACCTTTTATGCAGAACAGTGAGGTGAAATAACGGCGTGAAACTCCCGCCTCGAAGAAGCAGATTTAAAAGGGCCGATAGTGATTGTGTGTACAAATACTCAGTTCAGCCTGTTGTAGGTGTGACATAAGTTGAACATGTGCATGTTGTCTCTCAGGTTCCTGATGCGTTGTGTCCTCTGTCTCAGGTACATGTACAGTGATGAGATCGAGTTGGAGGCTGACACCGTGCTCGCCACGCTCTACGCTGCTAAGAAGTACATCGTTCCTGCTCTGGCAAAGGCCTGTGTCACCTTCCTGGAGACGAGCCTGGAGGCAAAGAATGCCTGCGTCCTTCTGTCTCAGAGTCGGCTGTTTGAGGAGCCTGAGCTGACGCAGCGCTGCTGGGAGGTGATCGACGCTCAGGCGGAGCTCGCTCTGCGTTCTGAAGGCTTCTGTGAGATCGACCTGCCCACACTGGAGATCATCCTGCAGAGAGAATCGCTCAACGTCCGTGAGGTCGTGATCTTCCAAGCGGTGCTGAACTGGGCGGCGGCTGAGTGTCGACGTCAGGGCCTGCCGGTGAACCCCAGGAACCAGCGGGCAGTGCTGGGTAAGGCTCTGTACCTGGTCCGGATCCCCTCCATGACGCTACAGGAATTTGCAGACGGGGCGGCGCAGTCAGACGTCCTACTGCTGAAAGAGACTCATGATGTCTTCCTGTGGTTCACTGCCTCCAGGAAACCCAGACTGGAGTTCCCCCTGGTGAAGCGGGCTGGACTGGCGCCGCAGAGGTGCCACCGCTTCCAGTCCTCAGCCTACCGCAGCAACCAGTGGCGTTACAGGGGGCGATGTGACAGCATCCAGTTTGCAGTGGACCGGCGGATCTTCATAGCTGGACTGGGTCTGTATGGGTCGAGTGGTGGCAAAGCTGAGTACAGCGTGAAGATTGAACTGAAGAGGCAGGGAACTGTTCTGGCTCAGAACCTCACTAAGTTCCTGTCCGACGGATCAAGCAGCACCTTCCCTGTGTGGTTTGAACACCCGGTCCAGGTGGAACAGGACACCTTCTACACTGTCAGCGCCGTGCTGGATGGAAACGAGCTGAGTTACTTTGGTCAGGAGGGGATGACCGAGGTGCAATGTGGGAAAGTGACCTTCCAGTTCCAGTGTTCATCGGACAGCACCAACGGCACCGGGGTGCAGGGGGGGCAGATCCCTGAACTGGTCTTCTACTGCTGAACCAGAACCTGACAGACTCAGAGCCTTTCATCAATCAGGAAGCTAGAAGCTGATTGGATGGTGGAGGTGGAACTGGAAGCTCATTGGACTGGAGTCATGAGTGAAAAGTAAAGTGACTGAAACTAAACATGTGTTGCTGCTTCTCTGGGGTAAAGTCCTGCTGGAGGGACTGTTTGATGTTGTAGATTCTGACAGCAGCCACCAGGTGTCACTGGAGAGTAGGATCTTACAGCTTGACAACCTTGTAGTTGACAGTGGTTGATGGGAAATGTAGTTCCGTAGATGCACTTTGAGAAGCCGTGTCCTGAGGATCCACAGCTCATTGTTTCCTTCTTTGACATGATTCTGTTTGTTTATGTTTTATATCTAAATTGTATTTGACCCAAAACTCTGATTTGATTTAAACCTGAAGAAATTCACATGGAGTCAGAGATGAAATGTTCTGTTTCATTTTCTATTCAAACATCAGCAATGTTCGATATTTATCTTTCATACTTCTGGAACCTTTTTAGTTTGAGGTCAAAGTGTCGTGTTTCTGTTCGTTCAGATTTAAAGTTAAACTCTGCAGAATTCTCTGAAAAACGACGTACAGACTCAGAATCATGACAAAGTTCTCTCTCAGTGTGTTGGTGTATTTATCAGTCTGGATTTTATTATTTACTTCTTCCTGTGTTTGGATGTTTCTGGGTGTGTAGCCTTACAGCACTCAGATGAGGGTGGGGCTTAATAAAAAGGTAGTGACCAGGTGTCAGACTGTAGGCAGCCAGGGTCTCATTAATGAAACGTAGGATCCTGACTAAAGATGTACGCACAGACAAAAGCCAAAAATGGTGTGCACCAAAAAATATTCAACAATTTCTACAATCAGGCTCCACCTCACCGCCTGCGTCACCAATTTCCTGTCTCCGAAATGTTTGTAAGAATGGGTCAGAGTTTCTCTTTTCCATGGGAAGTGGTGTACGCCTCTTTCAAGCCTCATTTTTGTGCGTACACAGTGTTTATAATTGAGGTATCTGTTGAGGTAATTGAGGTAAACCCCAGGAATCTCAGAAATGACAAATGTCAGTGAATATGGAGTTTCAATATGACTGGTGTTTAAAAACAGTGACTGATGATCCTGCAGAGTTCACCTTTAAATGTTCGTCTCACAATGGTCAAGTTTTTTCCAAATTTAGCTTGAATATGAACTGAATCTCCAGAAAGTGATGAAAATGAACCCTGACTGAAGTCCTGTCTCCGCCCCCTCCTGCTGTGTGAATGTGAGTATGACGGTGGTGATGATGATGATGATGATGATTAATACAGACATGTGGTCGGTGCAGAACAATAAAGTTGAATTGACGTGACTTGAGAAGAAGAGGAGGTGATCCAAAGAGTTTCAGTCAAAACTCAAATGATGGAAAACAGGATATAATGTTGAAGGTCACAATCTCCGAACATCAACACTGCTCCGTGTCAAATCCAAGTCTGTAGCTGTGTTTATTTTCTGTGTGAGGGGAGGGGGTTACGTCAAGGCAACGATGGCGCGTGATGCACATCAAGACACCGACAGCTGTCGGTATGCCTCTGCGCCAGCCATGACCATAACTTGAGGCCCATTCTTGTGAATGCAATACTTAAGAAAGCCTTTTTACATTTGGCACTAACATCCACTCAGACTCAATGATAAACTGATAATATTTTGGTGGTCACAGGTCAAAGGTCGTTGTAACCTTGTGTATGTATCATTCTTAGTAACAAAATATCTTACGAAGGCTTTAAGGGATTATTGTCAAATTTGGAACCAATGTTCACTGAGACTGAAGGATGACCTGATTATATTTGGTGGTCAAAGGGCAAAGTCACGTTGTCTGTAAGACTCTTGCTAACACGATGGCTGAAAAACACCTTGAGGGAATTTCTTCAAATTTGGCACAAAGGTCCACTTGGACTTGACAATTAAGTAATTTTATTTTGGTGGTCAAAGGTAAAAGGTCAGGTCTCCTGGACCTTGTCTGTCTCACTCTTCTGAACGTCAGATCTCAGGAACATGTTGAGGAAATTTCTTCAAATGTGGCACAAACATTAACTTGAACTCAACGAGGAACTGCCAAGATTTTTTTCTTTGTCAAAGGTCACTGTAACTTGTGTCCGTCTCATTCTCGTGAATACGATAACTCATGAATACCTTGAGGGAATTACTTTAAATTTGACACAATCATCCACTCCAAGTCCAAGTCATTGATGAACTGATTGTAATTGGTGGTCAAAGGTCAGTGTGACCTCACAAACATGTTTTTGTCCATAACTGAAGAATTCATTCACCAATTCTGACTGATGGGCGGAGTCATACAACCACAGGGTGGGCTGGTGGGCGAAGTCATACAACCACAGGGTGGACTGATGGGCGGAGTCATACAACCACAGGGTGGACTGGTGGGCGGAGTCATACAACCACAGGGTGGAGCTGTGGGCGGAGTCATACAGTCGCAGCGCAGGCATTTTCTGCCTTCTGTATAAAGTGGTGGCGTCTTGATGAATTCTTCAGAGATGCAGTGGTTTTATCGGAGAACTGTCACCGTTTCATCAGATCAGTCACTGAGTGTGTTCAGAATATATTTATATAATTACTTTCAGAGTGAATGAGAGTTCTCACCGATAGCGGGAGCGTTGATGCAGAGCTCACGAGCCAACAACAGGAAGGTTTTTCCCAGGATGTAAACATTTACCTGAACACATGAAACTCAAAGTTAGAACTGCACAGAGTGTCTGTAGGTCTCCGCAGGTCTCTGCAGGTCTGAGCTCAGTCCTACCTGCAGCAGGTCGCTCAGGTCCAGCAACATGTCTGAAACACAGTTCAGGAAAACCAGCAGAACGTCTGAAGGTCAAAGGTCACAGTGACGTCCACACTGACATAATTCAGCTCAAACCTTCAAACCAAGATGAAATCACACACACAGCACGACACAGCGTGTGTCCGTGGTTGCTAGGATACGTGGCGTCCCCTCGGTGCGACACACCAGGTAGAGGCAGGCGGCGATGACATGCTCCGTCTTTCGTCCTCGCGTCAGGTGTTTGCTGACGACCATCTTGAAGAAGTTGAAGGCCGTGTCCAAACAGTGCTGATTCAACTGCAGCTGACTGCCCAGCTGCTGGATCTGACGCTTACCTGGACACACACATGCATACACACACACACACACACAAACACACAGATGATTAATCAGTGTAAAGCAGTCTGTGTGGACCTGATCTGGGACTTGATGTGTCTAATGATGATGATGATGATTATGATGATGATGACGGTACTCACCACCCTGCAGGGTCTGGGCTCTGGACTCTTTTCCAACACTGGTGTGAAAACCAGAACCAAGAAGAGGAGCCTTAACTGGACCTGCACACAGACAGACAGACAGACAACTTTCATCATCTGAGGTCAGTTAACCTGTCCACAGAGACAGACACACCTGAGCAGACACACCTGTCTGAACTACACGTGCTCACAGTTTGTTCAGCAGGTGCAGCAGATCTCCACCCTCCTGCTGCCCACATGGAGACCTCCACCCTGAGCAGGTGTCTGAAGGACAGGTGAGTGTTAATGAGTGTGTGATACAGAACTCTGAGTGAACCAGAACCAGTGACAGTGAACAGACCATCAGGATCTGGATCAAGATCAGGATCAGGTTCTGGAACTGGATCTGGATCAGGATTGGGATGTCCACTTGTCCACCTACCTGTTCTGTGGCGTTTGTCCTGATCTCACTCCGTCCTTCCTGACAGATGAAAATGGTGTCTACTCCATCGGCGAGCAGCTTGCCTCCCGCTGCGGTTACACCATCAGCACCTTCATGATGGATGGCTTCACGACCTTCAGAGCTTTAGATTTGATCACCGGCAATCGGCACACAATGCATGCTGGTTAGTTTTGTGTCCGACTTCATCTCGACTTGCTCTGACGTATTACAACAGTGGACACGATAAAAATGCGAGAACCGCAGTTTTTAGAGCCAGGCACTGCAGCTGCTCTCCACCGACTGCACCGCCTGGCTCTCACCTGATCTAACAGCTGATTGGTTCAGATGTCGACTCAACAAGATGATGTGATAAACTTTTATTTTTGTTGAATTTCTGAGATTTAAATTGTATTTGTCTGATCTGAAAGTTTATTCTGTGACAGAAACATGTTGTGTGACTGATGGTGAAGTTTAGTCGTCACAGACTGAATACATTCATCATAAACTACACAGAGTCTGCTGTGTATTAATATTCTGATCATCAGTAACCAGTAAAGACATGAGGAGAAACTCCAGCTGTAATCAGACTCAACCAGCCTCACCTGGCTCCTGTGTCACCATGACGACAAGGTGATTAGCTCACCTGAGAGCAGAGGGGAAGTTTTTCCTCCACAGACACACAGAGGAGACACAGAGAAGGTTTCTGCAGCTTTAACATGAAAACTGCTGCTTTCATCATCGGGTGAGTTCAACCTCACCTGCACAGGTAGTGGCACTAACTTCACCTGCACAGGTAACAGCACTAACCTCACCTGCACAGGTAACAACACTAACCTCACCTGCACAGGTAACAGCACTAACCTCACCTGCACAGGTAAAACAAACTTCACCTGCACAGGTAACAGCACTAACCTCACCTGCACAGGTAACAGCACTAACCTCACCTACACAGGTAACAGCACTAACCTCACCTACACAGGTAACAGCACTAACCTCACCTGCACAGGTAAAACAAACTTCACCTGCACAGGTAACAGCACTAACCTCACCTGCACAGGTAACAGCACTAACCTCACCTGCACAGGTAACAGCACTAACCTCACCTGCACAGGTAAAAACTGAATCTGACTCCTTTTTTTCCAGACTCGTCTTTATCTGCTGTGACTTTACAGACCAAACTACAGCTGAAGGTAAACTGATTTTACTGGGTTGTTACTGGGTCTTCTAACAGTAACTGTGAGTCTGTTTTCATTTATTTTCTTCACAACCACAGAAACTAACTTGAACCTGTGACCTCTGACCTCCTGTCAGGTTTTGTTGATGCTGCTGTTCAGTCGGAGTGTCGGGATCGTTACCTGTGGATCCAGGTGACCTCAGTGCAGACGCCTCGCTTTGAGGCTGTAGGTCAGTTCTTCATGTTGATGCTTCTGTAGTCCTCATTCCCAGAGGACACCTGTCCACCTACCTGTCCACCTACTTGTCCCGTGGCGTTTGTCCTGATCTCACTCCGTCCATCCTGACATAGATGAAAATGGTGTCTACTCCATCAGCGAGCAGCTCGCCTCCCGCTGCGGTTACACCATCAGCACCTTCAAGATGGATGGCTTCACGACCTTCAGAGCTTCATACTACTCCTGCTTCACCAACAACCAGGTAGCTCCACCTCTCCACCGCCTGGTAGCTCCATCCACTACAAGATATCTCCACCTCTCCATTACCACGTAATCCCAGCCACGATCAGGTAGTGTTGCCTCTTCATCACCAGGCACTTTCACTCACTATGAAACAGCTCTACCTCTGCACCACCAGGTAGCTCCACCCACAACCAGATAGCTCCAACTCTTCACCATTAGGTAGTTTCCCCTCTCAACCACCAGGTAGCCCCTGTGCTCCAACATCAGGTAGCTCCACCCATCATCAGGTGTCTCCTGTGTATTCCCTGTGGTGATGTCAGAGCTCAGTCTGACATCAGTCTGTTTCCAGGATGACGAGGTGTTCACCTTCAGATTTAACGTGATGGTGAGCGACGCTGGTGGATCGTGGATCAGTCGGCCTGTTTCTGCCGTCTGTTCTGGTCTGAGCTGGACTCACAGGGAGGTCATCTGCGAGGAGGACTACATGGAGGTCAGAACTACTTCTACCTCTGAGAGTGTCATTTCATGAGGTCTTGGAACAGACCTATGTCAAAGTGAACTGTCTTGAGACTGATGTGGTTTGATGTGGACCAGGTGAACGTGAACAGAGAGTCCTCATGTGGGGGTCAGCGGGGGGACAGTGGAGACATGTGGCAGGCCGCCTTCTCTCAGGTAAAATCACACTGACACAAATAAACTCGTGATCTCTGAGGAGGCTCTTCATCCACACTCTGTCGCCCATGTTAAGGAATGTGCTCGCTATCTGCAGTAATATTTGATATCTGAAAACGAGCACTCAGGGTGGTTCAGTCACGACTCTGAGCTGAGGTCAACGGGTGAAATTGATTTTCAACACGGGCTGGTCTTGACAGTGTTTTTATTTAAATACTTGACTCAGAACTTAAAATGGTTTTAAGCTGGATTTGAGACTGGTTGGTCAAATCTGCAGCTGTCATAGTTCTGAGTCCTCTGTAATGTTCGGACATGTTTGGTTTGTGGTGTTCAGGCTCAGAGGGCAGCGTCTTCAGTCTGGCAGCTGATGTTCCTGCAGAGGGACGGACAGGCGTCCTCCATGTCCATCAGTGAAGCCCAGGGGTGGGGCTACAGCCTGACCACCACCGCCCGGAGGGTGGTGCTTCGTTCACAGTACAAACCACCGCACGCTGAGCTCATCATGGTGGGTAACCTTCTGAGGTTCACGGCGTAGGCGTAGGTCTAAGGGGCAAAGGTGGGATTGGAGCAGGAGGTCATGTGACCTTAGTGAACGGTGGTAAAACACTGAAGTTGTTTCTTTTTCTTTTTTTAAAGACATGAATCTTCCTGTTTATCTTCAGGTGGACGGCGTCCCTGTGGAGGTCGTCCAGGCTTCTCTGTTCTTTAAGCAGAAGCTGACAGTGATGATGATCGATGTGTCCATGGCCTGCACCGTCAGTAAGTTCTCTCACACAAACACACCTGAGTGAACAGGAAGCTGCTTCTGCCCTACAGGTAAACGGTGCTAATGGTTATTTTGCTGATCCTCCCTCAGATTCGGGTTCTTTCGACGGCGCCCGGCTGCTCTGGGACGTCCCGCGGATTGTGACCCTTCTGGTCGGGGAGGGAGCGGGTTTTGAAAGTAAGGGCCTCAGTGTGGGGGTGGAGGGGGTCCTGCTGGACGAAGTCACTGCTGCAACCAGAGGATTCAGTCTGGTCCAACAAGGACACCTGGTCCAGATTGGGGTTCCTTTTGGGGCGGAGGGCGGCTACAGGAAGGTATGGTCAGTCCCATCCAAACTTCAGACAGGGACACGTTTTGTTCTGAGTCACACGACACCCGCACATGACATCACGAGCAACGGCAGACTGCATCTGTCAGTTTCTTCTTCCTCTCTGCAGAGTTTGGTGGTGAACAACGTGTACAAGGAGACGTATGTGATCTTCCTGCTGTATGAACACGTCTTCTCTCTGCTGTATGAAGACGGCAGCAGCGTCGACACAAGACACCGAATGGTTCGAGTGCTTGACACACCGCTGCTCTGCCGTCCACCCTTCCATCTCGACCGTAAGTCTTCCAGTGTAGACCAGTAAGAACTAACCTACTCTTAATACTCCTCCTGGCTGCATCCCACCTCCTCCCTGATCCCTCTCTAACACCCCGCTGTCTTTATCTGCCCCTGGAGTCTCCACACCATCAGTCTGACCAATGTCACCTCAGAGTTAGTGTGAAAATGGAGAGCTTGGAGAGAAGTTAAACTCCACCTACTCCTACACCTCTGCACACCTGACCAATCACTGCATAACGTGTGTGTGATGTCAGATGATTGTCAGTTTCAGATGCTGCTGAGTGATCTGACCGGACTTCACTGAGGCTGTCGAGGTTAATGTTAACACACATGTTCATAATAACAGACGTCAGTGAGTGTAATCACTTTCTGAAGGAGCTGAAACAAACAGTCGAGTCGTCAATCGACGGAAAATCAATCAGTAACAGATTTAATAATTATCATGCTTTCAGTTCATCCAGGGTCTAATCTTTTGACTGAAGATCTGTGGATCAGACTGAGGAAACAGTTAAAGGAATAACTTGGTGCTGTTGTTGACATGTTTCAGACCAAACTGATTATCAGATGATACATAAATTAAGTCATAAAATGAGGAGCCCTGCGGGGAGTGAATGTGTGATATTTGAATGAAGATGTCCTCTGTCTGGACTTCTGGTTCTTCCTGTAGAGACCGTGAGTGACGACCACATGTTCAGCGTTTACCTGGGAAACATTCCCGCTGATGTCATGTTAGAGGAAGTCCGAGTCAACGGGAAACAGCTGATGATGTCGGAGAGCGCTGGGCGGGGCTACAGCGTCACTCCTGTTGTTCACATCAACGGCAGCCGAGCCTACGAGCTGCGGCTGCCCTTCGAGGACTCGGTGGTGCACTGGATGGTGAGAACTCCACACAGAACCTGGATCAGCCCGGGTATCCTAACTTTAATGAGGTGGAGGTGGCTCCACCCTGATCATGTGACCAAACTTCAACTGGCTCAAAAAAACACCTTCTACAAGCAACGGATTTTAAGAGGTCTAATAATTATATGGTTGAAAAAAAGATTCAGTGATTGAAACACTGGACAGCTGTCAGAGTTTTGTCGAGAGCTGGACGTGACCTGAAATTTGACGGAGGTAATTAATCTGTATTGTGTTTTTCTTGTTGGGTTCTTGGACAGAAGTTCAGCCTGGTGGTGCTGAGCTGACCCATCTGCGTCTGGATTTGGGCAGGCTGAGGTCCAGTTTTAATAAGTTTCTGTGCCAGCAAATGCTTCCTTGAGGAAAAGTCTGGGTCTGATTTGTGTTTGTCAAAACCCCACCAAACCTAAACGTGTGTATGAAGGTTTTTTTTTTAAACACTGTAAATCCCATTTGACACAGGCAATAGACTCTTTCCCATTGCTGGCAGAGCAGAGCTGTGTAGACGGCTCTGCAGCAGACGAGTACGCCTTTCTATGTGTCACGTTCATCACAGACAGGCTGGGAAACGGGTTAGTAAACAGCAGAAAGCAGCATGGAGGTCAGTGGAAACTTTACAGTAGTTACGTCTTTTCATATATGTCTAACTTATCGAGTCTCTTTCTCAGACTAATTTGGATCGTTGTTTGACGCTGCTCAGACGGAGACGGACTGTTTCATGTAGTGGCACGTCATTGCATCTCTCTGGTTACGGGGCTAAAATTAGCGTGTTCATCTGGGCGTTGAGTTTCCATCACTATCGATCGGAGATGATAAATGCACATGACTGCTGCAGAGTCATTTGACCTGGTAGTAAACGCTGATTGTAACCTTTCCTGTTATATTTAAAAGCTGGATATTAACTAGTGTTAGCAGGTGTTTCGTGCAGTGTAAAGTTGGCTTCAGTGGGTGAACTTGATTCAGTCTCTGTGAGCAGCTACTGCTGTTGTCTGAACCTGTTGAACTTGTGAGTTAATTATGCTAATCTAAAATGTTTATTAGGATGATTCCTGCAGGATTTATCACAATTGTTAGTCTCTTGAAGTAACGGCAGACGCCTGAGTCATCGCACTGACACACAAAGTAAATATGTAAATTATTTTTTGTTCTTTGAAGCATTTTGTTGCCTCCTGTCGCTGAGACACTGTTTCCATCCCAACAGAACCTGGGTCAAGGTGTGGTGCAGTACTCCATAGATATAAACTTCACTTTAACCATCATGCCCCAGAGAGACTCGTACTACCACCACACCGTCATCACAGCACGAGTATTAAACGCATGTAAGTAAATCTGGTCTTTGATCGTCTACAGTAACCACCTGTGGTTCTTTAGTTTTAAATACAGACTTTCTCCTCTAAAGTTCCTCCAGAGATCACGGCTCAGTGTTCAGATGGAGGGATCACTTTCAGCGTGGTCAGACCGCCTCGAGCTGAGAGTCTCTGGGAGGTGGGTGTTGACCATGAGCCTCTGACATCACAGCTAGCAGCCCAAAGAGGTTACCGCCTCCACAACAACACTCACAAGACCACCCTGGAAGTCCCTGTGTTTTCCATCGGATACACCTATGAAGTAAGAGTCCACGACGCATGGGGGTCTGCACTGTTAAGTGGTGCTGAAAATATACAACCTGATATTGTCCCAACGCTCCAGAGCTCGACATTTTTCTCCCAGTTCACTGCTGAGTTAACGAAATGGAACATTGTAAATCCATGGTGAGCTGAAGGACACATGAACTACAGAGTCCATCGATGGCAGCCATCAGAAAACTTAATTCAAGTATCAGGAGACTGCCTGATCCAAGCTGGATCTTCTCCATAGTTTAAACCTTTCTAATTTCTGTGAATCAGACCGTTAAAATGTTAATTAAAATATCACGATTTAAACTAATCAAAAGTGAAAAAGTTTCAGCCCATCAGTCAACTCTTATCTCATCAGAGTCATCTTTTCTTCCCAGGACATCAACCTGTCAAACTTTTATGGGACATTTAGGCTTCTTCTGAGGGACTCCAAAACTCTGGAGATCCAAACGTCCACCTCCAAACGCTGCCTCTTCAAAACCGAGGACATGATAGGTAACCTGCAATACCCTCTTTAAGCTCAGTTTAGATGGTCAATATGTCGTCAGCCAGGTAAAGTTTGTTTACATAATCCTCACATTCTTACTGGACCACATAGAAATTAAAGTCTGAGACAGATATGGGTCTGATATTGATCCTGATTGGTCCAGCCCTTGACTCTCATTCAGGCCTAACACATTCTGATTGGACCGGTCCCTGAGTTGGATAGAGACCTAACATTGACCCTGATTGGTCCCTGACTCGGACATAGACCTAACATTGACCCTCTGTGGTGTCTCAGTCTGTTCTGCAGATGGGACCATGGTGGTGGTGACAACACCGACCTCCACCTGGCCTACGGTAAAGCCCACAGCAACCACCCTGCTTGACCCCACCTGTGGACCCAAAGAGACGGATAGATCCAAAGTCCTATTTGAGTTCAAGCTGGACTCCTGTGGGACCAGAGCCATGGTATGTCTTAAATACTTTAAAGATTCCTGGGGGGGGCGCACCTCACCCCCCACCCCCGAAAAGAGCTGAAACTACTAGCTGATCCGAGTGCATCAGTTTTGACACTGTTACTTATTCGAGTAATTTTGTTCTAAAAACACCAAAAATTCAATAGTTTCAGCTTCTGGACTGTAAATATTTGCTGGTTTTTAATGTCTTCTGTGATCATAGACTGAATACCTCTGGGTTTTGGATTAATCCTTGGTCATTTATTTGGTGGATGTTCTGGAGGATACCCACTTAACATCGTTTATAAAGATGTTTTACGAAGATGACATTTGTACAAAGCAAGAAGAGCGACCTAGTAACCAAGATGATTGTGTTGAGTGTGTTCAGATGTGTGTCTTTAAAGTTTTGTAAAGTGAAGATGTTTTAACAGGTCGGGGAGTCATACATGGTTTATGAGAACGAGATCCTCCATGACAGACAGTTAATCGCAGACGGACCAAACTTCATTTCCAGAGAATCTCAGTTCAAGTAAGAAAACACATCTGAACACTTCATAACCTGGTGCTGCCTGATTCTCTCTGAAAGGACTCGGCCTGTCATCAATACCTGAAACAAAACTTGATTTAAACAAACACTCAAATATGAGAGACTACTGATGACGAAATGTCTGATTCTTGAACAGGCTGACAGTGAGGTGCTTCTATCCACTTAATGGAGTCAACAGACTGTCTGTGGACAGAATCTTCAGATCAGAGACTCCTGGATTTGGTTCTGTCAAAGTCTTCAAGAGCCTTAAAGGTCACAATCTGAGTTATCAATGATCCAAAGCCAGTTTTGTTTGAATGACAGGATCTTAAAATCTTTTTCCTGCAGGGTCAGCAAATCTTGGTGACAAAGACTGTTCACATCAGGTATCTGGAAATGCTGTCAACAGCCCGACTAACCAGGCCTACCAAACATACCAAACCCCAGCCGCAGGGGGAGTCCTGCCTAACTCTGGCATCAGGCCTCGGCCCAAACCAGGGCCCAGTCACTTCATCACAATACCAGGAGGACACAACAAGCCGCTCTACTCCTCCCAAAACCTCCAAAGTTTTCCGAGCTTTAATCTTCCTCCCTCCGAGGGTCAAACCACTGGTACCCACCAAGTCCCTCTGCAGGCTTCATCTCTTCCTGGTCCTCTCATGTTTCAGACGCAGGACCAACATGTATTCAAATCTCAAACTGACAGCCATCTTCCCAACGTTCCTCCCAGATATGACCCATTACCAGATGACAGCATCCAGCTATCAAACCTCAACACACTGAGCTTCAACTATGAACAAGTGAGACGTGAAAAATCGAAACTCACTGATGAAAACCCGGCTGGGGACTTGAGTTCTTCCAGCAGGATTCCTGATTCTCCAGTTATGGAACCATTGAAAAGTGACTGGGGAAGCTTCGGTCAGACTCCGACATTTCAAGGACTGAACATTTTAGGTAACAATGTTTGGCACTCAGGCCTAACATGGGACCAGCCCACTCTTCGCCAAAATGGCTTCATTAGTCCAAATGAAGAAATGCAGAGTCCTCAAGTGAATCTTTCTCCTCGTGTGCAAGAACTGAGCCAGCTACATGATGCAAGTCTGGATTTGAGCCTTTACAGGTCCTCAGGTAGTGATAGGGAAATGGCCAACACTGAAGAGATACCTGGATACCAACCTCCAAATAAAAACGATCCTTCACAAACCTCTCAGCCTCACCAAGTTCTTCAACCACCAGCTCAGTACAACCCAGACCACCCTGACAGCAGTGAACAACTTCTGCCTGGCAAAGATAAGAAATACGTCCTTGCAAGTACCAAAACCATTGCATCCAAAAATACTGTGTCTGACTGGTCTGGAGACACAGAGGGATCCGCCAGCACTGAACCAACATCTATCGCAACCAGCCAAGTCGACCAAAACCTGGAAAGACCAGGTGCCATTGAACGGAGGAACATCGAGACTGTTCAGTCCAGAGTGCAAAACATCCGGGTTAAACCTCTGAGTAAATTTGTTTCTTCTAGACAACAGCTCAACCAGAAACCTCTTATCCAACAAGCAAACAAACAAATCTCTAATTTCTCCCACTATGCCACTGGTCCGACGGCTGTCGGCAATAATGGGAACCGCTGGACCTCCCAACAGCATCCTGAACACAGAGGTTCAAACATAAGAGAGGAACATGTCCCTAAGAGAACGGATTTCTCAACACTGAAGCAGGAACAAGCTGTTCATGGTGTCCGAGTCAAATCAGATCAGCCTGCAATGATCCGCCTCACAGAACTGTCCCCAAACCAGCAAGAACATCAGCAGAAACTGGTCCAATCAGTGGCTGAGAAAGGGAACAGTGGAGACCAGGTCTCTCCATTGAGAAATGTGCATCAACCAACAGGTATTAAAAAATAGTTGAATTAAAAATCAAGATCCCGGTCACTGTGTTATAACTTATAATTTTTATTTTTCTGTTTTTTCTACTCGTCCCCACCATCAGGACCATCTCACATCAGAGTCAAACTTGCTCCCAGTCTCTCAGGAAGACTCCAAACCCGTGATGAATACAAGCCGCAGAATTTCCAGAACCCCACCACTCAGTTTGACACCAGAGGAACAACCCGCAGGACGTCCTACCTCAGCGTCGCACCACAGAACATCCCAAACACTCCTGCACACATCGGAGCATATCCACTAAACAATCCCAACAGCAACCAGGACCTCAGTCCCAGTGCAGGGGGAGCTGGGTTTACTGGTTCCCACACAGGTCCTAATGGTTCTGATGGTTCAGCTTCAGACCTAAAGATCAACACCAGGTCTGACTGTGGCAGTCGTTATGGAGCCAGTGTTCACCAAGGCATCATGAGAGGTACGAAGAACAGGTGTTCATAGATTCTGTTTGTTCACAATGAATAAAATGGAACTGCAGCCATAGGGATGCATGATAATATCCGATATTAGCACCAAAGCAACGAAGCAGAAAAGAAACTCTGACATGCTTGTAAATGTCAATGAAAGGGCCGTTAACCAAAGATAACAGAGTGTCTCATACGTAGGTGTACGCAAATAAAAACAGATATAAGAATAAAGATAAATTTGGGGGCGATCACACAAAGAAGTATATTCAATCAGAGGATTCAGGGAAGACGGCTGCATCATTTTACATGGATATATTGGTTAGTGGTCAATATATCAGCTAGAAATCAACATCGTGCATCCCTAGTTATCCCTTCTTCCACCAACATGGGACCAGTTCCATTCTGGTTTCACACCTAATTTTGAACCATTTGGAGCATTGCGACAAAAAAACAGAAACTGGTCACCAATTTCGGAGACAGGAAATTGGTGACGCAGGCGGTGAGGTGGAGCCTGATTGTAGAAATTGTTGAATATTTTTTGGTGCACACCATTTTTGGCTTTTGTCTGTGCGTACATCTTTAGTCTGGATCCTGCGTTTCATTAATGAGACCCTGGCTGCCTACAGTCTGACAGTCTGGATATATTGGTTAGTGGTCAATATATCGGCTAGAAATCAACATCGTGCATCCCTAGTTATCCCTTCTTCCACCAACATGGGACCAGTTCCATTCTGGTTTCACACCTAATTTTGAACCATTTGGAGCATTGCGACAAAAAAACAGAAACTGGTCAAGAACCCAAAAAGTTTTTCATTGACCTGAAGTGTGAACTGTGATGACATTAGTGGGCGTGTCATATTGTACAGATGGAGGAGTCAAGTGAGAAATCAAGAGACTACAGAGGAGCGTGCAGCGGTGTCATTACAGCTGGTTCACGCTTGTTATTGGGTAAAAACAAATACCTGTACAAACAGAACAAAAGTTCACAGATAATCTGTTTTTGGTTGTTTTTTTTTGCTTCAGCTGTTTACTTCTGTTGTGCAGCGTCCTCCGCTGACGACACATGCTTGATTACAATAGGTGGAAACGTAGGCTGGCTCATGAGATGGCTCCAAGAAACTAGAACAGAATCAGTTCAAGAACCAGAGGTAATGTGGTGGAAAAAGGGAACGTGTCGTCCTGTTTTAGTTTGAACAGTCAGTTTTAGAGGAGGTATCAGTTTCCTGTCAGGTGGTGTTGTCTCTGAGGGTGTAAACATGTTCCTGTCCTCTCAGGTAAACGGATCAGCTGATGAAGAACAGAATCAAACACCGTCTGCAGAATCTGATTCAATAAAGCTTCAGTTTGTTCACACTCAGCTGTTTGATGCTCTGTCATGTGACTTCACAGTGATGTCACCCTGTGTATTACATAAACATTACAAACTAACCTCATTATAGGAAGCACTGATGTTCAGAGGCCTCATGTTTAATTCACAAAGAGAAGCATAATACTGGTGACACAGTTGGTTCAGTTCAGCGCTGAGCTGCAGTCTGACTGAAACAAAACATTCTTGCGACATTAAATTAAACATTTAAGACTTTTACTCTATTTGTTTCTTTGTTCCTGTGAATAAGGACACAAAGTTAAAATGATGGTTGGCGCTGCTTTTGTTTCTTGCTCTAAAAGCTGTCGTGTCTCAAAAGAATCCGATGTATTAAACTGCGCAGAGAGAGCGCTGTGCACAGCTCCATTCAGACATATGAGGATTAATGTCTGGATTAAACTGTACGCAGCTGCACTGTGTCCTGGCTGTGACCCCGGTTTCGTTCCGTCCTTTGCACGGTGTTGTACCACACCAGGAGCGTCTCAGAAGAGTTTTGCCTGCTGGATTTTGTGGAGTTGCAGATTTTATTTCTCTGATATTTGCTTCTACCCTCAGTCATTCAGCGGCTGTGAAGTTAAATGTTTCTTATTTTATCAGTTTTAATTGTGTTCCTTGTTGTTTCCTACATTGTTGTGCTGCAGCCAACAGACAAAGTTAAGAGTGGAGTGGTGGAGTCACAAGTAGTTACCAACTGGTCCAACAGCTGTTATCTCATTGGCTGCTCTTTGAAAGGTCACCAGTAACCAATGTCAGAGTTGAAATACTTGGAACTGTGAGCACAGCGCTCAGACAGTTTTGAAGAGTGCGCCACACGGAGGACAGCGCTTCCATTAAGTTGCCCCCCCCCCCCCTTCCACAGCATTAATGTTTCAGTGTTAACACTTCCTACTGGTGTCAGCGTCTGTGTCTCACCGTCAGCAGAGACAAACTGTCCCACAGCAGAAGACACTCCTCCGCTTCCCTCCACAAACTGGACCTCAGAGACGATGATGTTGTCCTCCAGAACAGAACCACAGCTGGTGCACACCGCGCTGCCCCGGGCCTGATCCACGTCTATATCTGACCCCCCGCAGGTCCTGCACACCCTGGAGCTCATGGTGGAGGTCAAAGGTCAACACAGCCTGCAGGTCAGAGAGGAGGATGTCAGCTGTTAGCAGAGGGAGACGTCTATAATGTCTGACACATTCAAACCCTTCATCAGGACGTCACTGATCAGCAAATGTAAAATAACTGAGGAGATGGTTTTTGATCTGACGGAGCTGCTGATCACAGATCTGTGGTTACACATCACCAGCCAATCACACGACTCCACACTGACAGGACTTTAACCTGGAGTATTCCTGTAGACTGGGAACGTTCTCCGCCCTGCAGAGATGTATGTTTACATTAACTGACTTCATAGAGTCAAACAGAAAATCCTGTTTGTTTTAAATCAGGTTCTGGATCAGTGAGATCAGGTTTATGATGACTTCATCCTCTGTTACCCTCAGTCAGTTATCTCATCGTCGTCACGGTAAAGCGAATCCTCTGATCTTGAACTCTCAGACTGAGTTCTACTGTCAGAAGAGGTGACACAAAACCACGACAATATACAGTATTTGTGTATTTCTAAACCACTACCACACTATTAACCTACAGTCAGTGGAGGACAGGAAGTAGGTACAGGTACTGAAGCTCACTTTTGAGGTACCTGTATTTTACTTTTTCTACTTGACTAAACTTTGGGGCAAATATGACTTTTTCACTGCACCACATTTATCTGACCGCTTTAGTTACAGCAGTTTTATGATGTTCATACAAAACACACACCAACTGATTAATATTGATGATTATGACAGGGTGTTATAAAGCTACCCAGCAGGACATGCAGTCTTTAAAATGAGCTCCACTTTTGCTCTGCAACATCAGTGCATTAATGTATTAGTCATAATAATCCAGTCGCACTCAGTTCATTCAGCTGAAATCATTTACCTCACACCCCCTCCCAGTCTCCACAGGGGTGCCCCAGGGCTCTGTCCTGGGGCCCCTGCTATTCATCATCTACATCTCACATTTTCCATAAAAACCACATTAATTTCCATTGCTACGCAGATGACACCCAGCTCTACATCTCCTCCAAACCTGATTCCACCCTCCCTCCCTCATTCCTCACTGATTGCCTTCATGAAATAAAGTCCTGGTTTACATGTTCCTCAAATTAAACAGAAATGTTACTTATCGGCACTAAATGTTGAATTATCTTGCACTCTGTATTTTATTGTATTTTACTCTGTAAGGCGACCTTGAGTGTCATGACAGGTGCCCAGAAATAAAATGTATTGTTATTATTATTATTCTACCAGATATGTTAATGTTACTGCTGGTTCTTTAAATACATGTTGATGATAATATTTGAGTAAAGTTTTGGATGCAGGCCTGTTACGTCACTTCCACCTCTGACAATAGTCACTGATCATCAACAAATTAATCGATCGATTCTATTGGAATAAACCTCCGACACAACCGAGCTGATGTTGGGCCGATACAGCTGATCGATCGACAGATGATATGACGTGTTGCAGAGACATTAACGGGTCATTATCGATAATAAATGGATTATTAACTATTGAAAACAACAGCTGATCACACCGTCAGTTTGATGAGAAATGATTTAACTTTAATAGAACTGATCTGATGAACTCACCAACAGTAGAAACCAGTTATTAAAAACTACAGAACCCAGTTTGAGTCCAGTTAATAGAAACCAGTAGAGTCCAGTCAGTAGATGGAAACAACGGGAGTTTGGCGGTTAGAAACACGGTGAAGATGTTCGCGTCTTCGGTTTTATTTTCCCGCTGGAGTCCATTTTGTTTTCCGCTCGAACCGAACACACAGATATTTAACCGCTTATCTAAACGATCAATCATTTAAATACCGATCATTGATCATAGAAACTGATCAGAGTCTATTGTGTTTGTTTTCCTCCTGTGACGCAGGGTGATGACGTCAGTTGTTCCGGAGACCGCGCGGGGGTGTCTGATGACCGATGGCGGAGAAATTTAATTGTTATTTAACGTGAAACGTTCATGTTCCGTGTTGTTGCCATAGAAACAGAGCGTGTTTACATCATCACCCGGACAACAGAGAACAATTGACTTGTTTCTGTCTTTAAACCGAGACCGACCCCCCCACAGACCCCGAGAAATGGCTCCAACCGGCGCAGCGTGATGACGTCTCGTATTCGGGCGCGCGGTTTGGGTGTAAAGTTTTACTGACACAAACAAACAAACGAACAAACAGATTTACTGTCAAATAAAATCGTGTTTGGGACGTTAGGCCGGTCTGTGGGACTGAAGCAGCGGCGGGGACAGCATGTCCTCAGCGGGGACATGGACTGGGACCAGCTGGAGCTCCACCCGCGGATCATAGCGGCCGTCCGGAGAGGTAAACGAGCCGCTGCACCAGACTGCATTCAGAAATATGACACTTTCATACTTCATCGCTTCTCCTCAAATACACGAGAATTATAGAATAAGAATAAACGTGTTATCTTATACTTTATGCTTTTGTAGTTCTTTCGGCGTGAGTGTAGCTGATATATTCACAGTCTTTGACGTCATAGAAAGTGCAGTAATGTTGGAGCTTTGTTATAAACTGATGATAAATGAATGTACTCTCAGTTCTCCTAAATGATGATGATGATGATGATGATAAGGTGAAGCTTCGTATGACGGACTCTGATGTCAGTAAACTTGCTGTTTAATTATTATCAGAGTTCTATAAACAAATACTGTTAAATCAGACATACCGTCGCAGAACTTACTGGTTTCACGGTATGACAGAATTATTATGATCACAGGTCAAACTGTCTTTGAAGGAATGGAAACAGCAGAGTTACTGTTGGCTGAACAATCGTTTTATTACTATAATTGAAACTTCAAACTATTTTTTGAAAAACTGAAGTTGGTGTAGAAAGTGTCACCTTTTGAAAAAACTAAACGTTGAGATTGTCCGTACACACTATCATCACTGTCAGTTTGAATAACACAAGCAGGGATGGGCAGTATTTCTATTACTTGTATTTAAAACACATATTTAAATTACATTTGAGTATTTTGTCATTTGTATTTGACAAGGCCGATAAAAAGCAAATGTTATTTGTAACAGAATACTTTTGAGTGGAGTAATTTTGTATTTAAAATACTCAAAATACTTTCCCCACGAATCAAAAAACAAAAATAAAAAATATTTTTATCTATGTTTTTTTTTAAACTTGGGCCCTTTAATGACCTCGTGGTCTGTTTCACTGGACTGTGCATCACATAGGAAACTGTATGTAGTTGTGGCTAATGCTTGGGATGAGTATGCTACAAATGAATTGCCTCACGTGGGATCAATAAAGTTGTCTGAATCTAAATCTGAATCAGTAAATAATATTTTAGGGTAGCCTACATGTCCCTAGCTTTGTTTCTCTTTGTCATTTGAAAGAGTTGAACACAGGCTCCAAAGGCTCCAAGTTAGACAGCAAACAAGTGAACTAGCTACAGTAGCTTCAGTATCGTGCTGCTGTTGAGCTCGACCGTTGGTGGACAGTTCACAGCACAGCTAGACTCGACCTGCCAGACATGCTGCTCACGTGCATGGACCCACACCACCAGTAGCCTACTTTGCTGCTCACGTCTTCCAAATTCAACAGATTGTCACACCAAACTTTGAGAAAACAAGCACAAATTTGCAATAGCTGCGACCAAATTTGCTGCTATCACGGAAGAATCTATAATGGAAGAATCGTGATTGTTCTTTCTGGTATAGTTACTCATGGCCTCTAGTTGCAGTATGCACATGTTGAGCATTTTTGGGCAAGGACTTTTTATGTTATTCACGAAAAGCTTTGTGGACCGACCGACAGAGTGACCTATACAGCTGCAGGTCGCTGCTAAAAAGAAAAAGGAAAAAGTATTTTCTGTATTTGAAAATACAAAATACATGTGTTTTATTTCGATACATTTATTTGAGGGATGTTTTGTATCAAAATACATTTTGATGTATTTTTGCCCATCTCTCAACACAGTGTAGCTTTAAATTGGTATGCCGCTGCAACCCTAATTAAAAAATGTTGTGCATAACCTTTCACCACATTCTCCTACTCTGTGGAATAATACATGTATACTCTGTCCAAATAAGTCTTTCTTTTAAGAAGATTGGTTTGAGAAAAAAATCTGATATACAGCTGACTAAATGGATGCCAGTGGTAATTTATTAGATTATAAATAGGGATGCATGCATTGGATTATTAAGTGATATATAACAACTCATTTGGCCGATAACAGATATTAATTTATCCACGTGATCATCAACTCGAGGGATTTTTATCTTGGACAAGAAATTTAGTTATTATTAAATAAGAAACTGTCTCACTGAAAGTTATTCTCTGAAAGACAAAAAAAGGAAAAAGACATCTTATGCAAATTTGATAAAAATTCAGTTAATAACACGTCTGATACATTTGGTATGAAAACAGAAATAATGAACTCTGTTGTAATGTAATTAAATGTCTGATAATATTTTCATACCTTTAACAGAATCCTGAAGTTTTTTCCCAAATGAATTTAAACAGAACTTAAAATCTTTAAGATTAGTAAGAGGAATAAAAACACAAGTTGTACAATATTCTAAAACATTTTCCCACTTTAAGTAAAAAAGTAAAACTTTATTTTTATAGCACCTTTTTAAATGCAGGTTACAAAGTGCTTTACATTGACATTGGGACACAAAGAAAAGAGGACCCCAAGACCATAAAAGACACATTCAAGAAACCATACAGACAACACACACACATACAAGCACAGCGAGCATGCAGTCATCATCCAGAGTGTACACTTGAATTTATCAAATGTGATTTAAGCCATTCTAAAAAAGTAGGTTTTGAGGTGTTTTTTTGAACCAGTCAACAGACCCAGCTGATCTAATGGAAGTGGGGAGGTTGTTCCAAAGTCTGGGTGTCAGGGCAGCAAAAGCACAGTCTCCTTTAGTTTTTCGTTTGGCACGTGGTATTGCCAACACATTTTGGTTGGAAGACCTAAGATAATAGCCTCGCTGCTGCATTTTGTACAAGCTGGACACGTGACAGGTCAGCTTGGCTAAGGCAGGTGAAAAGGGAGTTGCAGTAATTGAGATGGGAAAAAATGAAGGCATGAATTATCCGCTGTGAGGGTCTAAAGGACAGAGGGATGTCGTATGCTGTAAAGCCCTGTGAGGCAAATTGTATTTGTGATATTGGGCTTTATAAATAAAATTGATTGATTGAATTGAATGATATGTTCCAAGTCAGAGGCTGACAGTAATGGTCTGATTTTTGCAATGTTCCTGAGTTGAAAAAAGCAGGATTGAACCATTTTATTGACATGTTGTTCAAGTTTCAATGTAGGATAATTTAGGGCGTTATAATATAACGTTATAATATAACGCCATGATTCCTAGCATTAGTTTTGACATGGGGGGCAAGTGGGCCAATATGCTGAAAGATACTGACAAGTCAGTCTTTAGACGCTTTGCTTAACTAAAGACTGATGTCTTTCTCCCTGATTTTGTGTTTAGATGGGCGGATACAAGGAGTTTAAAAAAACTCCCTACGTTGCAGAACCAATAGTAAATCCTCAGGGCGGTTCTTCGATGGCTCGCTGAACTCTTGTGCTCGTAAACATAGTCCGACTAGAAACGCATGTAGCGGTACAAAATGGCTCAAGTCGCTGTAAGTCCTTCATTTCCACAATCTTGTGGACTGAGCACACATTTGACAAAACGGAGTTAAATCTCTCGGCATCCATTTTCAAGCTCTGTGTGTGTTTGTTTCCTTGCGGACGAGAAAAGGGGGAGCGCACATTGACGGGAGGGCATGTCCTTTTCAAAAATACAAGAGGCGTTTATTGAGCATCTCAGCATCTCTCTTTTGAGAATCTCAGTTTTGTCAGAATTTAGCTGAAGAGAGTTGAAAGACATCCAGTCCTTTATCGCAGCTAAACAGCTGTGGGGAGTGTTTAGGTTGCTAAGATCATCTGGCTTTACTAAAAAATATAGCTGAGTGTCATCCGCATAGCAATGATAGGATATACAACCAAAACGACTGATTATCTGGCCCAAGGGAAGCATATGAGAAAAGA
Organism: Epinephelus awoara; assembly: GCA_035609425.1. Classification (NCBI taxonomy): domain Eukaryota; kingdom Metazoa; phylum Chordata; class Actinopteri; order Perciformes; family Serranidae; genus Epinephelus; species Epinephelus awoara. The sequence continues at coordinate 39,654,531 of CM069305.1, read as the reverse complement.
TTGAGACCAAGGATTGAGCCCTGGGGCACCCCATATAACAGCGGAGTGGACGAAGACACATAGTTACCTATGGAGACAGAAAAACGTCTATTTGACAAATATGACATGAACCATTGTAGAGCTTTCCCTTTGATACCAACACATGTCTTCAGTCGGCTGATGAGGATGGAGTGATCAATGGTGTCAGAAGCAGCGCTTTATCAGATAACTGAGATAAATTTATATTATTCACCCATATCTTATTATTTCATTCCCCTTTGTTGTTTAATGTCACATTTCCACTCAGAACTTACAGTGAAATCATTTTCTTTGTCATCAGTTTTCGATCTTGTAACATGTTTCCATTTGTTTACTATCCTGTTGTTTATTTGGTCATTTCTTGAACCTTGAACTTAATGAACGTGAACGTTTCCCCTCTTGTTCTGCACATTTGAATAAAAATGATTAAAAACAAAGATGAGATGAAGCTTTAAGTTCAAACAATCAGGTTTAGTCTGGAGTTTGGTCGAAGCTTCTGTGAAACAGGCCTGTCAGCTGTTGTTGTTACCATGGTTACCCAGTTGTTTCTCCCTCCAGCTAAACTGAAGTCCGTCAGGGACGTGTTGTGTGTTTCTGGTCCAGACCTGCAGAGACTCACCGGCCTGTCACGCTCAGACGTCCAGCAGCTGCTCACCGGCGCCGCCACCACCTGCAGACGACACCCTCCAACCCCAGGTCAGATCAGTGGTGGCGAGTTCTAATTGGGCGTCACAGAGTGATGTCACAGCATGCTTTAAACCTTGTGTTGTTGTGTTTACAGCCCTCCTCCTCCAGCGTGGAGAGTGTGGGGGGTTCAAGTCTGACCTCAGACTCAGCGTCGGGTGTCCCGTACTGGACGAGCTGCTGAGGGGGGGTCTACCTGCGGGCGGCATCACCGAGGTGTCGGGAGAGAGCGGAGCAGGGAAGACTCAGCTGGCTCTGCAGCTCTGTCTGTCTGTGCAGTACCCGACAGAGTACAGAGGGCTGAACTCAGGTCAGTGAACACACCATCACCTCTGAGCTCAGGTCAGTGAACACACCATCACCTCTGAGCTCAGGTCTGTGAACACACCATCACCTCTGAGTTCAGGTCAGTGAACACACCATCACCTCTGAGTTCAGGTCAGTGAACACACCATCACCTCTGAGTTCAGGTCTGCGAACACACCATCACCTCTGAGTTCAGGTCTGTGAACACACCATCACCTCTGAGTTCAGGTCTGCGAACACACCATCACCTCTGAGTTCAGGTCTGCGAACACACCATCACCTCTGAGTTCAGGTCAGTGAACACACCATCACCTCTGAGTTCAGGTCAGCGAACACACCATCACCTCTGAGTTCAGGTCAGTGAACACACCATCACCTCTGAGTTCAGGTCAGTGAACACACCATCATCTCTGAGTTCAGGTCAGTGAACACACCATCACCTCTGAGTTCAGGTCAGCGAACACACCATCACCTCTGAGTTCAGGTCTGCGAACACACCATCACCTCTGAGTTCAGGTCTGCGAACACACCATCACCTCTGAGTTCAGGTCTGTGAACACACCATCACCTCTGAGTTCAGGTCAGTGAACACACCATCACCTCTGAGTTCAGGTCAGCGAACACACCATCACCTCTGAGCTCAGGTGTGTAACATCGTTTTCCGACACCAGATATCAAACAGAAACCAGAGACATGTCGTGTGAAGAATCTGTGATGATATCATCTCAGAGCCTGATGGAGGAAAGTTTCTCCTCCTCTGTGTCTGCAGCTGTCTGTACCCAAGATTAGTGTGAAAGTCAAGAGCGCTCACTCTGCAGTAAAATCTGGGGACCAAATCGTTCTCAGAAGTTCACTGTACAGCAAAAAAAAAAAAAAGCTTAGTCCTGTGGATGTCTGTCTGCAGGAGCGGTGTACATCTGCACTGAGGACTCGTTTCCCAACAGACGTCTGCAGCAGCTGATCAGAGAACAGTCCAGTCTGCGCACCGACGTCCCTCCGTCCCTCATCAGCAGCCTCCAGTTCAGTGACCACATTTACATCGAACATGCTGCCGACCTGGTGAGCCTGTCCGGTCGCCTCTCCGTCAGCTCCACAACATTTATTCAGATTTATGATCTTCTTTTTTACTAGTTGTACTTTTTGTGAAAAATGTTGGACGATAATAACGTGACTGTGAGTCACTCGTCAGGACAGAGTTGGTAAAGTCTCCTCCCTCTGACTCTGCTGCCGCCGCTCGAGGTTTTCACATGTAAATAAACAGCAGCTACGATCCCGACCACGTGGACAGGCAGGACCATCTCTGTGTCTGTATCTGTATCTGTCTCTGTGTCTGTATCTGTCTCTGTGTCTGTCTCTGTGTCTGTATCTGTGTCCCTCTCTGTGTCTGTCTCTGTCTCTGTGTCTGTCTCTGTCTCTGTGTCTGTATCTGTCTCTGTGTCTGTGTCTGTCTCTGTCTCTGTCTCTGTATCTGTCTCTGTGTCCCTCTCTGTGTCTGTCTCTGTATCTGTATCTGTCTCTGTGTCTGTGTCTGTCTCTGTATCTGTCTCTGTGTCCCTCTCTGTGTCTGTATCTGTCTCTGTCTCTGTGTCTGTCTCTGTCTCTGTATCTGTCTCTGTGTCCCTCTCTGTATCTGTCTCTGTGTCCCTCTCTGTATCTGTCTCTGTCTCTGGCAACGGGGGCGGAGTCAAAAGCCCTCTTTACACAGAGACGGCGCTACAGAGCAGCTATCAAGTCTAGTCTTGCTTCCATGGCGAGCTGCTACTGTCTGTCTGTTTGGCTCATTTCATGCTGCATTTCTATTGGTTGGTTAGTAGATGTAGGTGGTGACAGCATCACACTGTCAGATGGTCCCAAACTGATGACATCACATTTCACTAGAACCTTTAAAGGAGTTCACACAACAGATAAGAGATTGATTGATTGATTGATTGATTGATTGATTGATTGATTGATTGACGACTGCTGACGGACTCACAGGTGGTTCTTTACCTGCAGGACTCGCTGCAGGTGTGTCTGTCCCGCCGTATCCCCCTGCTGCTGGCTCGCGGTCTGGTCCGCCTCCTGGTGGTGGACTCTGTGGCGGCTCTGTTCAGGGCTGAGTTCCAGGCTGCTGATTGGCTGGAGAGGAGCAAACAGCTGATCACCTTCTCCTCCACACTGCACCATCTGAGCCTGGAGTTCACCACACCTGTCCTCTGCATCAACCAGGTAACACACACACACACACACACCTGTCCTCTGCATCAACCAGGTAACACACACACACACACACACCTGTCCTCTGTACTAACAGCTAACACACACACACACCTGTCCTCTCTACTAACAGCTAACGCACACACGCCTGTCCTCTGTACTAACAGGTAACACACACACACCTGTCCTCTGTACTAACACACACACACACACACACCTGTCCTCTGTACTAACAGCTAACACACACACCCTTGTCCTCTGTACTAACAGCTAACACACACACACCTGTCCTCTGTACTAACACACACATACACACACACACCTGTCCTCTGTACTAACAGCTAACACACACACACCTGTCCTCTGTACTAACAGCTAACAAACACACACCTGTCCTCTGTAATAACACACACATACACACACACACCTGTCCTCTGTACTAACAGCTAACAAACACACCCTTGTCCTCTGTACTAACAGCTAACACACACACACCTGTCCTCTGTACTAACACACACATACACACACACACCTGTACTCTGTACTAACAGCTAACACACACACACGCCTGTCCTCTGTACTAACAGGTAACACACACACACCTGTCCTCTGTACTAACAGCTAACACACACACACACACACCTGTCCTCTGTACTAACAGGTAACACACACACCTGTCCTCTGTACTAACAGCTAACACACACACACCTGTCCTCTGTACTAACAGCTAACACACACACCTGTCCTCTGTACTAACACACACACACACACACACCTGTCCTCTGTACTAACAGCTAACACGCACACACCTGTCCTCTGTACTAACAGGTAACGCACACACACCTGTCCTCTGTACTAACAGGCAACACACACACCTGTCCTCTGTACTAACAGCTAACACACACACGCCTGTCCTCTGTACTAACAGGTAACACACACACACCTGTCCTCTGTACTAACAGGCAACACACACACACCTGTCCTCTGTACTAACAGGTAACACACACACCTGTCCTCTGTACTAACAGGTAACACACACACACCTGTCCTCTGTACTAACAGGTAACACACACACACCTGTCCTCTGTACTAACAGGCAACACACACACACCTGTCCTCTGTACTAACAGGTAACACACACACCTGTCCTCTGTACTAACAGGCAACACACACACACCTGTCCTCTGTACTAACAGGCAACACACACACCTGTCCTCTGTACTAACAGGCAACACACACACACCTGTCCTCTGTACTAACAGGCAACACACACACACCTGTCCTCTGTACTAACAGGTAACACACACACCTGTCCTCTGTACTAACAGGCAACACACACACACCTGTCCTCTGTACTAACAGGCAACACACACACACCTGTCCTCTGTACTAACAGGTAACACACACACCTGTCCTCTGTACTAACAGGTAACACACACACCTGTCCTCTGTACTAACAGGCAACACACACACCTGTCCTCTGTACTAACAGGTAATACACACACCTGTCCTCTGTACTAACAGGTAATACACACACCTTGCCTCTGTACTAACAGGTAACACACACACCTGTCCTCTGTACGAACAGGTAACACACACACCTGTCCTCTGTACTAACAGGCAACACACACACCTGTCCTCTGTACTAACAGGTAATACACACACCTGTCCTCTGTACTAACAGGTAATACACACACCTTGCCTCTGTACTAACAGGTAACACACACACCTGTCCTCTGTACGAACAGGTAACACACACACCTGTCCTCTGTACTAACAGGCAACACACACACCTGTCCTCTGTACTAACAGGCAACACACGCACCTGTCCTCTGTACTAACAGGTAATACACACACCTTGCCTCTGTACTAACAGGTAACACACACACCTGTCTGTGTTTCAGGTGACAGATGTTTTCAGCAGCTCAGACAACAGTTTGGGGTAAAAAATCATTTTTTGTTTTCTTTCAGAAAAGTGATTTAAAAGTTTGATGAAAGTGAAAATTGATTTAGAGATTCAGTAGAGAAGGAGAAACGATGAACACATGAAATATTTCAGGAACATTCTCAGACTGATCATATTTCCTCTCTCAGCCCTCTGTCCTCCAGTGTGTCTCCAGCTCTGGGGTTGGTCTGGGCCAATCAGGTGATGGTTCGACTGATGATGCGGCGTGTTCAGGGGACGGTCGCCCGTGGCAACCAGAGCAGTGCCCTCCGCAGGCTGGAGGTGGTGTTTGCTCCTCACCTGGCCCGAGACGGGCAAGACACCGCTGTGTGGAGGGAGGGGGTCCGAGGAGTTCAGACATGATCCGACAGTCCAGATTAAACCTTTTTAAATACATGTAAACATATATAAACATGTGTAAACATATATAAACGTGTGTAAACATATATAAACATGTGTAAACATATATAAACGTGTGTAAACATATATAAACGTGTGAGTGTATGAAGTGAGGCGTGTGAGAGCTGATGACATTACAGGTTATAAATGAGATGATGTCACTGTTTGGGTCGTTACATGCAGTGTGACGGTCGGAGGTGAAACTGAACTCAGGTCAGATTTTAAATGAACTGATGAGAGAACATGTTCATGAGTCTGTGGACAGCAGCTTTATTTACTCTGATCAGGTTTATTGATCCTTCTTCAGTTTCATGTCAGCTGATCACAGAATGATTACCGTGTAATATTACAGAGGTACAAACACTACATGTCAGAACACTATTTGTTTCTCTGAATTACTCTGATGATTAAACCACCTTTTATATTGTGGAGCTTTCAACCCATCTCACTGTCTTCATCACAGGATCATTTTGTTAATTAAATATTGATGTTTAAGAAGTTTTTCTGTTGTAATTAAACTTTAATGATTAAAGTTCAGATGTTTTATACTCTGTGCTCAGTTATTCTGTCTGTGTCGTGCAGCAGCAGCGCCTCCTGCTGACAATTACAGGTAATGACACCATGACGTCAGGCGGCCTTATTGCGCCTGCGCAGTCTATCCACAGATGAAAACATTACTGGAGGTCTGAGAAGCTGCTTTCAAAATAAAAGCGCCGTGTTGGAGACAACAGGGTGAAATAAGATAATTTTTATTTGGTCTAAAATTTGAATCACTGAAAATGTTTCACGTGAAACATTTACGTGTCGCAGTGTTTAAATGTTCCACTGTGTGTTATCTCTGCTGTGTCTCCTGGTGAGTTTGATCAGCTGTTGATCAGCTGTCAGACGTGTTTGAGGCCTCTGATGATCAATTGATTTCCTCCTAATCTTCAGTGAGCAGTGAAAACTGTCGCACAGACACTCAGATGTCCAAATTGAGACGTCTCCTTGGCGACGCTGATGAAGACCATGAGTTGTGGATGAAAGCTCCAGATGAGCAGGTGCTGAAACTGAAAACAGTGTTTTTTACATGATCAATTAATCGTCAATAAACAAATTGGTATCAGATCAAATGTTGATGTTGACATGTTGGACTGTTTGCTTGTTTCTCGCGTAGAATCCAAATTCTTCACCTCGCAGCTCCTCTGAAGACGGGACTCTTATTGTGAAAGGAGATGACCGGAAGTGATTCTGACGGTGATCGGTGCGCGAGCTTGATGGTGATGCGCAGCTCGTGAAGCATAGCAGAAATTCGTCCGACCAGAAATCAAAGATCGAAGATCAACAGAAGGTTTGTTTGTTTGTTTGTTTGTTTACAGACTGAGATGCTGCAGATCAGCTGTTTGTAATCACTACGTCATCAGTGGGTAACCTGATCGGTACAGAGCGATCAGATCAGACTGATGGAGGATGTTATTCTGACAGAAGAGCTGATCAGAAGATGACATAATGATAATATCAGTTATTGATCCGACAGCTTCCAAACAGGAATAAACAGTCCTTTCAATGTAAAAGTCTGCTTCAAAATCGGTAAACGACAACTAAATAAATAAATAAACAAATAGCCTTATAAATAAATAACTGTCCAAGGGCGTGGCCCTGCAGACCGGAAGTCTCTATACTGCTCTGTGCTAATCTAAAATTAATATTATTGATCAGTTTAAGACAAACCGCTGAAGAAAATGTTTCAGACTGCGTTTACAGTTTAATTCATAACTATTATATATTAGGCCCAATGATATGTTTACCATAGTCAGCATGTATTTACATATTTACCTTTATAAGTCACAGTGAGATTAAAACCTCTGTTGTATGTGACACTGAGTCCAGACCGTCAGACAGCAGCATCAAACACAAACAACAACAACAGGTCTGTGTCAGTGAAAGCAGCGGCAGCGAGCTGTGACCACTTCCTTTATTCTCAGTTTAAAACCATGTAGAGTTCAGGGTCTGACTCCAGGTCCAGGGCCCGCAGGAGGACAGACTCGTTCTGTAAAGCCTCATCTCACCCCTTTCAGTCCAGCACCTGTGGAACCAGCAGTAACCCTTCAGACATGGTACCTAGACCCTTGGTCTGTTCAGACAGTCCTCTTAAATGTGGGCGGGGTTGTTGTCACTCACTGCTCCGTCCAGCACTCGCTGTATTTCCTCTTTTATCAGTCTGCACCTGGTTTATCGTCCACAGAACGAGGCTGCACGCCCACATTTTCACAACAAAATAGAACAGGCTGCAGTGAGAGTCTCTCTCCATGGGATATTTAAAAATAGCAGCTTTGTGCATTTAGTCCTTCTCAGGCAAGCTCAGGGGTTTAGTGTTGCTGTAGCCCACAGGAAGTGAGGATTAGAATATATGACCTTCACATAATCCGCTCCAAATTAATCTATATTTTTAAAGTCATTACTAAAAGTGTGTGTCATATAAAAACTAAAGTGATGGTCAAAGTTGTCACAGTGAAATTTAAGGTGTGCTGATGGATTCACGTCATCAACTCATGCATTGAGTAAAATTAGTTACATAAGTTAACGTTCCACCTTAAAAGTTGCCGGCAGTCGGCCCAGTGAATGAAGTGATTTTTTCTCTTTCATTTTATAGTTGTAGTTTACTGATGTATGAACAGAGGTTACATAAAACCAGAGTGACCGTCCTCTACTGACCAATCAGACTGCAGGGTTTCTAGCTCCACCTTTTAGTACCAGATCTGTGTGCTAGGTACCCCAACAGAGGGGGACCAAACATGGGGACGCTAAGGACGCTGCTGTTGGGACCATCCATAACTTTCACTGTGGAGACAGAAACTATGAACTGAGCCGGACTGCTCGGTGGAAACGAGGATTAAAAGACTCTTTAAACTGAAGATGAGACCTCAGACTGTTTTGTAAAGTTAAAAACTTCTGTCTAAAGCCCTGTTCGGACGGGATTAGTTTTACATAGGTACGAGGGGTAAAGTAATAATTACCAGAGATTTTAGTCCCATCCGAATTTGCCACGTCAGTAATCATTACCGCACGAAGTGTCAGTAAAGATTACCGCGACTTTTACCTTCTGTGAAAGGGTCCCGGAAAATGACTTGAGGTGATACTACTCTTGTGCGAATAGACCAGCAGTAAATATGTGTGTTAGGGCTGTCAAAAAAAAAATCGAAGTTAGAAATCTATTCAAATATACATATTTTTTATAAGTTCGAACCTAAATTTGATCATTCGAGTATCATTAATAATTAATTAATACTATCAATAATATTGTATATCACGGTGAATCCCGTTCGGGCGGAGATGGCTCGCACACAAGCCGGGCCAGAGACGGACGCAGTGACGGAGGGAGAGGCGCCAACGAAGGAGCCGCTGCGCCAACACCACCCACTGCGCTGTCCGTGATGCGTGACCTGTTCGGGGAGACATACAGGGTGAGTGGTGCACCTGCTGCCTCCCTGCCTACCCTTTCTGAAGAAGAGATGAAACGTTACCAGAATGAGATGCCACTACGCGCCAACCAGGATCCACTCTTGTGGTGGAAAACTACGCACTGAAGTATCCAAACATTGCTCAGGTAGCGAGGCAGAAGTTGGTTACACGTTCATATTGTGTCAGCAATAAGCTTCTTATTTTTTGTGTTTTTTTGTAAAAAAAAAAAAGAAAAAGATAATAAATCTGAATATTATTCGAACTCAATTTCATGGTGCTTTTGACAGCCCTAATGTGTGTAGATATTTTGTCATATCCTGTTTACAAGTGGTTTTTCACGGATTTTCAAGCATGGCGGCTCTTGAAGAAGCGCTCAGTTTTGCACTTCACAGTTGGACAAGTCCGTGTGAAACCTCAGGTACTGTGGGCCTACGACGAACACTACCCAAGTGTGTTCGAGTGTGGTACGCACAGGAAGCAACGTCATACGCACATGAAGACAGGAGGGGACGGCGGTGCGTGAATGGATTTATCCCTCCCACTGGTGGTAGTTTTACTGATATTTCTTATCCTGTGCGAATTGGCCATTAATATTACCGACGTCCTGTGGTAAAGTGACATTACCCCACGTGCCCATGTAAAACTAATCCTGTCAGAGTAGTGCTTTACTCACCTTTGGAAAAGATGATGATAAAAGACAGCTTTAGAATGGGGATCACATCCTTTATAACTAGCTCACATCTTACTCAACCAAAGATTCTCAGTATAAGATGAAGGCCTGGACTCACAAGTCAGTCTTTAGACTCTTTGCTTAACTAAAGACTGATGTCTTTCTCCCTGGTTTTGTGTTTAGATGGGCGGACACAATTTCAGAGTTTAAAAAAAACTCCCTACGTTGCAGAACCAATAGTAAATCCTCTGGGCGGTCCTTCAGCAGCTCGCTGAACTCTTGTGCTCGTAAACATAGTCCGACTAGAAACACATGTAGCGGTACAAAATGGCTCAAGTCGCTGTAAGTCCTTCATTTCCACAATCTTGTGGATTGAGCACATGTTTGATAAAACAGAGTTAAATCTCTCGGCATCCATTTTCAAGCTCTGTGTGTGTTTGTTTCCTTGCGGACGAGAAAACAGTATAAATGATTAATGTGGACTAATGTGACTCCAGTTAAATTAAATCGATGCAACAAAAACATAGCTGACAAACAGTCTGCATACAATATACAGACAACAGAGTGTCACTGTCTTTGGAAACGTACAAAGATTCAGATGTTTTGGAAAAAGTTCTAATGGGGAAGATCACTTAAAAATAATCTCACTGGACTCTGTGAGCTTTTTTGTTGGGAGAAACACTCACAGACGGATCAGAGCTCTGTGGATGAGATGGATGTTATTAGGCCTCCATTAGAGAGGATAAGAGTCATCAACAGACATTAGAGACGTTATGGAGTCTCTCTCCATCTCGGTCCTGTATTAAGGAGCATTTTTATTTTACATTTCTTTTATATGAATGTAAAAAGCTGACTTTTACAGGAAGAAAATTTTACAGTCGGCTCAGTCTCTGATCCTGTCTCTTCCACCAGAAGGCGCTGTGACCATGACTCCCTCCCTCCCACTCTCATTGGTCGGTCTCCTGTTCCTGGGTTTGGCCTCTTCTGAGACCATTGACCCCTCGGTGGATCTGACCAATAGGAATGCGGACTTCGCCGCCCGGCTGTACCGAGTCGTCTCCAGCCGGACAGACGACAATGTCTTCCTGTCTACGTTCACGCTGTCCGCCGGACTTTTGGCGTTGCTGAGTGGCACCGATGGGTCGACCCGGGACCAGCTGCTGCAGGGACTCAGTCTGACTGGACTGGACCCCCAGACCCTCCCAGGTAGGTCAGGGATCAGGAGCCTGTCAGAACTTTAGCTCTAAACTGTGAGATGACAGTCTGTCTCTGCTTTTCTCAGATCTGTTTCTGGGTCTGAGGACTGCCGTCCAACAGGGGAGCCTCATCATGAACCTGAAGCAGGGCATGGCCGTCTTACCTGCCCAAGCCTTTCAGGTGTCGCACTCGTACCTGGACCTGGTTCAGACGAAGTTTGGGGGGAACACTCAGAGTATTGCCTACACAGTGCCGCTCGAAGCCACCGACACAATCAACCGCTGGGCTGAGGAGCAGACCGGAGATAAGGTGCAGGAACTGGTGACCACCCTGGACCCCCAGACCCAGCTGCTGCTCGCCACCACCGCCTTTCACCAGGGTACAGATCACCAATCACATGTCGGCGGGGAGAGCGGCGCTAAGTCCGTAAAAAGATGCCAGTAGAAACAAATTTACACCAGGCGACGCACATGACAAGAGGAGGGGGAAATTCACACTTTTCATGTGTGACGCATCATTTTAAGGGCGGGGGTATCTGTCTGGGTGCGGGGCCATCAGGTGGAGGGCGGATCTATCCTAAGAGTGGGGTTTAATTTCAGAGGACGGGTCTATCAGTCAGAAAGTGTATCTGCCTTTCTAAGAGTGGGGTTATCTTTATAGGGGCGAGTCTATCAGTTTGAGGGCGGGGTTTTCTGAGCCTTTTCTGAGAACAGTGTCATCCGCAGTTCACACAATAGAGACTTGTAAAAAAACTTTATTGAATTTAAGAATCAGTTAAACTTACCATTAGTGTCGACACTTAAACTTATCTGTGTGTATAAATTAAGTTTTGTCTCTGTTCCAGCCGGGTTCAGTCCGTCCTTCAACGTGTCCTCCACTCAGGATGAGCGTTTCTACGTGGACAAGTATCACGTTGTCATGGTTCCCATGATGTTCAGGTCTGATAAGTACTTCCTGGCGTACGACAGCTTGGTGAAGGCTGGTGTGTTGCAGCTGACGATAACAGGCGGGGCGGCCATGTTGGTTGTGCTGCCAGATGAAGACGTAGACATCACGGGGGTGGAAGAAGAGGTGACCGGAGAGAAGATCAAGGCCTGGATCAGCAAGCTCAAGAAGACGTGAGACACCTTTTGAACAGAAAAGTTTTCTGACCCTCAGAAATTAAACGTGTATCAGAGCCTCCATGTGTGCTGAGTTTTCTGGTGTTTTGTTTTGTAAACAGGAAGTTGGAGGTGCAGCTTCCTCGCTTCCTGTTGGAGCGTTCCTATTCTCTGCGTGACGCCCTGCAGACTCTTAACATCAGTCAGGTGTTTCAGGATGGCGCTGACATCAGCAACATAGGGGGAGATAAAACACTCAAACTGACACAGGTGAGAAACTAAACATGAGTTACAGGTGAGTAAGATCCTTCAGGTGCAGGGAGGCCTTGGTTCTGTAAGATCCTTCAGTTGCAGGGAGGCCTTGGTTCTGTAAGATCCTTCAGGTGCAGGGAGGCCTTGGTTCTGTAAGATCCTTCAGGTGCAGGGAGGCCTTGGTTCTGTAAGATCCTTGAGGTGCCGGGAGGCTTTGGTTCTGCAAGATCCTTCAGGTGCAGGGAGGCCTTGGTTCTGTAAGATCCTTCAGGTGCAGGGAGGCCTTGGTCCTACAAGATCCTTCATGTGCTGGGTTCAGTCAGGTGTTTCAGGATGGTGCTGACATCAGCATTTTACACAGTGTCCCAACTTTTGTGGAATCAGTGTTGTAGATAATTTTTTTCTGATATAGTTTGTTTTCTTTTTATATTTATGTCTCTCACCAACGCCGTGTTCCAGATTGTGTGCTTCTTCATTTTGCTTCCAGTAAGAGTGCGTGTCAGTGGGGTCCTGGACTTAATTCATGAGGCCAGCGTCAAATATGAAGGAACTGTTTTTTGTGTTGTGAGGTTTTTGTCATCAGGGTCCTGGAGTAATGCAGGTCCTGAAGACATACAAGTTTTGGAGGATCCTTAGGTACTGCAGACGTACAGGTTCAGGAATCATACAGGTCCTGAAGCATCCTCAGGGCCTGGAGATGTTGAGGTCCTAGAGGGTCCTCAGGGTCCTGGAGATGTACAAGTTCTTGAGGGTTGTCAGGGTCCAAAAGGGTCCTTGGGGTCTTGAGATGTACAGGTCTTTGAGGGTCTTCAGGGTCCTGGATGGACAGCAGATTGCAGCCAGTCACCTTCTCTGCAGAGTAGATGATTCACTGCAGTCTGCCTGTCCTTGTCCTTGTCAGCAGTGTGCCAGATTGTGATAGAGGAGGTGAGGATGGAATCAGCGATGGCAGCGATTATTAAGGGTCCTTAAGGTGCAGATCTACAGGGTCCCACATCAGAGATGGACTGCAGCAGGTCTCTGAGGCCTAATCTTAAGATCTGTGGACACCTCTGAGCTGAACCACCGGAACCAACAAGTCTTCTAGACATCTCTTTGCTCAATTAATTATTTTTAATCGTTCTTTTTTACATCTCTAGTTTATGTCTGTTTTGGCTTTTATTGTGAAGCACTTCCTGTTGATGACACACTTCCTGTTTTCTGTTTTTAGGTTTATCATAAATCCATCATATCCGCTGACGAGACCAGCGATGATGTCACTGCAGGCAGCGTGTTCTCTACTCTTCCTCCTCGACTGACCATCAACAGACCCTTCATCTTCATCATCTACCATCAGACGACTGGCAGCGTGCTGTCCATTGGCCGAGTCATCGACCCCTCCAAGAAATAAAGCCCCGCCCACATCAGTGACTGCTGCTACACCTGTTAAATTAATCAGTATAAAATATACTAATGTCAGTAACTCTCTCTTCTAGTGCTGTCCAACCTGAGGCCTCGATTCCCCCCCGAGTGGTCACTGGATACATCCGAGACGAGTCAATACTTACACAACACAAAATTACATTTATGTTTTCAGACGTGTCTAATCTGTGCTGTCAGAACTGCTCCATGGATCGTGATTAAAGTTACTGGAGTCTCTTTCCGGCCCTCATAAATAGTAATAATAAAAAAAGATCGCTGATTGAAAGTGCTGTAACGTACAGGCGCTGCTGGAACATGTCTTGACTTACAGAAGTTGGTTGAACGTGTCCTAACATCCAGACATTGATTGAAAGTATTGTAAGTTACAGGAGTGGCATGAAGGTGTTGTAACTTACCAACACTGGTTAGTCGTGTCATAACTTACAGAATTTGGTTAAATGTGTTGTAACTAAGAGAAGTAGTTTGAACATGTCGTAACTTACATAAGTTGGTCGAAGGTGTCGTAACTTACCGACACTGGTTATTCATGTCATAACTTACAGAATTTGGTTGAACGTGCCGTCACTTACAGAAGTTGGTTGAAGTCGTCGTGACATCCAGATACTCGTAGCTTACCAACACCAGTTAAACTGGTCGTAAATTACAGACTGTGTGGAAAGTGTTGTAACTTACAGACACTGATTGAAAATATTGTAAGTTACAGAAGTTGGTTGAACGTGTTGTAACTTACAGAAGTTGGTCGAAGGTGTCGGGACATCCAGATAGTCGTAGCTCACCAACACTAGTTAAACTAGTCGTAAATTACAGAACATGTGGAAAGTGTGGTAACTTACAGACGCTGGTTGAACTGGTCTAACAGGAGTAGCAGTACATACTTTGGATAAATTTCATGAGCCTGGTGGAGACGTTAGAGTTACTGATATTAAAACAACTGAAACGCTGTGACAGTGAAAGAGTAATAATCAATAATAAACTAATAATGTCAGCTGGACTTTGTGTTTACAGCTCCATAAGTAAACGTTGGCATGACAACCACTATCATAGCATGTGTACTGTTTATAGGTCATGTGTGAAAACACTTCCTGTACTTTGGCCTAACTGTATTTAAATATATAAAACATGTATGTACGACCTGCAGTAAACCTCCTCTGTAAAACACTCAACATTAAAATGTCACTTTTCCAGTGAACTACTGTCTGACCTCATTGACCACACATGACATCATCAACCATCACAGTGACATCACATATTCCAAACCAATCAACACACAGAACAGTTACATCAGTCACAATTATCCAAACCAATCACACGTCAGCAGGTGAACCACTAACCAATAAGAACACACCAACAGTTAGTATGTGTGGAGTTTACTGAACCAATCAGGTGACAGGATGAGATCATCAGAATACACAGTGCTCAGAAAATAAAAGCAGCTCAGTAGATACAAATAGAAGTCGGACTCTACGGTCTCCGTTAGTGACTGTAAGGAAGAGATGATGTCCCGTTGCATTCTGGGTAATGTTCTGAAGCCTTTATTCGTCCTTTAACCCGTGAAACCTGACTGTTGACTGGCTGACAGCCTGGTGGAGGTATGATGACATCATCATCTTCAGTCTCGTCCCGACTGGACACTGAAAGAGTTTGACTTCCTGTTTCTGTGGAATTAAAAAGAAAAGCACATAAATCATTTGAATCATGCAGGCGAAGGTGGAGTTACGACTAATTCAGGCTACAGGATATCGGCCTGAACCTGGCCCCACCCAGCCGTCCGAGGGTGTCGGCTGAGATAGAGAACAACAATTAATAATTTTATCCTGCGCAGTGTTTCACAGTGGATGATAATTGACACTATGTCTGGGACGCCTCACAGACAAGCTTGTTCATATGTTATTCTACCTTCCACGACGTGTTCCCTCATGACCGTGACTTTGGCCAATGGGAGTACAGACTTTTCCACCTGCAGCACCAACGACATCGTATTCTTGCACATCATTTCTCTTCCATTTTTATCTGTAACCATGGTGAAGAGGAAGAGGAATGACAGAACAGAATGTTGTTGGTGCTGCAGGTGGAACTATGAAGAAGAGGGAAGGTTGGTCGTTTTCCAGCAACAAACACTGACACCATTTGTTTATATTCTGGTTCCTGGAAGTCGGTCTCTAGCGCCTCCTTCCCCATGACATAACTTTAGGTTAAAATCTGCAAGCTTTAGCTCCTTTATGCTGCCTTGCCTTTCTCTGTAAAAGGTCCGATTGTGGAATGGGGGGACAGAGTTGTCTTGTCTTTAAGCCGGCATTTGAGGTAACAGTGCTGAAACAGCGTCACTATAAATGGGAGTGTTGGGAGGACAGGGTCGTGGGCAGCACGGGTGTGATGACGTGTTATGTGTACGACCCACCATGGGAGGTTTGAAAAGCAGCAACAGTTCAAAGAAGTGAACGTAGTGAAAGTAGAACAGCAGCTGTTAGCAGTTAGCAGCTAACTCAAAGAAGAACAGCAGCAGTTAGCAGCTAACTCAAAGAAGATGAACAGAAAATGTCCACAAACAGTGAAAACAATGAGGTCCAGGAGCTCCTTACCCTCCGAGCATAGGATGAGATCAGCCACCGTATAACAGGGATGCTAAATGACTGTTACTGTTATTGTTTATAAAGAGCTGCTGACACGTATGTTAAATGTCACACTAGAGGCCGACGCTGTTGCGTTACATGTCACTTGTGTTACAAGTGCCGCTGTTCATCTCTGAGCTCGACAGCTGTGACCCACAAGTTACTGTTCGTAACCATTCATGTTTTACACTAACAGCAACATGCTGCCAGATGGCGTGTTTTAATACGCTAAAATAACATGTTTCTGAGTCCACTGAAATAAAGCTTCAGGACAGGAACACAGCTGTAGCATCAGTCTCAGAGCTAGATTGATGATTTAATAAAGAGCAGCAGTACAAAGTAACTCAGAACGTTCACTGGAACGTTCACTGGAGCACTGTACTGTACAGCGTATTGTTACGTGTACTTTACCTGAGTGTTTCCATTTTCTGCTACTTTATACGTTGTCCTCCACTACATCTCAAGACATATTTTACTGGTTACTTTGGTGATTCATTTTATACATAAAATATATGATCAGGGAACACACAGTAAGGTGTGCGACTATGTCTCCACAAATGGTGATGTAGTTGTCTGCAAATAACTGCAAAGCAAAGATGAGCCAGGGATTTAGCAAATTCTGTCTCTTCACCTCTAGAGCTAGTCAACAACGTTATCAATGGTCAGAGAGAAATTATGCAGTTCAGTACCTACAAGGAGAACCTCAGTTTTATCACTGTTAAGTTTGAGGAAGTTTTATGAGAGCCAAGATTTAATATCCAGTAAGCAGCGAGAAAGAGAACTGGGTGGATGAGTGGAAGTAGGCTTGGTGGGCAGAGCTGGGGGTCATCAGCGTAGCAGTGGAACTGAATATCACATTTTCTGAAGATATGGGTAAGAGGTAGAATAAATAAAAGGGGACCTATGATTGAGCCCTGAGGAACATCTCTAGTACCTGCTAGAGTCTGAACTGAATGTTTTAAGCTAAATAGAGTGAGTGCAACCGGAGACATCTGATTTAAATCAGGCAAGAGCAGTGCCAGTGATACAAATGGTAGCTAGTCTCTCGAGAGGGATGTTGTGGGAAATAGTATCGAAGGCTGGGCTCAGATCGATACGAACGAGAATGGTTAAAAGCCCAGAGTCAGTTGCTATTAAGAGATAATTTGAGATTTTATTCAATAAGCTATTTCTTCAAGTAGCTTTCTGAGTATCTTGGTCGTATCAGTGGAACATTGGTGCAGAGTGCACTTAGAAAAGAGCTTTTCCCCTCTACAATCTGTTTTGCTATCAGTTTCAGTTGGGCGCTAAAAACAGCAGCATTAAACCACAACAAGGTTAAAACAGAATCAAAACTAAATTAAACAAAGCAAATCTAGCGCTCAGTGTAAACATAGGGCAGAGAGGGGGCTAAAAGAAACCTAATCCAGTTTTCAACTAGAAACAGGGCTACATCAGGATTAAAGCAGGACTTTCAGGCTAATCTGTGGCTAAAACTGTGTAAAAGGTCGAGCTGATCTATTAAAAAAAACTGGGTTTAAACCTGACTAAGCTCTGAACTGAAAAATAATAGGGCTTACTTAAGATCATCCAGAGTTTAAATTGGTGTTAACCAAAACCAAGCCAGCGTTGAAGCAGCTAGACCTTATTAAAACAGGTTCAAAGATGGATGGAAAATCTGGGCTAAAACATGATTAAAATAACAGGGCTTCACTGAGGGAAGAATATTTAAGATGGGCTGAAATCTGATGGAGATAAACAGTCACAGGGCTTTAAGGGGTTGGACCAGGGTTGAGGTTGAGGCATAGATCAACAGTTAGGGTTAGAGATTAAATGAAAGTTGACCACTCCTTAAAGGACTGTGGTTGGGGAATTTGGGGAGAGAGAGTCTCAGATGAGGAACCGCACAAACGCTGATCCATGAAGACCCCTGTGATTGGTTCAATAAGCTCAAAGAGAATTTTGTATGAGGGCCACTTCTGGACCTGGGCTTAGGGGCCTCTGAGTTACAAACTGTAAAAACCACGAGGAGTCATGAGGTTGTCGGGTTCTACAGCTGAACATTTTAGCAGGAACTCACATTGACAGCTTTCTGGACTGGCTGTCCTTCACCCCGCACCCCCGGTCCATCGTTTTACTGCGCTGGTCCACGGTACTGGTCCTATGGTCTCTCTGGTCCAGGGTACTGGTTCTATGGTCTCTCTGGTCCAAGGTACTGGTTCTATGGTCCCTCTGGTCCAGGGTACTGGTTCTATGGTCTCTCTGGTCCAGGGTACTGGTCCTATGGTCTCTCTGGTCCAGGGTACTGGTTCTATGGTCTCTCTGGTCCATAATACTGGTTCTGTGGTCTCTCTGGTCAATGCTAGTGGTTCTATGGTCCAAGTTACTGGTTCTATGGTCCATTGTCCCGGTTCTCTGCTCCATCATATTGTTTCTGTGGTCCATGTTACTGGCTCTGTGGTCCAGTGTACTGGTCCTGTGATCTCTCTGATCTAGGGTGCTGGTCCTGTGGTCCATAGTGCTGCTTCTGTGGTCCAGAGTACTGGCCCTCTCCAGAAGGCTGGTGGTGTTGCTGCGGATCAGGACCGGCATGGAGGAGGTGGACTGGGTCGCCATGGAGAAGTGTGCAGTCCTCATGGAGTCATCTGAAAAAGACAAATGATGTATGAATAAGGACGAACACATGGACTGTCCTTTCTGACTGTGACGGTCCTGTAGTCCTGAAAATTGCCACCTGACTGAAGACAGAGTTGGTGTGTTAAACATGCAGGTGTGTGAAGGAGTTGGTACCTTTGCTTGTTAACATGGAGGACTTGCCGGATCCAGAAATACCGCTCAGCTCTTTCACTTTCCTGAAACGCAGGGTCAAAAAACAGCACATTAAGAACACACTTGCTTTAATATCCCAGATGACAAATACCAACAAGACCTCCACAATAAATATAGGATAGAACTATTTTGGCTTCACTGGGCAAAAATCCCATGATTAACTTTGAGCATATAGTAATTCAAGTGGGCCGAGAGAAGAGCAGACTTCTGCACCTCCTCTTGGCTCTGTTTTCAGACTGTAGAAAATCTAGACCATGATGGAGACTTTCACCAATTACAGGTCATTTCAGAGAGAGGGTGTCTCTATCGGCTGCTCTACACATGCAAATGTGCGTGCACGTCCCTTCAGATGGTGAAAGTCTGTTCAATAGTGGAGAATCATGCAGAAAGAGTTGCTATTCCAGCATCGACAACAACTGCCTACACTGCAGAGCAACCCAGAAACGAAGACGGACTGATCAAAAAGAGAATCTGCCAGCACAAACCCCAGCTCTGTGGGTCCGGACAGCCTTGTTGGATCAGCAATCTTTCTGTTGCTGCTGTTACACAGGGCAGACCTGGCCCTACTGCTATCACCAGCCTGCTGTGACCCCTGTGCTGGGGGGTTTGCATTGGCTGAATTTCTTGTCTCATTTGTTATCTGATAAACAAAGAGTGGGGCAAGAAAAGGTTGAGCGCAGAAGCTGTATGATCTTCAATGAAATAAAATTAAAACATCTGTGTATGGGAAACATTGGGTTACTGTACGGAGCGTGTGCATATGCCTGTGGTGCTCTTAGAACTGAGGCTGGACAGCTGCCAGAGGCTGTATTTTCAAATTGCCCCTCCCAGATTTTTGCCTGCCACAGCGTTAACTCCAAGCAACATGTTCAAAGCTGCACCTGTGACCACAACCAAAAGAGCGTACTGACCACAGTCTGCAGGTAGGTGACATCCTCAACCACTAGAGGTCAGTAGAGAACAAGTGAAAGGTGTCTGGGCCATTTGGAAGCTGTAACATCCTTCCTGCTCCCAGCCTGTCCTCATGAGGTTAGAGCTTTTTTCAGATGGGCCACGTTGCCTTTGTCTCGTTTAGACCCCAAAATGGCAGCTAGTGCCTATCGCAGATGACATCCACCAGAATTAGGCTATTGTTGATAAAAGCCTTCAGACTTTCATCAAACTTCCTCACAATGCTCATCGTAGGTTTGTTACAAGGACCTGGGCTAAGGTCCAAGTCAAAAAGAAGTGACACAAACCAGCTGGGCCAAGAAGATCGAGGCAGGACAGATGAAGAGCAAAACATCTTAAAGATCTGAAATCTACAAAGAAAGTTTTCACAAAATACATTTTGTCACAGAGAACATCCTGAGAATCCGGAGATGTTCCCAGATCTGATGGGACATATTTAACTCTTCAGTGTGTTCAGGCCACCAGAGATCAGGATCACAGTTGAGAACTGGAACAGAAACCCGCCAGTGAATCGAGAGCTTCACCTTTAGGATCATCTCCCTCTCAACCACACTAATCCGGTACAGTGTCTGCAGGACCAATGCCCCAGAGTGTGGATATCTGACCTAAACCCAACTGGACGCTTTGGAACCCAACGGGTTGGGCCGGGTTCGGATAACAAATCAGAAATTGCTGTGTTGTGCTATGGCCTATTCAAGTGCTGGAATTTGTTATTTACGTGACTACACCTGAACGCAACACAGGCTCCGCTCCAACTGAGTGTGTCTGCTGTGTTGTGCTGCTGTGCATGCGTGCAGCGTGTTTGACTGTGCGTAACAGCAGCCTTATGATGGTCATTTACACACTATCCATGTGTGATCACGGTAAACAGACAAGCTGTAACCATGATAACGATAATTATGTCGGGTAGCAAACTGCGTCGGGCTCGGGTTTGGACTTAAAAATCAGAAAGGCTGTCGGGTTCAGATCGGGCTCGCTTTTAACTGTCTCGGAATCGGGTCGGGTTCAGTCAGGAAAATGCGCCCCAAACCGCACTCTACAATGCGTGTATCATCTTTTCACTTGCTTCTGAGCCTGAGATACTCAAACCTGAAGCTGATGTTATGTGACGGTTTAAATTTAAGGAAGGTCAGCGGTTCTTACAGAGGTCGTTCTGAGTTGGCAGCTTTGGACGATGACGGCTGACTGCTGAGAGATCGACTCCGTGACAGTTTAGCCTTTCTCATCTCTTTACCTGTAAGAAGAAGAACCGTCATTATCACCATGGTTTGTATTCCAAAGATGATTCACCTGTGTTTTGAGATGGGATGCTCACTGCTGTCAGGTACTGAACCCCCGGCAATACACAGGTAATGATGTGACTCGTCCCCAGACTATACCAAATTAAACCCACTTTGATTGATGTTTTTGTCCGCTAGATTTCAGCATGAATGACAGGCCAATATTCACTATCTCTTAACTCTTTTTGTGGTCTCTAACAATTCCTGAGCAGGTAGAGTACAGTGTACCTGAGCAGGTAGAGGACAGTGTACCTGAGCAGGTAGAGTACAGTGTACCTGAGCAGGTACAGTACAGTGTACCTGAGCAGGTAGAGTACAGTGTACCTGAGCAGGTACAGTACAGTGTACCTGAGAAGGGACAGTACAGTGCACCAGTACAGTGTACCTGAGCAGGTAGAGTACAGTGTACCTGAGCAGGTAGAGTACAGTGTACCTGAACAGGTAGAGAAGTATAAAAGGCCTCCAACAAGACAAAAGATATGAGGACTATGTTCAAAGTTCACTGGTAAAACATCTTAGTGGCCACATCTTCAAAAGCAACCGCAGCTCATTGTCATTCATATTTTTGTCTTACCGGAGGAGGACAAAGTTGCTCCAGACGAGGACACGGACATGGATTTGGTTGCAGATAGACTGGTCTTACTGTCTCTTCCTGTCAAAGAAAGACAGTTTTCAAAGTGGACTACAAGGCAGACACATTCTGATTAATAAACTAGTCTCAAGTCAGCAAAATGATACACAATTTTTCCTTTGCCTTCACATCTGTTCGACAGACCGTCATATTCCAGATTAAAAATCAATCAGCATACACTCCTCACTAAATAAAATGTTAGTTTTGCTCACGTTTCCTCTCTGTGTGTTTCTCAGAGTTCAGTTTGCCTTCACTCTGCTGGCGCTCCAGCTGTTCCTGACCACAGAGGAGACGTCATTAAAACAACACAGACAGTGAGTCAGACTGAAGACGAGTTGTCAGCATCAGACTCACCATCTCCAGCAGCAGAGTCTCCTCCTTCTCCTTCTTCTGGTCCAGCAGATCCCTCTCCTGTCGCTTGTGAAACTGAGAAGACACAACAGAGCAAATGAAGGTCAGAGTGAAACCAAACACTCAGCTATGATTTATTTATCCCACACTGAGTAAAAAACAAGGTGCTTACAGGCTCTGCCAGGTCCAGTTTGTCTAGTTCCAGCACTGTCTGAAAAATTCAATGAACACAGTTAATCCATCAAAGGTTAATACTGTCCCTCAGTCACAGAGTCATTTGACTGTCATTTGTCTGTACTGGTCTCTGCAGACTAGATGAATCTCTTAGACCTTCCATAGTTCCCTCCAGGCTGGTCACAAAGCTCAAGGAGCCTGATTAAACACCTCACTGTGCCTCCTGACAGGCGGACCCCAGGTGGTGAGAGTGGGTGGAGCCTCATCCTTAACACTGGAGCACCTCAGGGCTGAGTTTAGAGTCCCCTGCTGCTCTCCCTGAACACACATGACTGTGTCGCCACTTCAGACTCCAACACCATCATTAAGTTTGCTAATAAAACAGCTGTGGTGGACCTGATCACAGATAACAATGAAAAGAGGACCTGACCTAGTGTCAGGACAATGACCTCCTCCTGAAGGTCAGCAAAACTAAAGGAGATGATCGTGGCCTTTCGGAAGAAGCAGCGAAGGAACTACACCCCCCTTAATATAATTAAGTGCTTGGTGGAAAGGGTGGAGAGCTTCAGATATCTTGGTGTCGTGGTGACAAAAGTCAGAGACTGTTTTATGTCAGACCTCTGAGGACATTCAGAGTATCCCCTCAAATACTAACGAATTTCTACTCTACTTCATGAGTGTCCTGACGAGGACGTCATCACTACCTGGTCTGAACTGGACCGTAAGGCCCTCAAAGATTAGATCGGTCAGCTGAACACATCATAGGTGCTGCTCTTCACTGCATAAAGGATTTTTTTACCAGACGTTGAGGATCAGTGAAGATCCCAGTCACCTGGATAACAGCCTTCTCTCCCTGCTGAGGTTGAGGAGGACGATCCACTTACACCATGCAGCACTGAGAGGCTCAGGAAGAGCTTCTACCTTCAGGACACAAGGATCCTAAATGAGGACCCTGCCCAAGACCCCCTAACCTTATATCCATGAACTAAAGGAACTGACAGGACTACATTTCACTGAAAATGTATCTTTTGATTTAATGTGCCAAATAAATTGTGCCAAATAAACTGATTGATTGATTGATTCATTCATTCATTGACAGGGGGTCTGGACTGATCTTAGTTAGGATGTTACCTTGCGGATGGTGGCCACCACGTCCTTGTCTTTCTCTCTGCAGAGGAGTTTCTGGACGCAGAAGTCGAGCTGCTGCAGCAGTTGTTTGTCAGCCGGCAGGCGAAGCGAAGAACGTAATCTGGGCAACAGCTGGCACAGCTTGTACCTTACAGACAGGTGAACAGGTAGACAGGTGTGTTACATGTGATGTCAGAGAGTTAGACTTTACCTCCCTCACTGGACAGAACGTTGACAGAGCTACCTGACGTTGGCGACGGGGTCATGGACCAGATCCAGTGCCGGGATCAGGAAGTGTTTGTTAAAGTATTTTCTGGAGAAAATCTCAGTGGCCATTTCACAAACATCGAGGAACCTGAGACGGTTCCAGTAGCTCCTCCCCTGTGCCAGATCTGAAATACAAGACAAAAATTCAGCATTTTGACAGAAGGTTCTGCTGTGATCACACAATTTTTCAAACTGATGACAGATCCAAAGTTTCCTGCATCGCACACACCGACTGTTAGAGTCCCCCGGCTCGCACAGGAGCTTTAGCCTTTCAAAATACATCAAACTGAGGAAACTGAAGTCACCTGCTTGTACGTGACATCACACTCAGAACACCTGAGACTGGAGGACCACAGTATTCTGACCTTGGATCAGTCGCTCCATCATCTCCTGTCGCTGCTCCTGTTTGCGATTGTAACGCAGGAATGTGCAGAATGTCCGAGCCGCCTCCTTCTGAACTGGCAACACCTTCTGCAACAACAAGAACCGAAAAGGAAGTCACGCACCTGGTTTGGACACATCTTGTCGAGTTGTATCGTGTCTTGTAGTGCTCACATTGGTGGTGAGGATGGTGAAGATGCGAGGGGAGAAGCTCTGGTGCAACAGTTCTCCAGGCAGTAGTCTGGCCAGACAGCTGTAACGCTGCAGCAGCTTCTCATGCAGCCGCCAACGCAGAGAGCATCCAACCTTCTGCTCTGCTATGAGCAGAGCTGACAGCAGCTCCGGGAACTGATGAGGAACCACAGGAGAACGTATAGGAACAAGAAGACATGAGAAAACCAGGAGAGGCAGTGAAGTATCAGAAAGGTACCACATGTCAGAGGAACTGAAGGAGGTACAATTAACCAGGCTTTAACTCTGAACTAGTTTGAAGTGTTGGAGGTTTGTTTCTCACCTTGTTGTCCATAGCCAGGTTCTCTCCTCTGGATAAAACCGCTTCCAGAGTTTCTTCCAGGTGATTCATGAGAGCGTCCAACACCTCAACAATAAGAAAAGCTTCAGTATGTCAAACTAAGACAAACAAAATGAACATCTGAAATAAAACCAAGCTGGATGTCCATAAGAAGTGTGTGTGGCCTGGTCTGGGCTGCAGAATGTTTGGTACATTGTGTGGTGTTGATTTATGCATCTGACTCAGGTGAGCAAACAAAATATCAGAGTATTCCTTCAAGTCTGCAAGATAATACGTGCAGCCAAAGACAGACAGAAAGACAACCTGTCTACAAATCCTACAAATCATTCCAAAAACAACTAGAATCCCGCCCCTGGTTGTATGACTCCGCCCCCCAGTCCACCCTGTGGTTGTATGACTCCGCCCACCAGTCCACCCTGTGGTTGTATGACTCCGCCCACCAGCCCACCCTGTGGTTGTATGACTCCGCCCACCAGCCCACCCTGTGGTTGTATGACTCCACCCACCAGTCCACCCTGTGGTTGTATGACTCCACCCACCAGTCCACCCTGTGGTTGTATGACTCCACCCACCAGAGAACCACAAGAAAACATTTGTAAACAACGTTCACACTGTAACATGGACTGAGTGTGGATTCACCTCCAGAGCGTCGTCCTGCAGCAGAGCGAGGAGCTCTTTGTGGACCAGCTGGACATTTGAACCAAGCAGCTTCACCACCTGACAGGAAGGGGCGGGGCAAATTATGTGACAAGACTAGCTTTCAACCAGAGTCCCATAAACTATAAACTGATGAAGAGAGCTGTTATTCTCTTCTGCATGTCTGAAAATGTACAGTCAAAAATCAACAATGGATCAACGTCAGTGCTTTTTCTGCTTTTAAACATTCTTTCAAACATTTTATTTTCCCAGTGAGAAGCAGGACCTGAGAATTATATCTGTATGTCCATCCAACACATAACTCAACAGCTGCTCGTCTACCAGTAAGTAGATAAACCATCAGGATGTTAACTGACCTGGTGGAAACTGGCTGCAGCACTTCGTCGAACGCTGACCTCTTGGTCACAGCAAAGACTGGAGAAAGATGGGTAGAGCTCTGACAGGAAGTGAGCTGAGTCAGCAAACACCACCATGGCCTGGAGAGCAGGAAGTGACATCAACCATCTGAAAGACTGAAGATTGAACCGAACTCTGA
Organism: Epinephelus awoara; assembly: GCA_035609425.1. Lineage (NCBI taxonomy): Eukaryota > Metazoa > Chordata > Actinopteri > Perciformes > Serranidae > Epinephelus > Epinephelus awoara. Next base: position 39,628,597 of record CM069305.1, on the reverse strand, counting down.
AGCTCTGCTGTGTGTGTGTGTGTGTGTTCCTGACTGTACCGGCAGGTTGTAGCAGCAGTTGCAGCGGATCAGCGTCGACTCGTTGCCATCAGTCTGGTTTCCTTCAGTCTGCAGACCGGCAACACACAGCACCTTAAACCTCTGCAGCAATCGCCCCTTCTGCTCATCAGACAGAGAGCCTGAAACAGAACAACGCCTCATCACAGACACAACGACTTGTCAGTCCTGAGGTCACCACACCATCACTCTCCACACCTCGACTGCACCTTCAGATTCTGTTCATGGAAATCACAAACTGAATGGGTGGAGTCTAAGATCTTGTTTGATACCCTGCTGAGAGTGCAGACACTCAGTGCTTCTCAAGGTCAAGGATACTTCCTGGGTAGGACGGGTCCCTTTAAGTCGGGTCCTGCAGAGGCTCGGCAAGACTCCTTCCTGGCATTCGGTGAGCACACATTGGAAAGAGCTAGCAAGTGCCCAGGTGTGCATCAGTGCAGAGGCCCCGCCTTCAATTCTGGCAAAGCGTGCCCAAAAAATTGTGGGTACTTCATGTCTGCTGAGGATACACACATGATCCTTGAAAATTCTGTCAGGGAAAAACTCAGTTCTTGGTAGAATTCAAAGGATCCTTGACATTAGAACAGTCTTTCGGTGGGATTTGATGACATAGCCTCCTTGAAATTCAGCCATTTAAGGATCCTTCCTTGACTTTGAGAAGCACCAACTCTCACTCTGAATGTCTCATAAGGGCTCCTGTACCCAAAACTCCTGCAGAACCCCCTATAAGATAACTCAGGGCGTATGTTACTGCAGGAGTAGTCTCCTCATGTCCCAGCGTCCCGCCCTAATCTGAACTTGTTCTGCTTTAGTTTAAGTAGAATTTGTCTCTACTGTTTGACATCAGTGCTGAGTCTCACCTGTCAGTCCACTGCAGAGCTTCCCAAACTGAAACGACAAAGACGCCACAAGGGCATCGTCCACCTGCGATGAAGACACCTCGCACACTGACATCACCAGGGGAACCACGACATGGAGTCTGTCATCTGAGAGAGAAGACACAAGGCTGCTTCAGGTGCTTCTGTTTGAGTTGATCAAAGAACCGTGCCACTTTTTATTCACCACAGCTCTGTCTGATGACTCACCACTGTCGATCATCTCCATCAGGTTGATGATGGTGTCGAAGGCGGCAAGGCGGACGCTGCTCTCCTCGTCTCCGGCGAGCTCCACTAGTTCAGGAAGCAGCTCCGTCCTGGTGTCTTCCACCCTGAAGGACAGGAGACATGCTGTCTCACCACAGCAGGATGTTTTGTTTGTGCATGGTTTCATTTAGTGTGCGGTGAAGTTTTTACCCAGTTGCTCTGGCGATGCTCTCCAGTTGACGGCACATACAAGCTCGAACCTCAAACTCTACGTCCTGACATAAAGACCGAGCCAACGGCAGCAGCTCCTTTTTCACTCTGATACACAGGAAACACACCTGTTAATATCAGACCTGACAGGTGTACCATGAAGCCAGCAGATGCCCCAGTACACCTCCTCTTCATGCCGGGAATTTCACGCAGTTTTTCTGCCACGCTGTTCCATATAACAGGTACGGTCATGGAGTGGGGGGGCAGAGATGTCTCGCCTTTAAGCGGGAAGCGGAGGTAGTAGCAGCACCGACACTACTGCTGTGGTTGCAGGTCAGCTGGCAGGACGGGATCATGGACAGCACGGTGTGGCTTTTGACAATATGTTATGCAGCAGGAACTCACAGGCGGGATCAGCAGAAGGAAGCTAGCAACTTTCTTTGACATATATGTGCCAGGTGAGCCACTCCATTGATGATTCAATGAATAGGAGTCATCTTGGCGTTCTGTATCTAGGTATTATTGAAATCTATGTAAATCTAGTGTTGTGGGTCACATGTAGAACATGTCGTCATGACCCTGTCCTGACCCGTTTATTTCAGCGCTTTTTCTATGTCCGATGCCGGCTTAAAGGTGAGAGAACTCTGTCCCCCTGTTCCCCAGCTGTACCTTTTATAAAGAATGGCGAGGCGGCATAACGACATGAAATTCCTGCCTTGGAAAGGCAGTGTGAAAGGAGTCGACACACCTCACAAACACACTGATCTCACCTCATGGTGGAGCTTCTGTACAACAACACACCTGAGCTCCATATACAGACATGTACACTAATGATACTGATGTATAGGATTGTAGGTTAGCAGCACGACAGTGTGTACACGCTGTGTTGCAGCTCACATGTGAGAGTCGAACTTGGAGGCGACTTTCCCTAAAATGCGACAGCTGGCCAGACGAGCCTGAAGAGAGTGAGACAGCTGAGACTGATAGAGGAGAGGGTTCAGCACCTGCAGAGACACAGACAGACAGACAGACAGACAGACAGACAGGTACAGGAAGAGACAGCTGGGAGTTAAACACCTGGGGCCCTGAACAGAGACAGACAGAGACAGGTAGACGGAGCAGAGGCTTCTCCACCTGGAGAGACAGACAGGTACAGAAAGAGACCGACAGCTAGAGATGAAAAGGATGAGGGTTCAGGATGTGGAAGAAGAATGCAGGTAAACAGGTTAATGTGAAAAGGGTGGAGAGACAGGTAGAAGGACAGGTCAAGAGAGAGACGAGTACAGAGAAGGAGAGACAGAGAGACAGGTACGCAAAGAGACAGGTAGAAGGACAGGTATGGAGGTAACATTTTTTTGATGTTATAATGTAGAACTTTAAACTGTTCTAATACTGATCAATAATTGATAGTGTTGATCAATAACCCTGATCACTGTACCTCCTGTTTGATTGTCTCTTTGGGCAGAGCGTTGATGGCCGACAGCAAAGTCTCCAACCAGGCGCTGCTCACCACTGTCAAACAAACACAACGTCAACATCATTGATATAAGTGTCTGCGGCTCATGTGGTGTTACCTGTGTGTCTGTGGCTCAGGTGGTGTTACCTGTGTGTCTGTGGCTCAGGTGGTGTTACCTGTGTGTCTGCGGCTCAGGTGGTGTTACCTGTGTGTCTGTGGTTCAGGTGGTGTTACCTGTGTGTCTGAGGCTCAGGTGGTGTTTTCTGTGTGTCTGTGGTTCAGGTGGTGTTACCTGTGTGTCTGCGGCTCAGGTGGTGTTACCTGTGTGTCTGTGGTTCAGGTGGTGTTACCTGTGTGTCTGCGGCTCAGGTGGTGTTACCTGTGTGTCTGTGGTTCAGGTGGTGTTACCTGTGTGTCTGAGGCTCAGGTGGTGTTTTCTGTGTGTCTGTGGTTCAGGTGGTGTTACCTGTGTGTCTGTGGTTCAGGTGGTGTTACCTGTGTGTCTGCAGTTCAGGTGGTGTTTTCTGTGTGTCTGTGGTTCAGGTGGTGTTACCTGTGTGTCTGTGGTTCAGGTGGTGTTACCTGTGTCTCGATGGTTCAGGTGAAGCAGGACAGTCTTCAGGATGGAGAAGGTGTGGGTGTGGATCAGGATGATGTCATCCTGCAGGATGGTTAAGAAGGATGCTGCTGCTGCCAGCTGGATTTCTGCCCCGGCTCCGTTCAGGACCTCCTGAATCAGGTGGACAGGACAGGTGACCTCAGTGACTCTTAGACACCCAACCTGTCCTCCCCATCAGTGACTGTCCACCTGCGGCCAGCCTCCACACAGTGTAGTACTGACAGCACTGACAGAAAGTCGGACTGTGTACATACCCGGACCTTCGGAACGACCCGACGAAACGTCTCCGCTGGATTCTGACGGACGAGGCTCGGCAGGTTACTGATGACGCTGGCTCTCTGCACCTCCTGACCCACACTGTCAACAAGAGAAGAACATTCAGTGTTTTCAGGCTGAAGGAACCTTTTCAAAGTTTTACGAACCCCCCTTTTTTACTGTATCGTCATTACAAGAATGACCAACGATCTTAGTTCTCACAACACCACTCTGAGGGGCGTTTTTAGCTCCTTTTTCAGAGTAGTTACTCTCCCAACACAAGAGAAACACTGAGTGACGCAAGTGTATGGTGATGGTCGAACACATGAGCCAATACAGCACCGTCATTTTTTCAAACATGGACAAATGGACTGACAGTGAAGTCCAGGCTTTACTGAGCAGAAATGGGACGGTGGAAATACAACCAGATTTTTACTTGTCAAGGCAAAACGTAAGAATCTTGGATGGCCGGCTCATGTCACCTCAGCATTTTTATTAACGGTGAAAATGCAAACACAAAGAAATCCAGAGAAGTTCTGTTGTTCTCAGGGAGTCCCCCAGTGTGCAGACCAGAGAAAAGATATGTCTTCCTGAGACCTGAACTTTTGTTTGGTATGCATTTTCAATTTTTCCTAGCTATTTGAGATTTGTCGGACTTGATAAGGATAAAAAACTACAAATCTTCAATCATAATAAATACATAAATAAATAAATAAAGTCCCAATATGCTCAAACGGGACAACAATGAAGCCCTAACGTCCTCAAAGGAGACGATAATAAAGTCCCAATGTCCCTCAGTGAGCTGATGAAAACTTCCCACTGTCTGCAAAAGAGAACTTTCTAATCAACAGTGTCTTAGCTACTAAGCTACTAAGCTACTGTTGCTAAAATGGTCAAAATTGTTGCCATATCAAACTACAAACATTATTAATCATTAATAAACAAGTTTCAACCATAACATGTGATCAGGTTTTGTACCTTGTCCATTTTCAGCTGCAGAGATGGCTGCCATCTTGCTTTTACATGGATTAGTGAATTGTGGTCTTACTATCACAACATGCCATAAAAAAGTGTCCACGAACAAGTACAACAGGTCAAAGTTCAGCAGAATGATATATAAGGTGCAGTAAACCCAAAATGCAATGTTCTCATATGAGGACACAGGGTCTGGGGAGGATATTTTTAGTGAGTAACTAATGACTACAAAGAAAAACAAGGATCTAGAATTGAGCCCTGAGGGACTCCACAACCAGAGTCACCTGAATTTGGATCTGAGCTCCTGAGGTGCAGACATTTTTCTTCCTACATCAAACTCATAGCTTCCTCAGGTGATGTCCTCAGTTCTCTCCACAAATCATGACTTTGGGGTTCTGGAGGTTTAGTCCTGGTTCTCTGGCTGGTTTCAGTGTTTCAGTCCAGACAGCGAATGAGTTCAGTGAACTAGTTCAGAGCCGCTGGGATCAGACTGCAGGATGATTACCTTCAGAGTTTAATTAGCTTCAGAGTTTACTGGGTCAGACAGAAGGAGGGTAGAACTGCTCCTCCACCTGAAGTCTCTCCACCAATACAGACTCTGGGTTATTTTTATTGGGTTCTCTTGAGGCTAGTTTTAACACGAGATGATGTCAAACAGGAAGCTAAAATAAACAACCACAGAAACACAAATGAGAAACAAACCCACTGATGTTTAAGGTTCTTTGTTCTCTGAAAGCTTTACACTGATATGGTTTAAACTCCACAGGTGATCAGCTGCAGGTCACTTTGCTTTTCAGCGAGCTACATACGTGTGATTTACGACACACTGTGTGTTAGCAAACTGTCAGTCAAAAACACTCAACTCAGCACTCGAGGGTAGACAGCTCTTACCTGAGCAGGTAGACAGCTCTCACCTGAGCAGGTAGACAGCATTTACCTGAGCAGGTAGACAGCTCTCACCTGAGCAGGTAGACAGCTCTCACCTGAGCAGAGAGACAGCTTTTACCTGAGCAGGTAGACAGCTCTCACCTGAGCAGGTAGACAGCATTTACCTGAGCAGGTAGACAGCTTTTACCTGAGCGGGTAGACAGCTCTTACCTGAGCAGGTAGACAGCATTTACCTGAGCAGGTAGACAGCTCTCACCTGAGCAGGTAGACAGCATTTACCTGAGCAGGTAGACAGCTCTTACCTGAGCAGGTAGACAGCTCTTACCTGAGCAGGTAGACAGCTCTCTCGATGTCATTCAGGTCTTCGTCCACAGTCAGCTGATCGATCTCCTCTGCTGTCTGAAACAAACATACAGGTAGTTATTTAACACTATTGTAAAAACAATAATTGTGTTTTGATGTAATGGGACTGTTTCACCACACACACAAACATTTGTACTTCTAAATCTGCGCAAGGTGAAAGCCAGACATCAACAACATCCAGATACAGCTCCGCCCACTCCTCTGGGCCCGAGCTCATCTGAGATGGACCGACACAAAGAGGTCTGACCAGTCCATCATGGACGTCCTGTCCTCCGAGACCATCCAGATTGTTACCAGCCTGAAGTTCAAAGCCAGCATCTGTGATGGGATGGAGATGTGTTAGTGCCCATGGCATCATGGCTAACTTCTGTCACAGTGGGCACTGTTTACCTGCCATACAGCCATCTTCTCAGCTCAGCTCATTTAGTAGTTTTCCACTCTCCCTGATTATCCATCACACCTACCTGCCAGCCTATCACTTGTCCATTCATTTCCTGCTCATGCCAGTCCACCACAGCCACCTCATCAGGCTGTCACCTGTGGATCATCACTTCCTGTCACTATAAAGATGTCCGTTTCACAGACACTCCAGATTGTTCTTTGCCTCCATGCAAGACTTTGCAGCATTTGTTTCCGGACTGCTTCCTCGTTACCCACCCTAACTTTCCCTGACTCTCCTTCTTCATCTGCTCCCTGTTAAACCACTCTGACCTCTGACCTCGACCAAGAGTTCTGCCTCTGCCTTCCTGGGCCGTCTTCGCCTGTTTCCTGCGGGATTCTGGAAAGACAGCCACCATGCTCTCCAAAGAGAGTTTACTGGTTCAGTCACCTGTGACCTACTGAGCTGCGGATTGCTTTGCTGTGTGTCTACACACGTTGCCTTTGTGTGTGCACCATGGATTCCACTCTTCATCGCCACTGACAAGCTCTTCCCCGACCACAGCTGGCTTCACATTGGTAAAAGTGGTTCCCTGTGAGTACTCCTGGTTTTGGAATTGTAGCTCTTCTGACATCGCTCTCTGCTGCCCCCTCCCATTATCATCTCACACAATAGAACCGGCTCCTCACCTGTGTGCTGCTTCAGCGTTCCACGCCAAGAGCTGTGGACGGACTCAGTTCCCCTGAGAAGCTCTGAACCAGAACACTCACTCTATCTGTTGCTCTCCCTGGATTTGTTAAAGTGGTGCATTAAAGCTCAGCATTTCCACCTGTCCCTGGTGCTGCTTTTGGGTCAACAACTACAACTTACAACTTCACATCTGTACGTACAGGTTTTGGAGCAACATATGCTGCCATCCAGACAACGTCTTTTTCAGGGATCGGATCTTGTCTCTGGACCGGATTCAGCTGAATAAAGGTCAAGAAGGATTTACAAATCATTGCATTCTGTTTTTTTTACATTTCACATAGTGTCCAGACTTTTTTGGAATCACTTGTTGTACATAGAATAATAAAAAATGTGCATTGGGAGTGTTACAGTTAGCTCCATCCTAGTTATATGTCCGTGCAAATGCAGACTGCTTCAGTCATTTTTAAAATTCAGTTCTGCTTTTGCTTCTAAGGGCTGCTTGAATGTCAGCTCAGCTGCGCCTGACACGCTCGCCAATCAGCTTGTTATGCTGACATCAGCACATGTTGCTAACGGCCCATGGCTGGCCCATGTTTTTTTGGCAGAACTTGCACTTGTGAACTTTGGTTCCACTTGACCCCTGACCTTAAAATGATATAACGAGTGTGAGAGTCAGTGTCAGTGGGGGTCCTGGGCCTTGGTGATGAGGTCAACAGCATTTTTTTGTGGTATGAACTTTTGGACAGCAACCTCCTGCTGATTGAAAGAGGGGAGTGATTGAAAGAGATTGTGTCCGGGGGGGGGGGCAGCAATAATCTGTCCTGCCTGCCGTAGGGTTCTTGAGGTGCTCAGGACCTGGAGGGTTCTTGAGGTCCTGGAGGCATACAGCTCCTGGAGGGTCCTCAGGTCCTGGAGTTGTACAGGTTCTGGAAAGTCCTCATGGCCCTTGAGACTACAGGTCCTTGAGAATTCTCAGTATCTTGGAGGTATTGGAAGTTCCTGTTGGCTCAAGCAGGGTGTCAATAAAAAGGTCAGGAGCTGGCCTCCATTTTGACAGCGAGCTGTCGACATATTTACATGTGGAGAAATACAAACTTTAAAAATGATGGCTGTAATAATGTGTCATGAGAAAATATTTCAGCAGGTTTAGATCGTCTGGACTTTTGGGAGTGTGTGAGGACCATTTCTGTCTGATGACATGTACCTGTGGATCATAATAACCTGTCACAGGTGAGTTAGAACTGTTTGTTGTCTGACAGGTTTATTTTAAAATGGTTCAATCAAACCGCAGTGAGCGAAGTTTTCTAACGCTGGCTTTTTGAATGAAGCACTTACACACAGTGAACACAGCAGTCGTTCACAAATAATCATCAAACCAAACCTCACAGATTAAGTCGTCAGATTTCTCAGAGGATGTTTGTGTTCATGTCAGTGACTGCAGACAGTTTCATATTTGTTGCTTTGAATCACTGAATCTTTGTAATAAATGAAGACATGATGAAACATGTCCTCTGTCTCCACAGGAGGAGGAGGAGGAGGAGGAGGAGGTGAAACGCTGCCCCCTGTTGTTTCAGAGCACGATGGCACCACACACACAGCAGACAGGCCTGTGTGTGTGCGTGTATGTGTGTGTGTGTGTGTGTGTGTGTGTGTGTGTAGGAGGCAATGGGGGTGTGTGACTGCGTCGTCATGACGTCGGGGTTTCTCCCAAAAGAAGACCCCCCCAGGATCCGCCCCCACATGTCGTCATCATGAAGCCCCGCCCCTCCACCCCCACAGTTTCAGGTGAGGAGGAGAAGAAGACGAAGAAGGAGGATGAAGAGGATGAGGAGGAGGAGGTCTGTGATCAGTTTTCATCCTGAATTTTTCTGATTGAATTCAGACAAACAGCTGATCTGAACCAAATATGACAGAAATATATAAACACACTGATGTGAAGTCTCGTCCATCTCATCATCAAGAGTAAACCACACTTTATACTTAAAACCCAAACATTTATTATAATTATTATAATTATAATTTTAATGGTAATAATTAGAATAATAATTGTTGTTCTAAGTGTCAATGAGTTTGAAATCCACACTGAGAAGATTTCCTGCTGAATCTTTTACTTCTCACTAAGCTAATTTATGACATCATCATCTTTTTTCCCCCAGAGAGCTGATTGGCTGATGAACTGTTTGATGGACAGGTTTGACATCATCTGATGATGTCATCAGTATGTCTGTAAAAAGACGAAGTCATGAGCTCAAACTGATGTTAGAACAGTTTTTATTAACGTTAGAATCATTTATAACGACAGGTTCGTAACGACAGTGGAGGAGCCTCCTCAGTTTCTCCTGATGTTTATCACAGTTTTTATTCTGGGAGGTTTTCAGCTGTCGGGTCCAAGTACGTCACAATACTTGAGTGTTTCAATGACGTACATCACGATCTGTAGTTTCTCACTTCACTCATTTTTATTGCAGCACAATGTTTGTGGTGAACCAGGAGAATAAATAGATTTAATTATTTCACCAAACGTTTGATTTATACTTTAATAATTTATATAATAAAAAAACTAACACTTGCTGTCAGTGTATCAATAAAATGCTGCTGCACAAAATATCGCGATACTGCCCTGAGTTCATTTCTCCCCACCCTTGTTCCAAGGACAGACGGTCTGAGGACAGAGGGTCTGAGGACAGATGGTCTGAGGACAGGCGGTCTGAGGACAGACAGTTTGAGGACAGAGGGTCTGAGGACAGATGGTCTGAGGACAGACGGTCTGAAGACAGAGGGTCTGAGGACAGACAGTTTGAGGACAGAGGGTCTGAGGACAGAAGGTCTGAGGACAGAGGTCTGAGGACAGAAGGTCTGAGGACAGAGGGTCTGAGGACAGAGGGTCTGAGGACAGAAGGTCTGAGGACAGAGGGTCTGAGGACAGACAGTTTGAGGACAGAGGGTCTGAGGACAGACAGTTTGAGGACAGAAGGTCTGAGGACAGAAGGTCTGAGGACAGAGGGTCTGAGGACAGACAGTTTGAGGACAGAGGGTCTGAGGACAGACAGTTTGAGGACAGAAGGTTTGAGGACAGACAGTTTGAGGACAGAGGGGTGTTGTATGCTGTAAAGTTTGTGATTTAGGGTTTTAAAGATAAAATCAAATCGAATTGAAATAAAGGAGCTGTAGGTGTTAATTAATGTTTATTAATGTTAATTCATGTTAATTAATGTTTATTAATGTTTATTAATGTTAATTCATGTTAGTTAATGTTTATTAATGTTAATTCATGTTTATTAATGTGGTTATTAACAGTTATAACTCAGTGATCACTGATAATTAATGATAATTAAACAGATATGATATAAAACATTTCTCTCTCTGCTCATAGCTGCATTATATTATGACACATTTATTCCACAGTCTGATTAATGATGATGAAATTAAACAGCTTAAATAACTTCCGGTTATTGATTATTAATAATTGATTTTTTATTTATCATCATCCGTTTGAGTTAATAAAGTGATTTACTGCATTGATCACATGATGACCGGATGTTCATGATGCAGACAGAGAAGAAGAGGAGACTCTCAGCTGAACGCTGCTGTACTACAGTCTGTCTGTCTGTCTGTCTGTCTGTCTGCAGAGACACAGACAGACAGAAACTGCGTCATGCTGCGCAGATAGCGGGTCTCCCCTCTGCTTCCTGCATGGAGGCTGCTGATCTTCCTCCCACTGACTCATACAACATGTCACATCATCATCATCATCATCATCATCATCATCATCACGTCTCTCAGATGCAGTACTAAATGATGAGTTACCTTGAGGCTCCTGCGGATCGGCCTCTCGATGAAGGCGAGCTCCTGCAGCTCCTCCAGAGGTCCGTACAGCAGGCTGGACTGGTTCACAGTCATCCTGCTGCTGGAGAACATCTGCCCACTGGAAGTGTCCCAGTATCACACTGGTCGTTAGTGGGAGAGCAGGCGGAGGATCTCAGTACCAACCATCCCCGATGAGAGGAGGGGAGAGGGGAGGGGGACTGTCACTAACCGTTTCCAAGGAGATGCCTGCTCCAGCTGAACGTCACGCCAGACTCCGTTCACAATTATAAAGATATATAAAATCTGGGCTCATGTGCAGATGTGCCGATGTGTCAGAGACTCACAGTGAACACTTCACACACCAACACCGTCCAGTCTTCTGTTCGGCGCACACTGCGTCCTCCCAGCTGCGACTGTTTGAGCCAAATCTGCACTTTTCCAAAAATCATCTGTTGAGGAGAGAAGCTGGAGAGCAGGGAGCAGATCCGGCAGCAGCCGCTGTCAGTGACCGTCACATGAACCCTTCAATCGGCCCAAACCCGCTGTCTCTCCCACGCGGAGGAAACCTCACACCAGACTGCGTTTAAAAAATGAGCGTTTTAAGGTTTGATCCTCCGCAGTGAAGCCGGAGAGCTGCTGAGGCTTCAACCCGAACACCAGCATCCATCTCACACACACATCTTCAGTTCATCACACATTAAGCTATATAAAACCCGGAGCGTTCACACCTGCTCCTCCTGCTCCTCCTGCTCTGTGCTGTGCGGAGGAAACGTCACGCCAGATTCGGTTCAAAATTCGCATTACACAATTTCTTTTCTATGAAACAAGAGTCAGAATCCAGGAGCCCTCAAACATCACACATCTAACGCATCCACACGGCGTCTTCTTCACTTCGGCGCACACACAGCACCGAGACAAGCAGGTCTTTCTGTCAAATCCAGACCGACTACACCCGCCTCACCGTCAGGTCCTGTCCGGTCGGAGCGTCACGCCGGACTGCGTTAAATGTTGAGCGCTATGATGCGTCTGAGCTCAGCTGTGAACCTGCGACACGGAACAGCTCCACAAAATGAGATGTTTCAGAGCATCCTGTCCCGGCCTCCTCTCACTCCTCTCACTCCTCTCACTCCTCCAGCCTGAAGTCATGCAGTCAAATGGCGCTGTGTTTGAGTCCGGGTCCGTCCGGTCGCTCCCACACGGAGGGCGGAACCGTCTCCGTTACCGAGCAGAGAGGACCTGACACAAGTTGAGAGCTGATGTGGATCCGGCCTCCTGCAGCGGGTCTGGGTCTGGACGGAGTGTGAATCTGTTCAGTTGTCACAGATATGAATGAAGTCTGGTTCACATCACACCGACCCGCTCCTGACGGAGCCAAAGCCCGGCTCACCGGACCGGAACCGGACTGACACCGGACCAGAACCGGGTGATCGGCAGCAGGGCGGGCTAGCTGGAGGCTAACGCCCTGCACTGCAGCAGCTAAACCGGTTTCCATGGAAACGGCTGACTGTTAGTGACCAGACTCATTCACAAAGTCCGGTTTATACACAGAACACATACATCAGGTCTGAGACACATCAGGTCTGAGACACATCAGGTCTGAGACACATCAGGGTCTGAGACACATCAGGTCTGAGACACAACAGGTCTGAGACACATCAGGTCTGAGACACATCAGGGTCTGAGACACATCAGGTCTGAGACACGTCAGGGTCTGAGACACAACAGGGTCTGAGACACATCAGGTCTGAGACACATCAGGTCTGAGACACAACAGGGTCTGAGACACATCAGGTCTGAGACACAACAGGTCTGAGACACATCAGGTCTGAGACACATCAGGGTCTAAGACACAACAGGTCTGAGACACATCAGGTCTGAGACACATCAGGGTCTGAGACACAACAGGTCTGAGACACGTCAGGTCTGAGACACATCAGGGTCTGAGACACAACAGGTCTGAGACACGTCAGGTCTGAGACACAACAGGTCTGAGACACATCAGGTCTGAGACACAACAGGTCTGAGACACATCAGGTCTGAGACACATCAGGTCTGAGACACGTCAGGTTTGAGACACATCAGGGTCTGAGACACAACAGGTCTGAGACACATCAGGTCTGAGACACGTCAGGTCTGAGACACATCAGGGTCTGAGACACAACAGGTCTGAGACACATCAGGGTCTGTCTTATACATGTTAACATGAACAACATTAATATTGACATGTCATTAATATAAATGTAAATCACAGAGAGAACTGTAGCTGCACATTTACAGTTTTATGATTTACAGTGTGTCTGTGAACAGCAGGATCATCAGCACTGTAAACACAACCTGACTTAGTGAGAACTACAGAGGACCCAGTACAGAACCCTGGGGTTCCCCACAGAGACGATGGAGCAACATGCTCTTTAATTTCTCTCATAGAAATCAGCTCCAGATGCACAAAACATTCTTAACCATCCAGACCTGCTCTGACCCAGCTGTGCTGAACCATCATCAGTCACCTGTTAGCACAGGTAACGCCCCCTAAACGCCATATCAGGACAGGTGTGGTGCTGTGTACAAAGTCTCTGACACATTAACCAAAGAACTGGAGAGATGAGACCAAAACAGGCTGTAAGAAGACGAAGTTCAGCAGCAGTGAAATCATGTTAAATAAACTTAAACACAGTAAAAATGATTTTCCATCAGTCCTGTTTTTACAGGCAAATCAAAAACACATAAATGATAAAAGATCTGTGAGGCTGTAGATGCGTCTCAGCAGCGGTGGAGGAGGAGCTCAGACCCTTTACTGCAGTCAAGGAAAGTGTGAGATCAGGATCAGGACAAATCCTGGATACAAACGAAAGGAAGAGACGATTTGTTGGAATATTGTCTCTCACATGGAGCCAAATGTGTCATCAGGACTGTCTGTCCCTGTCTCTGTGTCCCCTACACTCACTGCACAGACCTGCTGTCCTCCAGCCGTCCACTAGATGTCCTCAGACTCTCAGTCCAGGTCACTTGACCTCCTCTCCCACCTGCACACCTGTCCTGACTCCCTTCATCAGCTCTGAACTTCACAACCTTTCCCTCTCAGTCCTTGTTAGACGTCCTCATGTTCTTCTTCTCTCTGAGTTTGAATAGTCTGATCTGTCTCTGTCACCTGTTGTGGACTCACCTGGATGTTGACCTGTTGTTTGTCACCTGTCAGCCTCGTCACTCTGGAAGCTTCTGAATCTCCAGTTTGTCTGTTTCTGGGTAAGATCAATAAATCATTATTTTTATCATGGTGACATGTGACAGTGCTGAGAGCTGCTCTGAGACACACCAGTTTAGAGACTGTTTGTTATTTATGAGGAGGAGGGGCCAAAAGGGGGCGGCATGTCAAATAATTCTTACGGCACTGGAGAGTGACTGAGGCTTTTTATTGTGGCTGCTTGGCGGGGCGTGCACATTTAAATGGTTTCATTTTGAATTTATTTTACCACAGAATTTTACAGAAAACAAACCTTCCTGACCTGCAGAGAGTTTTGTCCTCGGACACATCGTGTGTGACGAAAGCTTTCATTTAACTTTCAAACATCAAAGAGTGATGTACAGCAGGGCGTTACTGAATAATAAAAAAATGACACTTTACCTCGTAATCACCACAAAGATCGATGCATTCATAAATGAGAAATCCACTGAAATCCCAACTTTGAAATGTGCAGATTTAAGGTGATCATCACTGACAATGATGCGAAGACATTTGCCGAGGGCTTCCCCACAAACTAACAGCTGTGAACGTTGTGACAGGATGTTCCAAACACATGACGTGATTTGATGTCTATACATTCATAAATCAGTCACAGGTTCATTGGACAGACTTTCATGACATTGTGCTCTTTACTGTGTTGTCATTTCTGATTATTTCGTACTGACTAAAACTGTGAGGTGTCTGCCTGAATGAGTTTCCAACACCTCCAAAGAGTCGAGGCTTTGATTCAGAGCTATTAAAGATAACAGCCATGAAAAACATCCTCATTTTAAGAAACATTAATATTTCCACACGTCTCACACCGAGCAGGAAGTGACAGCAGATTAACTGTGGCAGCGGCGTCACCGATGACGAGATCCTGATCTCATGATTACAAATCTTATCTTGTTCTTATGAGGAGATTTTTGAAGTGTCAAAACAAAAAGTCACGTAACAGAACAAATCTACTTTGTAAATGTACATGTGATATGAAATTATGACAAATCACAATTAAAAAATCACATGCTCGCAAAATATGACACTCACTGTCCATGTGTTCACAGATCATCGACCAAAAAAATAGATAGATAAAATACTTCCCAGCTGAAGAGAAAGTTCAGACTGTCAGCTTTTTTCATTTAACGTCCATGAGTCATAAACTGGAGGTCAGACGGAGGATTGAACCGAACAGAGTGACTCAGTCAGTCAGGTAACTCCTAAAATCACACGCAGCAACTAACTGTGATTAGAGGAGGTTTGATTACAGCAGAGAAGTCATGCTTAAATAAAAATAAAAATAATTTTCCTTTTATGAGCCAAGAGTGTAGCTTCAGTCGTTAACGACACAAAATAAGTCGATGAAATAATTAAAGTACTGGAATCACTGCAGTTTAACTCCTGGTTTATTTAGACGTAGTTCACTGATGAAATCATTTCGAATTAAAGTCTTTCCAGGTAGTTTACATGGGAAAGAGACAGAGATCAGTTTAACCGCCTTTATTCGGGTCTGCGCAAGGTTTGGGGCAGGGAAGGTTTCTGATTGGATAGGGGGCGGGGCGGATGTTACGTGTTTACGTTTACTGGAACAAAACACTGTAGTCCTCGCTCTGGATAACAAGATTCTTGACGACGCCGTTCTTAGTGCCTTTATCGGGCTTGTTTTGCTTCTATTCTTGAAGCAGCAGTACGACAACAACCTTGTTCTGCTAATGCTTCATCTGTTGAGGAGGAGAAGGGAGGTAGAAGACCGTGCTGTGGTGAATGGAAACCGGTGAGTGCAACGAGTCCGACTGCTCTATCTCAGCCCGTTGCAATGCGCGCTATATACGTCATGGCGCCAGAAGGGCAAGGAAACGAGCATGTGCAGAAAGACTGGAATGAACTTAAAGAGGAATGAGTGTTTACAAGTGTGAGAAACTC
The DNA here is from genome assembly GCA_035609425.1 of Epinephelus awoara. Lineage (NCBI taxonomy): Eukaryota > Metazoa > Chordata > Actinopteri > Perciformes > Serranidae > Epinephelus > Epinephelus awoara. The sequence goes on along the minus strand of CM069305.1, from coordinate 39,612,676 downwards.
TTTCATTGGGAATTAGAAACAGAATAGATTCCTTCTCCCCAATTTCTCTTCAAGAATTGACCGCAGTGATTTCTTCATCTAAATCATCAACGTGTCTCTTAGACCCCATCCCAACTAGGCTACTCAAGGAGGTCTTACCTTTAGTTAACACCCATATATTAGATATGATCAATATATCCTTATTAACAGGCTATGTACCACAGTCTTTTAAGGTAGCTGTAATTAAACCTCTACTAAAAAAGCCCACCCTGGATCCAGAGGTGTTAGCCAACTATAGACCAATATCTAATCTTACCTTTATGTCAAAGATCCTTGAGAAAGTAGTCACAGACTAGCTGTGTGATTTTCTCCAGGATAATAATTTATTTGAGGAATTACAGTCAGGATTTAGAGTGCATCATAGCACTGAGACAGCTCTAGTGAATATTACAAATGACCTTCTGATTGCTTCAGACAAAGGACTTGTCTCTGTACTTGTTTTATTAGATCTTAGTGCAGCGTTTGACACTATTGACCATCAAATTCTGTTACAGAGACTGGAACACTTAATTGGCCTAAAAGGTTCTGCACTAAGCTGGTTTAAATCTTATTTATCTGATCGTTTTCAATTTGTTCACGTTCATAATGAATCATCCTTACGTACTAAAGTTTGTTTTGGAGTTCCGCAAGGTTCTGTGCTCGGACCAATCCTATTTATTCTATATATGCTTCCTTTAGGTAACATCATTAGAAATCACTCTATAAATTTCCATTGTTATGCGGATGATACACAGTTGTATTTATCGATGAAGCCAGAAGAAAGGGATCAATTAACTAAACTTCATAATTGTCTTAAAGACATAAAAACCTGGATGAGCACCAATTTCCTGATGTTAAATTCAAACAAAACTGAAGTAATTGTTCTTGGCCCCAAACAACTCAGAGACTCTTTATCTGATGACATAGTTTCTCTCGATGGCATTGCTCTGGCCTCTACCACTACCGTAAGAAACCTCGGAGTAACATTTGATCAAGATCTGTCTTTCAATTCTCATTTAAAACAAACCTCATGGACTGCATTTTTTCATCTGCGTAATATTGTGAAAATTAGGCCTATCTTGACCCAAAGAGATGCAGAAAAATTGGTCCACGCTTTTGTTACCTCGAGGCTGGATTACTGTAACTCTCTACTATCAGGTAGCTCTAGTAAATCATTAAAAACTCTTCAGCTAATTCAGAATGCAGCAGCACGTGTACTAACAGGAACTAAGAAACGAGATCATATTTCTCCTGTTTTAGCTTCTCTGCACTGGCTCCCTGTAAAATCCAGAATTGAATTTAAAATCCTACTGTTAACTTATAAAGCTCTAAATGGTCAAGCTCCTTCATATCTTAGAGAGCTCATAGTGCCATATTATCCCACCAGAACTCTGCGCTCTGAGAACGCAGGGTTACTCGTGGTCCCTAAAGTCTCCAAAAGTAGATCAGGAGCCAGAGCCTTCAGCTATCAGGCTCCTCTCCTGTGGAATCATCTTCCTGTTACGGTCCGGGAGACAGACACCGTCTCCACATTTAAGACTAGACTTAAGACTTTCCTCTTTGATAAAGCTTATAGTTAGGGCTGGCTCGGGCTTGCCTTGTACCAGCCCCTAGTTAGGCTGACTTAGGCCTAGTCTACCGGAGGACCACCTTTAATGCACCGGGCACCTTCTCTCTCTCTCGCTCTCCCTCTCTCTCTCGTATCCTATTACTGTATCTATTCTACTCGGCCATTCTGGATGTCACTAACTCGGTTTCTTCTCTGGAGCCTTTGTGCTCCACTATCTCTCAGGTTAACTCGTATTGCAGCGGTGCCTGGATAGTGTGACGTGTGTGGTTGTGCTGCTGCCGTGGTCCTGCCAGATGCCTCCTGCTGCTGCTGCTGCTGCCATCATTAATCATTAGTCATACTTCTACTGCTATTATAGACATATGATATTATCATACATGTATACTGCCTGATACTAATATATACTTTCAACATATTGTACCACAGTAGCCAGAACTATAACGACAGTATTATTACTTTCATGAATGTTGTTGTAAGCTACTGTCATTACCGAGGATGTCATACAGATTACTGTATTGTGTCATACGGATTACTGTTAATTTGTTATGTTGATCTGTTCTGTACGACATCTACTGCACGTCTGTCCGTCCTGGAAGAGGGATCCCTCCTCAGTTGCTCTTCCTGAGGTTTCTACCATTTTTTTTTCCCCGTTAAAGGGGTTTTTTTGGGGAGTTTTTCCTGATCCGCTGTGAGGGTCTAAAGGACAGAGGGATGTCGTATGCTGTAAAGCCCTGTGAGGCAAATTGTATTTGTGATATTGGGCTTTATAAATTAAAATTGATTGATTGATTGAAATTGAATAAACCACCCCCTTTAATCGGATTTAATTTTCAATCGCAATGACCATTTACACTTTTACCACTTTTAATCGGAATGGCCTTTCATTCCGAATGAAAGTGGAATTAAACTGTCCCTGTAAACGCACTGACTGATTATTAAGTATTTGTCAGCTGGTCTGACGATAAACTTCTCAGTTAATTATTAGTATAAGTTCTGTGAGGAGCCCGAGGAGTTTCGTTTGTTTTGTTTCCAGTGATCTTCACTTTTCAGAGGCTGGAACTAGCTCACTTCATGAGGAGTTAGTTGACTTGGAGATGAAGGAAACTCAGAGTTGGTTTGTTGTCTCTCTTCAGCTGAATCCTGTCAGAGGGAAGGACGTGTCAGCTGGAAGGACGTGTCAGCTGGAAGGACGTGTCAGCTGGAAGGACGTGTCAGAGGGAAGGACGTGTCAGCTGGAAGGACGTGTCAGAGGGAAGGACGAGTCAGCTGGAAGGACGTGTCAGCTGGAAGGACGTGTCAGCTGGAAGGACGTGTCAGCTAGAAGGACGTGTCAGCTGGAAGGACGTGTCAGAGGGAAGGACGTGTCAGCTAGAAGGACGTGTCAGAGGGAAGGACGAGTCTGCTGGAAGGACGTGTCAGAGGGAAGGACATGTCAGAGGGAAGGACGAGTCTGCTGGAAGGACGTGTCAGAGGGAAGGACATGTCAGAGGGAAGGACGAGTCTGCTGGAAGGACGTGTCAGAGGGAAGGACGTGTCAGCTGGAAGGACGTGTCAGCTGGAAGGACATGTCAGAGGGAAGGACGTGTCAGCTGGAAGGACGTGTCAGCTGGAAGGACGTGTCAGAGGGAAGGACGTGTCAGAGGGAAGGACGTGTCAGCTGGTAGGACGTGTCAGAGGGAAGGACGTGTCAGCTGGAAGGACGTGTCAGCTGGAAGGACGTGTCAGAGGGAAGGACGTGTCAGCTGGAAGGACGTGTCAGAGTGAAGGACATGTCAGAGGGAAGGACGAGTCTGCTGGAAGGACGTGTCAGAGGGAAGGACGAGTCTGCTGGAAGGACGTGTCAGCTGGTAGGACATGTCAGAGGGAAGGACGTGTCAGCTGGAAGGACGTGTCAGCTGGTAGGACGTGTCAGAGGGAAGGACGTGTCAGAGGGAAGGACGTGTCAGCAGGTAGGACGTGTCAGAGGGAAGGACGTGTCAGCTGGTAGGACGTGTCAGAGGGAAGGACGTGTCAGAGGGAAGGACGTGTCAGAGGGAAGGACGTGTCAGCTGGAAGGACGTGTCAGAGGGAAGGACGTGACAGAGGGAAGGACGTGTCAGCTGGAAGGATGTGTCAGAGGGAAGGACGAGTCTGCTGGAAGGACATGTCAGAGGGAAGGACGTGTCAGCTGGAAGGACGTGTCAGAGGGAAGGACGTGTCAGAGGGAAGGACGTGTCAGAGGGAAGGACGTGTCAGCTGGAAGGACGTGTCAGCTGGAAGGACGTGTCAGAGGGAAGGACGTGTCAGCTGGAAGGACGTGTCAGAGGGAAGGACGTGTCAGCTGGAAGGACGTGTCAGAGGGAAGGACGTGTCAGAGGGAAGGACGTGTCAGCTGGAAGGACGTGTCAGAGGGAAGGACGTGTCAGAGGGAAGGACGTGTCAGCTGGAAGGACGTGTCAGCTGGAAGGACGTGTCAGAGGGAAGGACGTGACAGCTGGAAGGACGTGTCAGAGGGAAGGACGTGTCAGCTGGAAGGACGTGTCAGCTGGAAGGACGTGTCAGAGGGAAGGACGTGTCAGCTGGAAGGACGTGTCAGAGGGAAGGACGTGTCAGCTGGAAGGACGTGTCAGCTGGAAGGACGTGTCAGAGGGAAGGACGTGTCAGCTGGAAGGACGTGTCAGAGGGAAGGACATGTCAGAGGGAAGGACGAGTCTGCTGGAAGGACGTGTCAGCTGGAAGGACGTGTCAGCTGGAAGGACGTGTCAGAGGGAAGGACGTGTCAGCTGGTAGGACGTGTCAGAGGGAAGGACGTGTCAGCTGGAAGGACGTGTCAGAGGGAAGGACGTGTCAGAGGGAAGGACGAGTCAGCTGGAAGGACGTGTCAGCTGGAAGGACGTGTCAGCTGGAAGGACGTGTCAGAGGGAAGGACGTGTCAGCTGGTAGGACGTGTCAGAGGGAAGGACGTGTCAGCTGGAAGGACGTGTCAGAGGGAAGGACGTGTCAGCTGGAAGGACGTGTCAGAGGGAAGGACGTGTCAGACTCAACATGTTGTTCACCCGATGATCAGCTGATATTGATCGCAGACACTCTGCAGAAATTATTAATCTGAATGATCTCCTCAATTCTCATGTCGTTGATACGTCACACACTGGTGACGCTGTGTGTGTGTTTCACTTCATGTTTTTTTCGCGACAAGACTTTTCTATACAACTCCTGAGCATGATGAGCATGTTTCCATAGCAACCCACTGTCAGGCTGTTGGAGATGTGACTCCTGTACTGAAACGTTTCCTGAACACACAAGAAGAATCACAGAAGATTCACAGTGTGAAGCTCTAAAACACGACTCAATTAATCAGATTATTTTGGATTTCCAGGTGTGACTGATGATCTGACGGATGATCTGACGGATGATCTGACGGATGATCTGACTGATGATCTGACGGATGATCTGACTGATAATCTGACCGATGATCTGACTGATAATCTAACCGATGATCTGACGGATGATCTGACGGATGATCTGACTGATGATCTGACAGATAATCTGACCGATGATCTGACTGATAATCTGACTGATGATCTGACGGATGATCTGACTGATGATCTGACTGATAATCTGACCGATGATCTGACTGATGATCTGACGGATGATCTGACGGATGATCTGACGGATGATCTGACGGATGATCTGACGGATGATCTGACTGATGATCTGACGGATGATCTGACGGATGATCTGACTGATGATCTGACGGATGATCTGACTGATGATCTGACTGATAATCTGACCGATGATCTGACTGATAATCTGACCGATGATCTGACTGATGATCTGACTGATGATCTGACCGATGATCTAATAGATAATCTGACTGATGATCTGACTGATGATCTGACTGATGATCTGACTGATGATCTGACCGATGATCTAATAGATAATCTGACTGATGATCTGACCGATGATCTGACTGATGATCTGACGGATGATCTGATTGATGATCTGACCGATGATCTGACTGATGATCTGACCGATGATCTGACTGATGATCTGATTGATGATCTGACTGATGATCTGATTGATGATCTGACCGATGATCTGACTGATGATCTGACTGATGATCTGACTGATGATCTAATAGATAATCTGACTGATGATCTGACTGATGATCTGACTGATGATCTGACGGATGATCTGATTGATGATCTGACCGATGATCTGACTGATGATCTGACCGATGATCTGACTGATGATCTGATTGATGATCTGATTGATGATCTGACTGATGATCTGACCGATGATCTGACCGATGATCTGATTGATGATCTGACTGATGATCTGATTGATGATCTGACCGATGATCTGACTGATGATCTGACTGATGATCTGACTGATGATCTGACTGATGATCTGACCGATGATCTAATAGATAATCTGACTGATGATCTGACTGATGATCTGACCGATGATCTGACTGATGAACTGACCGATAATCTGACTGATGATCTGACCGATAATCTGACTGATGATCTGACCGATAATCTGACTGATGATCTGACCGATGATCTGACCGATGATCTGACCGATAATCTGACTGATGATCTGACCGATGATCTGACTGATGATCTGACCGATGATCTGACTGATGATCTGACTGATAATCTGACCGATGATCTGACCGATGATCTGACTGATGATCTGACTGATGATCTGACCGATGATCTGACCGATGATCTGACTGATGATCTGACCGATGATCTGACCAATGATCTGACTGATGATCTGACTGATGATCTGATTGATGATCTGACCGATGATCTGACTGATGATCTGACTGATGATCTAATAGATAATCTGATTGATAATCTGACCGATAATCTGACTGATGATCTGACTGATGATGTAATAGATAATCTGACTGATGATCTGACCGATGATCTGACTGATGATCTAATAGATAATCTGACTGATGATTTGACCGATAATCTGACTGATGATCTGACCGATGATCTGACCGATGATCTGACCGATGATCTGACCGATGATCTGACTGATGATCTGACCGATGATCTGACTGATGATCTGATTGATGATCTGACTGATGATCTGACTGATGATCTGACTGATGATCTGTACGATGATGTAATAGATAATCTGACTGATGATCTGACCGATGATCTGACTGATGATCTAATAGATAATCTGACTGATGATCTGACCGATGATCTGACTGATGATCTGACCGATGATCTGACTGATGATCTGACTGATGATCTGACCGATGATTTGACTGATGATCTGACCGATGATCTGACTGATGATCTAATAGATAATCTGACTGATGATCTGACTGATGATCTGACTGATGATCTAATAGATAATCTGACAGATGATGTGACCGATGATGTGACCGATAATCTGACTGATGATCTGAGTGATGATCTGACTGATGATCTGACCGATGATCTGACCGATGATCTGACCGATGATCTGACTGATGATCTGATTGATGATCTGACCGATGATCTGACTGATGATCTGACTGATGATCTAATAGATAATCTGATTGATAATCTGACCGATAATCTGACTGATGATCTGACTGATGATGTAATAGATAATCTGACTGACGATCTGACGGATGATCTGACCGATGATCTGACTGATGATCTGACTGATGATCTGACGGATGATCTGACTGATGATCTGACTGATGATCTGACCGATGATCTGACTGATAATCTGACTGATGATCTGACTGATGATCTGACTGATGATCTGACCGATGATCTGACTGATGATCTAATAGATAATCTGACTGATGATCTGACTGATGATCTGATTGATGATCTGACCGATGATCTGACTGATGATCTGACTGATGATCTGACTGATGATCTGACCGATGATCTGACTGATGATCTAATAGATAATCTGACTGATGATCTGACTGATGATCTGATTGATGATCTGACCGATGATCTGATTGATGATCTGACCGATGATCTGACTGATGATCTGACTGATGATCTGACCAATAATCTGACTGATGATCTAATAGATAATCTGACTGATGATCTGACTGATGAACTGACCGATAATCTGACTGATGATCTGACCGATAATCTGACTGATGATCTGACCGATGATCTTACTGATGATCTGACTGATGATCTGACCGATGATCTGACTGATGATCTAATAGATAATCTGACTGATGATCTGACTGATGATCTAATAGATAATCTGACAGATGATGTGACCGATGATCTGACCGATAATCTGACTGATGATCTGAGTGATGATCTGACTGATAATCTGACCGATGATCTGACCGATGATCTGACTGATGATCTGACTGATAATCTGACCGATGATCTGACCGATGATCTGACTGATGATCTGACTGATGATCTGATTGATGATTTGACCGATGATCTGACTGATGATCTGACTGATGATCTAATAGATAATCTGATTGATAATCTGACCGATAATCTGACTGATGATCTGACTGATGATGTAATAGATAATCTGACTGATGATCTGACCGATGATCTGACTGATGATCTAATAGATAATCTGACTGATGATCTGACTGATGATCTGACCGATGATCTGACTGATGAACTGACCGATAATCTGACTGATGATCTGACCGATAATCTGACTGATGATCTGACCGATGATCTGACTGATGAACTGACCGATAATCTGACTGATGATCTGACCGATAGTCTGACTGATGATCTGACCGATGATCTGACTGATGATCTGACCGATAATCTGACTGATGATCTGACCGATGATCTGACTGATGATCTGACCGATGATCTGACTGATGATCTGACCGATGATCTGACTGATGATCTAATAGATAATCTGACTGATGATCTGACTGATAATCTTACTGATGATCTAATAGATAATCTGACAGATGATCTGACCGATGATCTGACCGATAATCTGATTGATGATCTGACCGATGATCTGGAGGATGATCTAACTGATGATCTGACTGATGATCTGACTCATAATCTGACTGATGATCTAATAGATAATCTGACAGATGATCTGACCGATCTGATTGATGATTTAACAGATGATTTGACTGATGATCTGACAGTTAGCTTTTAGCAGTTAGCAGGAGATTAAACTGTTGTGTCTTTAAACATGAAGATTTATTAAAAATTCAATTCAATTCAATTCAATTCAATTCAATTCAATTTTATTTTATTTATAAAGCCCAATATCACAAATCACAGTTTGCCTCACAGGGCTTTACAGCATACAACATCCCTCTGTCCTTTGGACCCTCACAGCTGATCAGGAAAAACTCCCCAAAAAAACGTTAATGGGGAAAAAAATGGTAGAAAGCTCAGGAAGAGCAACTGAGGAGGGATCCCTCTTCCAGGACGGACAGACGTGCAATAGATGTCTTACAGAACAGATCAACATGATAAATTAACAGTAATCTGTATGACACAATGAGACAGAAAGAGAGACAGAGAGAGAGACAGAGAGAGAGAGAGACGGAGAGACATGCTCCATCTACTCACACTATAGATAAACAAAGTTAAACTGCGTTGTCGTTAAATGTGATGATTTACTACCTGTCAGCTGTAAAACAAACTAACAGATCTCCAGTTTATATATTAATAATATCAGTGAGTCTCTGTGGTCTCATGTTTGTGAGTCCTCATTTATGAGTGTGTGTCTGCGGCAGAACTGAAACAGTGAAGAGAGTCTGTGTCTGTGTCTTAAAATAACTACGTGATCATTTTAACTCGATGTTCGTGACGTGTTATTTTATGTATCGTATGAGATACATCGAGTATATTCAATGTTCAAAGTTACCCATGATGCACCTCAATCCACCACAGCTGGTCGGGCTCAGAGAAGTGGGTGGAGCCTGGTAAAGTCTGAATTGTCATTGGTAGATGCAGCGATGTGTTTACTGACAGTGGTTTTCGAAAGAGTTCCAGAGCCCATGTAGTAATATCCTTTATACAGTCTGAGGGGTCAAAGGTCACTGACATTCAGTCTTGTCCCTTACATGCAGAGGTCTCTGAATCTGTTGATGATATTATGGGATGTAGATGTGAAATCTGAAACTGTTGGACTGTTTGTCCTCACAGTTTGTATCAAAGTGTCCGCCCTGAACAGCTGAGCCTTTAGAGGGCGCTGCTTTCACTCTGCTACCTGTTCACCTGTTTACCTGTGGAAGGTCACACACACGTGTTTCTCACTCTGTTGTTGCTGCTGTCACAACTTTATTGAAACATGTCAAATCAAATTCAGACTGAGTGTATATTTATTACAACAATACTGTTCATCAGTTTGAACATAACAAATCTCGTCTGTACAGTATATTTATGTGTGTGTGTGTGTGTGTGAGTGCGTGCGTGTGTGTGTGTGTTATATATTAAGTGTCTGAGGTGTGTTTGACTCGGAGCCAGCAGAGTTTCAGTATCAGAGTTTTGGCTCGGACTCTCGGCAGCATGTGAACACATTAAACCAAGAGACTGTTTAACAGCAGAGACACAGAGACGTCTCTGCTGAGACCTGAAGACAGAGAACTGTGTCCTGATTGGACCGTTTCACAGGTAGGACTGAGTCCACGTTTGATCCCTTCATTAAAGGTTTCATCCTGATTCAGGCTCCACTGCCAGATGTTTTGATAAATGATGAATGGATGAGTCGCCTTCAGTCAGATGATGATATGTTTTCTGAAATTCAGATGAATGAATGAAACAGTTTTTTATCTTCAGTGTTTCAGCATCATGACATATATGATTATATACTGTTATAGTTCTGATGTTATTGTACGTCTTTATATTATTTTATCAGTTAATGTACGGTGTGTTAATGTCTGCTGTATCGTGTGTTTATGCTGTTGTTTTATCACGTGATGATGTCTTTTTATGTTGTATTTATGTTCTGTGTTCTAGCATCTCATGTCAGGTTGTGAGGAGAGGGTTGAGTGATTTTTAGATGGACACGTAGATGATGTCATCATGTAAAAGTCTTTGTCGACATGTTCGTCCAGTTGGTCAGAGCTGCAGAAATAAAACACGGTTTTCATGCAGGTGGTTTCAGTGAGTGCGAACAGTTTGGATCGAGGGCGGAGAAAAGAAACACCACTGACCTCCATAACCTCTCTCACTGATCTGACATCCACCAGCTGCTGCTGCCAAAACCTGTAACTGGAGATCTGATGGGATCTCACGGTGAGACGTCTTCTGAGTCTTCACGTCTTCATCACTGACATTAAACTCAACAGACTGAATCTGATTCTCCAGAGTTCAGATCCAACATGGCCGCCGCTGCCGCCGCTGATGTGAATGTGGACGATTACAGTGTTTACAGTCACCTGTCTGATGAGGAGCTGTTGCAGATCGCTGTCGAGAGGAGCCTCTCCGACACACACCTCCCCTCAGGTCAGAGCTCATCAGCAGCAGCAGCAGCAGCACCTCCTCCCTGTGCTGCCCCAACCCGAACAAACCCAAACCCCGTACAGAGACACCCCGACCCTCCGCCTCCATCACAGCCGTGCGTCCAAAACTCCGTCAACCCTCCAACAGGCCTGTTCCAGTTCATCTACAGAGGCATCAGGAGGTGAGACAGTCTGGACAGACCTGTCCAGAGAGGACGTAAACAACCAGTAAACATCTGTAAACATCCAATAAGCATCTGTAACTATCTGTAAACAACCAACAAACATCTGTAAACAGTCAACAAACATCTGCAGACATCTCACAGACCAGGTCCCAGAGGACTCAGAGCGGTGGACCAGGTCAGACCAGGTCCCAGAGGACTCAGAAGGGGTCTGAGGGTGCTGAGGGTCTCCACTCTTCAGATCAGTGGATGGAGGATCTGCTCCAGCTGCTTCCTGCTGACCCAGCAGAGTCCTTCAACACATGTTGGCTGTTTACCAGATGTTTGTTTACAGTGTCTTGTTGTTGTCTACCTCAGCTTCCTGTCCTTGTACTGAGTGTTGTCTCTGTCTTTGTCTCAGCGAGTTCAGTCCTCTGCAGTCTCTGATTATAAACGGAGACGTAGAGGCTCTGAAGGATCTGGTCAGACGTGGGTCCAGCTGTCTGACGGAGCCGAACGATGACGGCTGGATCGCTCTTCATGAGGCTGCTTATTATGGACAGCTGCAATGTGTCATCGTCCTCGTCACAGGTGAGGAGCTGGTCTCTGGTCGTCTGATCAAAGAGACAGTTTGAGTTAGTTTGTTCTTTGGTTTTTCATGTCGACATAATGATCGACCCCACAGTGAACTACACAACACTCTTCATCATGACCAAACCTGTTTCATCGTCCTGTTTTACTTTCTATCTTTAGACTCTTTACCTGTTGGTGAACAGTGATGTCTGTTGGTGGGCGGGGCTTAGCTGGAGGCAAACAGTTCTCCACAGACATTAGCTAGCTCTAGCTAACAAGTTGTGTTGTCTTGTTGTAGACGATGGAGGAAGATGATGTGAGTGGTGCGTTCAGAAACACTCATTGTGAGTGTGGGAGCGACTCTGACACAAACTGGAGCGTTGATAAATTGTTAGCACTGTCTGAATGTAGCGTTGGGTTATCCAGAGCAGCGCACTCTCAGAGTGGCAGAGCGCACTCTGGACACTCTGTCTGTGGAGACGGAGCAGCAGAGCGCCGAGCGGAGTGAATGTGTGATTAACTTAACCGTTGGTTCATTCATGTAGAAATATAACGCTGCGTTTCTTCCACCAACAGGGCTCTCATTTTAGTGTAGAGCGTCAGACTGAATTTACCAACGCACCATGTCAGGTCACTCACTCTCCGGGACCGCCAGTGTTACTTGAATAAGTAAACACTGAGCAACGGGACCAGACTGGCCGACCCGTATGCTCTCACTCAGTGGATGGATGATGTCACAGGAAGCCAATCTTACAAAGGAGGACCACACTTGTTTGTTTTGCTATGGAAGCTAACGTTAGCTAATGTGCTAAAAAGTTAGCGTTGCAGAGAAATCCAATATTCCTCTTAATCCCTCCCCAGTTTCTGATGAGGTGGAATGTTGTCGGCAGCTCTTTATCCTTCAAACATTTTTATTGCATTTAATTCCCGGTGTCTAATTAATTCTTGACTTGTAAATAAATATATTTTTCCCCTTTTTTCAGTTCCTCTGCTCTGTGCTCTCTGTATTTCTCAGTTTTATTGGATTATTTTCAGTGACTTCCTGTTATTTATCTTTTGTTGTATTTTTCTGTAAACTGTTAGTTCAAGTGTTTTTTCATTGTCTGTTTTTCTGAGGTCGTTGAAATGTTTCAGGTCGAGAAGCCTCATTTCTTTTATTTCTTTTTTACTATTTAGATTTTATACAGTTTTATGTGTGCATAGAAAAAATAAACACATAAATAAATAATCTTTTCCACTATCCAGGACTTAGGTTCATGACAGGATGATTGTTAAAGGAACACTTCACCCTCTAAATGTTTGTTCATCAGTTACTCGGCCCTGTGTTACGTTAAATTTGAAGATGATGAGCTGAAGCTGCTGATGAAACGTGTGCTCACAAACTCTGACACAACTCCTTCAGTAAAACCCAAGTCTCATTCACGAGAGGCTTCTATTGACAGTGTGGTTTATTTTGATTTTAATTTTTATGTGTTTTATGTACGCTTTAATCGCCGGCTTGTTCCAACCAAACCAACAGTTTTATAATTTCTGACGTTTCTGGCAGCCGGCGTCTTTGTTACATTGCTGCCTCCTGCTTTATTTAATCCACTTGGTTTGGTGAGAATAAGATCAGAACTATAAAAACAAACCCACAGTTTGACCTTTGACCTCTTTCGGTCTGCAGCTCATCCCGACTCGGTGAACAGATGCAGTTTGAGGAATCAGACGGCTCTGCGGCTGGCTGCGGGCCGAGGAAAAGTTTGCTGTGTCGATTTTCTCCTGAAGCACGGAGCCGACCCAAACATCGCCAACAAGGACCAAGAGACGCCACTGTTCTCAGGTGAAGTGACATCACAGCTGACATCACAGCACCCGCTGAAAGGTGTAGTGATGTCACAGTTGTAAAGAGAAACCTAGGATCTTACAGCAGTTTATATGGAGAGATTCATGTTCTGTCAAACATGTAAAGTCTGTACACGTCAAGGGAGCATTCAGCTGGACACCTTCAGAAAAATGAAACAAACCTCCTCTTGTTTCACTGTTGTTGTTTTCAGCCTGTGAGAACCCGAACGAAGCCATCGTGGATCTGCTGCTGAAGTTTGGAGCTCAGGTGAATCGCTGCAGCACGCAGGGAGTGAGTCCTCTTCATGAAGCCTGCAGACACGGACAGGTGAAGATCTGCAGGACGTTACTGGAGTCCGGAGCCAATCTACACACCAGGAACATCTACGGCATCCAAGCGTTCTTCACCGCTGCACAGCACGGACACGTCGACGCCCTGCACCTGCTCGCCAAGAAAGGTCAGCCCTTCAAACCTGTCCGCAAACTATCTTTCGTGTCTGTCAGGAGCTGATACGAAGGTGTTTCTTAAGGTGTTTTTGTCCCTCAGGTGCAGATATAAATGCACAGGCACAAGACGGAGCCACGCCGCTGTATGAAGCCTGTAAGAACGGTCACTTTGCTGCTGTGGAGGTGTTGCTGTCTCTGAAAGCCGACGCTAACCGATCCACGAAGTCTGGCCTGCTGCCTCTTCATGTGGCTGTTCAGAACGATCACACACGGTCTGAGACACTTCCTGTCTGTCACTGTCTCTCCTTTATCAACCATTCTGTGTTTCACTGATACTTTCTAATAAAACAACAATAATTTAAGAGCTTTCAGAATAAACACCAAAGACGTCTGAGGTCTCAAACTGTAAAGTAAACACCTGTTTGTTTGTCTGGAGCCAGAAGTTCAGGCTCAGCGTTCTGCTGACCCACAGTCAGCCTGTCTCTGCTGGTCGTTTCCAGGTGTTTGATGCTAAATCCTCACTGACCTTTTGTATTTCCAGAATCGTGTCGCTGCTGATCCCGGTGACCAGCAAGGTCAGAATCCGGACCAGCGGTATCAGTCCTCTGCACATTGCTGCAGAGAACAACAGCGATGACATCATGGAGCTGCTGATCGAGTCCGGCTTTGATGTCAACACCAAGCTGTCAGAGGACCGCTCCAAGATGTACGAGGACCGGCGGAGCACGGCACTTTACTTCTGTGTCTATAACGGGAACCTGGAGGCTGCTGAGATGCTGCTGGAGGCCGGAGCTAACCCCAACCTGGACGTCTTCAACCCGCTGTTCATAGCCGTCCGTCTCTGCCGGATGGACATGGCGACGCTGCTGCTGAGCTATGGCGCCAATGTCAATGCTCAGATCGCCACCCAGCCGTCCTCGTTCCCGGCAGCTATCCTGCTGAGAATGGAGTCTCCGTCCATGCTCAAACTGCTACTGGACAACGGCTGTGACGCTCAGTCCTGCTTTGACTGTCTGTATGGCCAAAAACCA
Source organism: Epinephelus awoara (assembly GCA_035609425.1). NCBI lineage: Eukaryota > Metazoa > Chordata > Actinopteri > Perciformes > Serranidae > Epinephelus > Epinephelus awoara. The sequence goes on along the minus strand of CM069305.1, from coordinate 39,597,637 downwards.
CATCCTGTCACGCCGTCACGCCGTCCCATTGAAGAAATGCAGGTCAGTAGAGAAGCACCGCGCAGTGCTGCATGAAGCCGAATCAGAAATGTCCAGCACAGTAAAGAGTCTCTGTCTCTGTCCTGTTTCAGTTCTGCGAAGCCGTCTCCAGCCCGACTTTCTGCCATAGCGCCGGTCCCATCATCTCACTGATGCTGGACTATGTCAGCCACGTCCAGCTGTGCTCTCAGCTGCAGGATGTCCTGAGGAGTCGCAGCGACTGGACGCCGATCATACTGAAAGCTCGTAAGAGACAAAAACAATGCTGACAATTGACACATCAGTAAGCCCCGCCCCTTTGTGATGCTTCATCAAGCTGGATTTTAGAGAGAAGAGTCTGTAGTTTGTGTTTGAAGGATAACTTAGGGAGTCAAATTGACTCAGCAGCAGAAACAGGTCAGAACGATAAAGACAGAAGCTAAAGGCTAACATTCAGATCACAGTGTGACAGTGAACCAACTCATCACTGATTATCGAGACAGAAGACGATGGATTTAAAGGGAAACGTTGTCATTTTTAACCAGCTGTGTGGCATCACAGTGTGTGCTGATGAACAGTGTTTGGCTTCAGCTCGTGCCGCACGGAGCATGGAGCTCTGGAGTCATCTGCACACACTGTGATGTCACAGAGCTGGTTGAATGTCTATAAAGTTTCCCTGCTTCCCTTCACTGGTTCCTGTACAGCAGGTTGGTCTTTGTTTAGCTAGCTAGCAAGCTAACTCTACACTTTAAGGGTGGTAGTGGTAGCAGGAGCAGGCTGACAGCTGAGCATGCCGAAATGCTCATCTTCTTAGAAAAGAATCTCCACGTCAAGACGAGCAAGGTAAAGAGAAGGGACACTGAGGTAGACCGGCAATATTAAGCTTATGGCACTGTCTCTGTCTGATTGGCTGTCTGAGCTGGGGGCGGGGTCTCTCACCTGTTCTCTGTGTTTCATGTCCAGGTCCTCCTCATCCTCTGATGCAGCTCTGCAGGTTGAAGATCAGACGTCAGGTTGGAGTCCGAAGACTCAAACTGCTCCACACGCTGCCACTTCCTGTCAGACTCATCCGCTTCCTGCACTATGACATCACCTGCTCATTCACCTGAACTCACCTGCTGTGGTGTGGTCGCACCACAAAGTGACGTGTAAATATGTTGATGAAGCGGAAGCGCTCGCAGGGCTCGGTGGTGGACTGTTGTAGCTAACGAGCTAACCGCTAATGTTTTGTTAAGACAGAAAATAAAGGTCTCCAGTTAGCTGGCCTGTTAGCATGTTAGCTTAGCTGAGTTTAACTGAATTTGAAAGACTTCCTGTGTTGGTGCTGACTTCTGACCTGAGCAGGTGTCTCATAAACACTGCGTACACACAAAACAAGGCCTGAAAGAGGCGGACGCGCTTCTCACGCAGACGGTGTGATCTTTTAAAACAGATTTGATGGGAGAAGCTTTGGTGCATGCTTACGAAGCTTTTGGCGACGCGGACGGTGAGGTCGAAGCCTGACTGTACACACTGCTGAATATTTTTTGGCTTTTGTCCGAATGTATATTTTCAGTCTGGATCCTGTGCACTGTTTCATAAGTGAGACCGCCGGTGATTTTAGACTTGAAGGAGACTGAACTGAATGTTTGTCAGTGACCTTTGACCTCTGTTATATGATTTTTAAAATGTGTCATTAAAGGTCACACAGACATAAAGCTGCACGTCAGCAGACAGAGGTCTCACTCTGAAGCTTCTCTCGTACTTTGTGTTCTGTGTGTGTGTGTGTGTGTGTGTGTGTTGTGAACTTGTGTGTAGACGCTCGCTGTGTGATCAGAAAGTTCACCTTCAGACTAACGTCGTCGCTGTCAGCGCTCACTCTCTGTTTTATATGTTTTTATTTCATGCTGAGGCCTCGTGCAGCGCCGCTCCGACCCGTCTGCTCAGTTTACAGCAGCTGAGTCTAAAAATAACACACACACACACACACACACACACACACACACACACACACACATACACAGTTAGTAGGTCAGATATAATCATGTGATTTATTAGTTTTCAGTTCACTGGTTAATCAGGTAGTTTTAGTTTTAGTCCAAAAATAAAATGGGGTTTCAACCCCCAAACGTGGGTCACAGGTTCGTTCTGAATGGACCACAAGTGACTCATAAACAATGAGTTTGTAAAAAACACACTTTATTTTTAGGCACAGTGAATTTCCTGGACAGAGCTTTTATTTTGAAGTGCCGTTTCCTGCTGTTTGGACCCTCAGCTTGTGACTCAGCAGAAATGTGGACCAGTTGGGAACCAGTGCCAGGCTACAGATTTATCACAACATGAAACTTTGATATGTCTGGATGACATCATTCTCACCCTCTGGCTCTGGCTCACGATTCCTGGAACCTTGATGCTGTCGAATGAACCGTGAACTTTGACCTTTAGTTCGGTTACAATCAGGAAATAATTCATTTAATTGACAACCTGCTCTGTGATTGGTTCATCTGAATCATCACAAACATCACATCAATTATTATTGAGAAAGTATTTAATGATTATTGATCAGATGTGGTGTAGTGAAGCTGCTGGATGTTGGACACAGGTGTCCTCCTGGATGTTGGACACAGGTGTCCTCCTGGATGTTGGACACAGGTGTCCTCCTGGATGTTGGACACAGGTGTCCCCCTGTCCTCTACCACCCAAACTGGTCTGCAGAGAGTTAGTGAGTCGGTCACAGGTAGACTGACTCAGTCTGAACACCTGGTGGAGGCTAACAGTTAGCATTAGCATCAGAGGCTGAGCTAGCTCGGACCTCTCAGTTCAAAACCGCGTGAACTTTAAGTCATTTTAAGGTTCTTCACCACGTTAAGGACGAAACGTCATTCAAGGGGCAAATGCTGTGATGTCATGTCCTTTCCTTCTTTTGTAGTTTCCTTGGGCTGAAGCAGGAAGTGAGGTCAGCGTGTCAGTGAGGTGTGTTGAGTCTTCGCATTAACCTGGGTACATCACCATGGTAACTGATGCTGCAGACCTCACCTGGTCCGAACCAGTTTGTGTTCAGAGAGTGAATATTCAGGTAAACATCGGTGATGACACCTGACGAAGTCGTGCAGGTGCAGCAGAGCAAACTCAGCTGGTGATGCAGGAAACTGTCGGCTATCCATCTGATAGATCCCTGATTGGAACATTGATTATTGATCACAGATAATATTCGGTCAGACTGAAGTGATTTCTGTGTCTCAGTGTGCGACAGTTTAAACCTGCTGAACTCAGCTCAGTGTCAGAGCTGCAGAATGTGCAGCTGTCGCCTCCGTGACAAACACAGAGCTGAAATAAACAGATTCACTTATCCACCGTGTTTCTGTCTCACCTTGTTTACAGAGCTGATAGTCTCTGTGATGTGTTTCACATCCTTCACGCTCTGTGTTTTCACCACCTGTTCCTCCTGAGTGGCACGTGATCGCTGCGTGTCTTGTGTTAGAAGAGTCAAATGTCGCCAAACGGCTCCTTTAATCTGAGCGCTCCCTGAGCCTGAAGACGAAAACCTGGTAAACAAAAACAGCCGTCCTGTGACCTCTGAATCAGTCACACTGATCTCAGGGTCCAACTGGGATTATTACAACAAATTAACCAGGGTCATACCACATGTTAACTCTCAACAGATTAGAGATTCAATTTACCAAAATCTGGGATTAATCCTGATCAGATTCAGGATTAATTTGGGGCTGATCAAATCTGGAAAGATCTGATACTAACCCGAGACAAATCTGAGATTAATTTTAGGCAAATCTGGAATTAAATTGAGACTAACTGAGATTGTTTTGAGACATCTGGGATTAATTTGTGATGAATCTGAGACTAATTTGGGGTCAGATTGCAGATTTTTCTTGGAAAGACCTCAGATTAACTCTGAAGAAAATAAAGAATAAACCAGAGTAACAGATTACAAATGATTTTTTGACAGATTAAGGATGAAATTAAATGAATTTGAAACCGATCTGTGATTAATCCTGAAAGATTGCATATGAACATGTTTGATAACCATGTTTCTTCTGTTGCACTGACCCTGCAGGTTTAGAAAGTCTACCTGTAATATTAGAGGTCAGCTGGTCAAACGGCTCAGACTTCAAGTCCTTAAAATAAACCTCAAGTACCCCCCCACCCCCCACACACATGCATACACACACACACAGACACACACACAGACACAGACGGACACACAGACACAGTGTGAAATGCAGTCTTTATTCCAGACAGATTCCAGACAGAGAAACAAAACACAGGCGTGTATTAACTCTGAGGAGACGCTGGATTGATAAAGGAGCACTTTGAACAAGAGGTGAGTTCTTGTCTTGTTCAGTCAGATTCTGGTTTCACTGTGAGTGTTGCTGGTTGTTTGAAGTCTGACTGTCACTGTGAAGTCTGATTGTCACGTGTTTTGGTGTTTCATCTGCTGTCTGATGAACGTCTGTAGCTGTGTGGTTAATCAGACTCCTGGTTCTAAACAGTTTGTTTCTCTTAAACTCTTTCATCCTCTGATGTCACAGTCCCATCATGGCGGCACCTCGCATCTCTCGCTCTGGAGCCTTGGAGGATTACTCTCTGTACGGTAACCTAAGTGAGGACGAGCTGCTGCAGATCGCCATCGAGCGCAGTCTGGACGAAACATTCTGCAACACTGCCCACACCATCACTGCTGCTCCTGCCACCGCACCTCTGCACCAACCTGACAGCAACAGACAATACCCTGCAGCCAGGAACATCAACCGAGCCAGCCACAGCTCCCGCAATCTACCTGCAAACCACAGCTCCCACAATCCACCTGCAAACCACAGCTCCCACAATCCACCTCCAGCCCAGACCGCTGCACACTACAGTTCTCCAAATCCTCCTGCTGAACAGCCTCCTGATCCGTATGTAACACAGTTTTTATTTTCGTCCTCCATATTTTTAGAGTTAGCAACGTTTACATGGACAAAGTTTTCCTTTTTTGACCTTATTCCCAAATCCCAAAATTCCTACCAAGGCCTGATTCAGAATATTTAAAGGGAACATGCTGTTTACGGGTACAGTTATACAGCGGTTAGTGTCGCCTCACAGTAAAAGCATTCCTTGTTTGCACCCCAGGATGGGGGAGCCCTTCTGCAGGAGTTTGCATGTTCTTCCCGTGTCAGCGTGGGTTTCCTCCAGGTGCTCTGACATGTTCTCCCCGTGTCAGCGTGGGTTTCCTCCAGGTGCTCTGACATGTTCTCCCTGTGTCAGCGTGGGTTTCCTCCAGGTGCTCTGACATGTTCTCCCCGTGTCAGCGTGGGTTTCCTCCAGGTGCTCTGACATGTTCTGTCTGTGTCAGTGTGGGTTTCCTCCAGGTGCTCTGACATATTCTCCCTGTGTCAGTGTGGGTTTCGTCCAGGTGCTCTGACATATTCTCCCTGTGTCAGCGTGGGTTTCCTCCAGGTGCTCTGACATGTTCTCCCTGTGTCAGTGTGGGTTTCCTCCAGGTGCTCTGACATGTTCTCCCTGTGTCAGCGTGGTTTTCCTCCAGGTGCTCTGACATGTTCTCCCCCTGTCAGCGTGGGTTTCCTCCAGGTGCTCCGACATGTTCTCCCTGTGTCAGTGTGGGTTTCGTCCAGGTGCTCTGACATGTTCTCTCTGTGTCAGCGTGGGTTTCGTCCAGGTGCTCTGACGTGTTCTCCCTGTGTCAGCGTGGGTTTCCTCCAGGTGCTCTGACATGTTCTCCCTGTGTCAGTGTGGGTTTCCTCCAGGTGCTCTGACATGTTCTTCCTGTGTCAGCGTGGGTTTCCTCCAGGTGCTCTGACATGTTCTCCCCGTGTCAGCGTGGGTTTCCTCCAGGTGCTCCGACATGTTCTCCCTGTGTCAGCGTGGGTTTCATCCAGGTGCTCTGACATGTTCTCCCTGTGTCAGCGTGGGTTTCATCCAGGTGCTCTGACATGTTCTCCCTGTGTCAGCGTGGGTTTCATCCAGGTGCTCTGACATGTTCTCCCTGTGTCAGCGTGGGTTTCATCCAGGTGCTCTGACATGTTCTCCCTGTGTCAGCGTGGGTTTCATCCAGGTGCTCCAGCTTCCTCCAAGGACAGATTGAAATGGGGTGAGAGAGAGAGTGGGGGTTGACATGCAGCAAAAGGTTGCAAGCCGGAGTCGAATTTGCAACCACTGCAGCGAGGCATCGCCTCTGTACTACCGACACCCTGGTACTCAAGTATTTTATTGTATAAAATAAAAATTGTGGTGTCTGAATTGAAGGTGGGGCCACTTCAATGACGGGCACCTGGCCACTTGCTGGCCTGTTACACTGTGTGTCCCGCCCCACAGACAGTCGATGCTTCTCGAAGTCAGGGAAAGATCCTTAAATGGCCAAATTTCAAGGAGGCTATGTCATCGAATCCCGCCGAAGGACTGCTCAAATATCAAGGATCCTTTGAAATCTACTGAAAAATTTCAAGGATGTGTGCATTTATGGTCAGCAGGCATGAAGTACCCACAATTATTTGTGCACAATTTGCCATAATTGAAGGTGGGGCCTCTTCAGTATACCCGGGCAGTCCCTAGCCTGTTCCAATGTGTGTTCCTCAAATGCGAGGAATGAGTCTTGCCTAGACTCTGTAGTACCCAACAGGACCTGTCCTACCAGTGAAGCATCCTTGACCTTGAGAAGCACCATTTGTCCTCAGTAGAATTCAAAGGATCCTTGACATTAGATTAGTCCTTTGGCGAGATTTGATGACATAGCCTCCTTGAAGTTCAGCCGTTTAAGGATCCTTCCTTGACTTTGAGAAGCACCAAGTGTCTTCCTGACTGCAGTGGGCCTCATCATCAAGGCCTGGAACCCACACTGACATGGACTCTTATACCCCCCACAGACAGTCGGTGCTTCTCAAATTCATATCCCACCGAAGAATTGTTCAAATGTCAAGGATCCTTTGAATTCTAGCGAGGACTAGGTCCTTCCTTCAAACAATTTTCAAGGATGCATGTGTTTATCCTTAGCAGGCATGTGCTCACAATTCTTTGCACATGATTTGCCTGACTTTAAGGCGGGGCCTCTTCAATGACACACACGCAGGCACTCACCAGCCTGTTCTGATGTCTTACCTAGCCTCTGTAGGACTTGATTTGGAAGGATCCTTCCGATCAAAGAGGCATCCTTGACTTTGAAAAGCACCTCCAGTCTCAGTCCACCAGCAGAGGACACAACACAACAGACAGTCTCCTCCTGATCTCAGACCAGATTTACAGACAGTTACTGATCACAGTCTGAACAGCTGACTGTCAGGAGATCAGATCAGTGATTAGCTTCAGGACACTAGTTCTAAATATTTTGAGAGGAACTCATGTTTGATACAAGTTTCAGCACTAAAACCTTCTTTTCTTTGACCTGCTGAGAAGATGGAGGTCAGAGTCACGTTCAGTGATCATGAGCTTGTTAAAAGATGTTGTAAGTTTTGAGATGGTTGATGAGTGTCTGTGCTCTGATTGGCTGTTTTCTTGGCATTGATGTGGCAGGAAGACGTTTAATGGGACAATCAGTCGCTTTGTGACGGGTTCTGGAAAGCGAATGGTGGCGTATCGCAGGTCTGACGACACTGTGGTCTACATGGGTCCAGAACCTGAAGAGTGAGTCAAGTCCTGTTCATGAATCATCTCTGTACATGGAAACACTTGTCTCACCCGTTTCACTTCCACCTGTCTCACCTTCAACTGTCTCATCTTTCTCACCTGCTTTACATGTTTCATCTGCCTCACCTATCTCTGCTGCTTCACCCGTTTCACCTGTATCACCCCTACCTGTCTCACCTCTCTCACTTTTTTCACCTGTCTCACCTGTCTTGACTGTTGCACCTGCATCACCTGTATCACCCCTACCTGCCTCACCTTTCTCAGCTGCTTCACCTGTCTCACCTGCATCACCTGTATCACCCTTACCTGTCTCATGTTTCTCACGTCTAACTGGTCTCACCTGTTTCACCCTCACAGGTGGGACAGGTGAGACAGGTGGGACAGGTGGTTGATGGGTATTTTCCCTGCAGGGAGGAGGAGCCGCTATTCCAAGCCATCCGTGTTGGTGATTCAAGCAGAGTGAAAGCGCTGACGATGCATGGAACAAACCTGATGCTGCCGAGTAAACCAGGCTGGCTCGCCACCCACCAGGCGGCACTTTATGGTCAGGACACCTGTCTGAGGGTACTGCTGTCAGGTAGATATGTACACACACACACACACACACACACACACACACACACACACACACACACACACAATGACATCACAACAACATCCAGAGAAGACACGTCCTGTTCTGTGTCTCGTGCTCAGCTCAGCTGGGGATGCTCAACAAACAAACCATGCGTGGTGAGACGGCGCTGATGGTCGCCATCGGCAAAGACCGGCTGAAGTGTGCTCAGATACTGCTGGAAAAGGGAGCAGACCCCAACATCCCAAACAACGAAAAAGAGACTCCACTCTACAAAGGTAAAACTGACAGAAAGTGATGTCAACAAAAAGATTCACCTGTTGTCTCATTTTCTCAGGACACAAAATGATATGACTTTGGTTCTCTGATTTATCTGAAAGGTTCTGGATGTAACCGTCAGAAATCCTTGTTATTAGTGACGTCTCCCTCTGAGGATGTTAAACATATGTGTGGAAACAAACAGGGGGCGGTTGAGAGGGCGGTCTTGGATCAGACCTCTGGCACTCGGGCGCTCAGTCATGCTCTGAGTGAATTGGAGTTGGACAGGACACTAAGTAAAGGTCCACCTCTGACGGGCCGTCGCTGCAAAACTCAGCTCTGTGTTGTGATGGGACCATTTGTTGATGTCAGCGGACTCCATTTCTTAGCTACTGTTCTCGGGCCTCGGGAACATAAGTAACGTCACATTCTTTGGCTTCTCTAGGAAAATTTATCCTGAACATGAAAGTCAGTCCACAGACTGTTAGAGGCAACCGATGAAGAGCTGTTCACACTTTGGGCGATGAAAAGAAATCAGTACATGTAAAGTTACATCCAGAACCTAAGGTAAAACTTTAAGGTAAAACTTTAAGGTAAAACTTTAATGTCCCCGTGGGGCAATTTCATCACGATGACAGTCAGTACAGGGTAAGGGTGATACAGGTGAAGCAGGTGAGAACATTTAAACATTTTCAGAAGGACAGAACAGAGAACCAACTGAGCCGCAGACCAGCTCCTAAACCCAGAGTATCTCCTGAGAGTGATTCATTAATGACCTGAGTTATGTTTGAGGAGTCAGATCAGCCAATCAGAGAGCTTGATTCTCCGAGGTCAGGGTTTACCTCTGAAGGTTGTTGTGATCTAGACTGAGCTGGAGGAGGCATTGAGAAGCTCTTTGTTCCTTCCTCTGCAGCCTGTGAGAGGAACAGCGCTGCGACGGTGGCTATGTTGTTGAACCACGGTGCGGTGGTGAACACTCGCTGTATTCTGGGCTGGACGGCCCTGCAGGAGGCGGCGAGTCGAAACAACGTGGAGATCTGTGAGATGCTGCTGAAGGCTGGAGCCAAACACGAGCTCACCAACGTGTACGGCATCTCGCCAATGTTCACCGCCGCTCAGACCGGGCAGGTTGCCACTCTGCGCTGCCTCCTCAAACACGGTACGTCCAGGGTTTATTTTAATGTTCTAACGCCAACTGTTACTGTGTTCTGTGGAGTTCAGAGTGTTTGTTCAGTTTGGTTCAACTTCACTAACCTTTGGCTGCACGACCTGACAGATGCGACTGTGACACTTGCTCTGAGCCAATGAGACAAAGGAGCAGCAGCTATAAAAGGCTGGAGGGCTGGGTGATCATGGGAAAGTCAAATATGTCCAGGTTTTTTTATCAAACACCTCGATATCGATGTTGTGATGATATAGATCCTCTTAGGGCTGATGTCACGATGACCTCACGATGACATCACGATGACAGTCAGCACAGGGTGTAGAACAGTTAAAAAGGAACTTTTTTAACTTTGACTTTAAAGTGTTGAGTCGGGGCTGTCTGACATCATCAGGGAGGTTATTTCAGGTTTGTGCTGCTTCACCATGTGTCTTTCTGACTCTTGGGACGGTCAGTAGGCCGGCTCCTGATCTCCTTAGAGTCCGAGAAGGTTCATATGTCACAAGCATGTCAGAGATATATTTGGACTCTGAGACACGGCATGATTTAAACACAAGCACCAACATATTGAAAGCAGTTTGTGAGTGACAGGAAGTCAGTGTAAGGATTTTAGAACTGGAGTAACGTCATATTTCCTAGTTTTTGTCAGGACTAGGGTTATACTGGTTGTAAGGTAAACCCTGACATAGAAGTTGAGGGTTAACGTGTGTATTTGCTTATTTATGATACTGAAAAAAATCCAACTGGATGAAGAATCTCTCCTTTATTTGAGTTATTTTCTGAGGAGAGACTTTTGACACAAACTTCCATTAACAAAATTGTTTCAAGTTTCCGTTATCACAGTGGTTTTCAAACTTTTTGTTCCCAAGACACACCAAAGGGCTGAAATCTGAAGGCACACCTGTTTTTATATCTGTGCACAATAGTCTCTATAATGTGTGTTATCACTCTTTTTATGACATAAATGTTTTTATTTACTAATATCAAATGATATTTGACAACCAACTGACAAGAAAATGATTCAAGAATTCATCTCGGCACACCTTTTGAGAATATAAAACGTTTGTTCAACCAAAACTAGCTCTTGTGTTTTTATTCCTTTGAGGATAATAAGTCTTTAATACTGTGATACTGTGAAATTACAATATTTTCTCTGACAGTTATCGTTCAGTGAAAATCTCATGGCACTGCAGCCCTGCATTCTGGATGAGATGTAGTTGCCACAAACAGATCACTGCATTAATCTGATCTACTGGTGATGAAGGTGAAACACATGTAACGTCAATGCTTCACAATAAAATGAGCCGCTGTAACTGTTCACATTTGTGACATCGTTTGTGGTCGACGACCAGATTCACACAGATTTCACTCAGTAAAGAAACTGATGGTTTCGATCCAACATCAGTGTGACGGGAGTGAAACTAAACATGTCTAACTGGACAGAGCTTCAGTGTTCACCGTGGTCGTTTCCTCCTCGGCCCCGTCCTGCACAGGTCTGATTGTCAACACCTGTTGAGCTCTGATTCAAGGATTTCCTCCCCCTGACCCCTGACCTCTGACCTCTGACCTCTGCAGGTGCAGACATTAACAGTCAGGCTGCTGACGGAGCCACCGCTCTGTATGAAGCTGCTAAAAATGGACATGGACAAATCGTGGAGCTTCTCCTCTCTCAGAACGCTGACGCCAACAAACCTGGAAAGACGGGATTGTTACCGATTCACATCGCTGCCCAGAGAGGAAGTGAGAGGTAGGCACGCTGACTGCATTACTTTATCAACATCAGAGCAGGTCTCAGAGCTGCGTCTCGGTAGTCGTCACAGTGACATCACAACAGAACATGACGAGTTTCTTCGTCCAATAACATCAATGCAACATTTAAAAGTTCAGTAACTCAGAGTCTGAGGTCGGTCTGGTCTAATTCCTGTGATGTTTACTGTTCCAGTATTGTCTCCATGTTGATACCAGTCACCAGTAAGGCCAGAGTCCGGCGGTCTGGCATCAGCCCGCTCCACCAGGCCGCTGAACGTAACCGTGACGACGTCCTGGAGGCTTTGATCCAGGCGGGCTTTGATGTTAACGCTCAGCTGTCTGAGGATCGGTGTAAGCTGTACCAGGACCGCCGCAGCACGGCGCTCTACTTCTCCGTAATCAACAACAACATTGACGCTGTGCAAATGTTGCTGAAGGCCGGCGCCAGCCCAAACCTGGACATGTTCAGGCCGCTGATGGTGGCGGCGAGGCAGGGCTGCATGCAGACCGTCACCATGCTGGTGGAGCACGGCGCCGACATCAACGCCTGCATCCCCACACACCCCACCACGTTCCCCGCCGTCTACATGTTCTCCATGAAGTACCTGCCCATGTTCAAGTACCTGCTGGACCACGGAGGCCACGCCCTCCCCTGCTTCAACTGTCTCTACGGCAACGGACCTCATCCACCAATCAAAACCACTCGATCAGACAGAGACTTCAGCGAAGCCGACAGAGTCCCCCAGCAGAGCAGAGGAGTTCAGGTGACCTCAGTTTGTTTACATGTTTACATGTGGAGTCATTAAAGTAAACAACAGAGTAAACAACAGAGTAAACAATGGAGTAAACAACAGAGTAAACAACAGAGTAGACAACAGAGTAAACAACAGAGTAAACAACAGAGTAGACAATAGAGTAAACAACAGAGTAGACAACAGAGTAAACAACAGAGTAAACAATAGAGTAAACAACAGAGTAGACAATAGAGTAAACAACAGAGTAGACAACAGAGTAAACAACAGAGTAAACAATAGAGTAAACAATAGAGTAAACAACATAGTAAACAACAGAGTAGACAACAGAGTAGACAACAGAGTAGGCAACAGAGTAAACAACAGAGTAGACAACAGAGTAGACAACAGAGTAAACAATAGAGTAGACAACAGAGTAAACAACAGAGTAAACAATAGAGTAAACAATAGAGTAAACAACAGAGTAAACAACAGAGTAGACAACAGAGTAAACAATAGAGTAAGCAACAGAGTAGACAACAGAGTAAACAATAGACTAAACAACAGAGTAAACAACAGAGTAGACAACAGAGTAAACAGAGTAAACAATAGAGTAAACAATAGAGTAAACAACAGAGTAAACAACAGAGTAGACAACAATAGAGTAAACAACAGAGTAGACAACATAGTAGACAACAGAGTAAACAACAGAGTAGACAACAGAGTAAACAACATAGTAGACAACAGAGTAAACAACAGAGTAGACAACAGAGTAAACAATACAGTAAACAATAGAGTAAACAACAGAGTAAACAATAGAGTAGACAACAGAATAAACAACAGAGTAGACAACATAGTAAACAACAGAGTAAACAATAGAGTAGACAACAGAATAAACAACATAGTAGACAACAGAGTAAACAACAGAGTAAACAACAGAGTAGACAACAGAGTAAACAACATAGTAGACAACAGAGTAAACAACAGAGTAGACAACAGAGTAAACAATACAGTAAACAATAGAGTAAACAACAGAGTAAACAATAGAGTAGACAACAGAATAAACAACAGAGTAGACAACAGAGTAAACAACAGAGTAAACAATAGAGTAGACAACAGAATAAACAACATAGTAGACAACAGAGTAAACAACATAGTAAACAACATAGTAGACAACAGAGTAAACAACAGAGTGAAAGAAAAGTCAACTTTTAACAAGAAATTTAAATGATTTAAAATGAACACAATTTTGTTACTTTCAACATGTAAAACAAAGTCCTGTGATTGATTGACAGTTCTGTGAGATGATCTCGGCCCCTAGTATCTGTCGGTGGGCGGGGCCAATCATCGACGTCCTGTTGGACTACGTTGGTAACGTGACTCTCTGCTCCAGACTGATGGAACACCTGGACAGTTACTCTGGCTGGAGCGTCATCAAGGACAAAGCAGGTGAGTCTGTTATAACCCCGCCCCCTCCCCACATGAGCATGTTACTGGTACAGTACAGCTACAGTGTCTCAGTGGTGTTACTGGTTTGTCTCACAGTGTCTCAGTGGTGTTACTGGTCTGTCTCACTGTGTCTCAGTGGTGTTACTGGTTTGTCTCACAGTGTCTCAGTGGTGTTACTGGTCTGTCTCACTGTGTCTCAGTGGTGTTACTGGTTTGTCTCACTGTGTCTCAGTGGTGTTACTGGTCTGTCTCACAGTGTCTCAGTGGTGTTACTGGTCTGTCTCACTGTGTCTCAGTGGTGTTACTGGTTTGTCTCACAGTGTCTCAGTGGTGTTACTGGTTTGTCTCACTGTGTCTCAGTGGTGTTACTGGTCTGTCTCACAGTGTCTCAGTGGTGTTACTGGTCTGTCTCACAGTGTCTCAGTGGTGTTACTGGTTTGTCTCACAGTGTCTCAGTGGTGTTACTGGTCTGTCTCACAGTGTCTCAGTGGTGTTACTGGTTTGTCTCACAGTGTCTCAGTGGTGTTACTGGTTTGTCTCACAGTGTCTCAGTGGTGTTACTGGTTTGTCTCACTGTGTCTCACTGTGTCTCAGTGGTGTTACTGGTTTGTCTCACTGTGTCTCAGTGGTGTTACTGGTTTGTCTCACAGTGTCTCATTGGTGTTACTGGTTTGTCTCACTGTGTCTCACTGTGTCTCAGTGGTGTTACTGGTTTGTCTCACTGTGTCTCAGTGGTGTTACTGGTTTGTCTCACTGTGTCTCACAGTGTCTCAGTGGTGTTACTGGTTTGTCTCACAGTGTCTCAGTGGTGTTACTGGTTTGTCTCACTGTGTCTCACAGTGTCTCAGTGGTGTTACTGGTCTGTCTCACAGTGTCTCAGTGGTGTTACTGGTTTGTCTCACTGTGTCTCAGTGGTGTTACTGGTCTGTCTCACAGTGTCTCAGTGGTGTTACTGGTTTGTCTTTCAGAACCTCCGCGGTCACTGTTGCAGCTCTGCCGGCTGCAGATTCTGCAGCTGGTTGGACATCGCCGTCTGAAGAGGTTGCCGCTGCCTGGAACTCTGATCCGCTTCCTGCAGCACCAGGAGAGACCTGACGAGGAGGACTGAAGGAAATCCTGATGTTTACTCTTCACTCAGCTGACTGATGGAGGGTATTGATTAGTATTCATTAGTATTGATTACTTGGGACATTTAACATGATGAAAACATGAAGAGACTGAGCGACTCCACACTGTTTCTTTTAAGATGTTTCAGGAAGTAGTCTGTGACGCTTTTCTTGTCATGAATAGATCTGGGAATTCTACAACACATCCCAGGTGTTTCCAGGTGTTTCCAGGTGTTCCCAGGTGTTCCCAGGTGTTTCCAGGAGGCTACAGTTCCCTCTTTAATGGTGTAACTTTGAACATATAAGTTTTTGTTGCTAGGCATCATCACGTTGTTTATCTGCAGTTTAATTGTTTATTTTAGTTGTAAAGATGTGATAAAGCTGTAAAATGGATTCTTTGCTACAAACTAATAAAATCTTAGTTCATAATTTGTCCTCTTTGAGATTATTAATTAATTCATGTCTGACGTTGAATTGAGACTCAGCAGACCAGCTGTTATGATATGTACCTGAGTCTGTCGTGGTGTTGTATCGTAGGTAATGACTGTGATCTTTGTGCTCTGTCACACTGGTGATCGATCAGTTTAATGATCGGCTGGATCAGTTTCCACGCGGTGATGTCACAGCTCTCAGTGTGTTTATGAGATGATTTCATGTCTGTGTTTCACTTTAATGAAACACTTTGACAGTTTTACTTTCAGCCGCAGACACACCGTTAAGTGATCGTTAATTTAAGACTATTAATAACCAGTGAGATAATAATGACCTCATAGCTCTCACACTCTGGTCTGCCATAATATCAATAAACACATTTACACTGAAATCTCTCCTGAGGCAGATTTGACTTTAGTTTATGAACATGTAACAGTTTAAAAGCCTGTGTCATAACACAGATACATTTTTTTAATGTTTGTGTTTCAGTGACAAATAACTGTTTGAATAAATCTGTCTTTGCTTCACTGTCTAATGTCTGAGAAACTTCTGTTGGTCTGAAAATACAGAGCTGCTCCTGAACGCACCGTGAGACACTGCTCTCTGCTGTCACCCCTCCTCCCCCCTCCTTATCCCCATCACCCACTGCCTCCCCTCCCAGGTTTTTTTACCGACACTTCAGACCCTGATCAGCAGACAGCAGCGTCTGTTTTAGGATCAGAAAGCTGTTGACTGATTTGGACTCTGGACTGATTCGGACTCCCTGTGGACCCAGACTCTGGACCGATCTGGATTCAGGTCTGATGTGGTGTGGAGTGTCTCCAGGATGATGCAGAGTTTGTTCCTCGCAGTTTTCTTCTGTTTCCTCCAGGTGAGATCTGACAAATACTTTATACTAATTAAAGTAACATCAGATTCATTCTCACAGCTGTCAAACTGTTAGATTACTATTCTTATATTAATATATATTAATATACACTCAGCAGCCACTTTATTAGGTACACCTTGCTTGTACCTGGTTGGTTACCTTGGTTGTAACTAGTGGTTATTTGACTTCCTGTTGCCTTTCTATCATCTTGAACCAGTCTGGCCATTCTCCTCTGACCTCTGGCACCAACAACCATGCCACGTTCAAAGTCACTTCAATCACCTTTCTTCATCATTCTGATGCTCCGTTTGAACCTCTGCAGCTCGTCTTCATCATGTCTACATGACTAAATGTTAATGAGCTGCTGACACCTGATTGGCTATTTCCATTAATAAGCAGTTGAACAGGTGTATCTAATAAAGTGGCCAGTGACTGTATAATACTACAAAAACTCTGGCTGTTGTAGTATTACATTTATTCTTATTGTCATATTATTATATATATTATAATGTAAACTGCAGCTGTTTACAGTGGTTAGCATTGTCACCTCACTGCAAGAGGGTTCCTGGTTTGAACCCAAGGTTGGGGGAGCCCCTCCATGCAGAGTCTACATGTTCTCCCCATGTTAGCGTGGGTTTCCTCGGGGTGCTCCGGCTTCCTCCAAATTGTCGCCAGACTATCACAGGGCTGACACATAGAGGCAGACAACCATTCGCCCTCACATTCACACCTACGGACAATTTAGAGTCACCAGTTAACCTGCATGTCTTTGGACTGTGGGAGGAAGCTGGAGCACCTGGAGGAAACCCACGCTGACACAGGGAGAACATGTCAGAGCACCTGGAGGAAACCCACGCTGACACAGGGAGAACATGTCGGAGCACCTGGAGGAAACCCACGCTGACACTGGGAGAACATGTCGGAGCACCTGGAGGAAACCCACGCTGACACGGGGAGAACATGTCGGAGCACCTGGAGGAAACCCACGCTGACACGGGGAGAACATGTCAGAGCACCTGGAGGAAACCCACGCTGACACAGGGAGAACATGTCAGAGCACCTGGAGGAAACCCACGCTGACACAGGGAGAACATGTCGGAGCATCCCGCATCATTGCAGAGGCTACACCAATCCGTGGTGGTTTAGTGTGGCTGGTCTAAGAGGGAGCTAAGCCAGAAGGCAAAATCTTTCGTTCGTCCTGGTCCATCTGCGTCCCAACCCTCACCTATGGTCATGAGCTCTGGGTAGTGACTGAAAGAATGAGGTCACAGATACAAGCGTCTGAAATGAGTTTCCTCTGTAGGGTGTCTGGGCTCAGCCTTAGAGATAGGGGGAGGAGTCAGACATCTGGAGGGAACTCGGAGTAGAGCCGCTGCTCCTTCATGTTGAGGTGGTTCAACATCTGATCAGGATCCTCCTGGTCCAGCTGGTAGGAGGCCCCGGGGCAGACCCAGAACACACTGGAGGGATTATAGATCTCATCTGGAGAATGAAAATGGTTGAATATATCTTTACACACAGGCTGTGAGAGAAAAGGTGAAACAGACAGATCACAGAAACATGTGGAGTCTTTGTCCTCATTCAGACCAGGACAGTTTCAATCATCCAGTCACTTTAATCAGATTTAAAGTCTGTTTTTGTTACTTGTCTGTCTGCAGGTGAGTTTGGGGGCGTGTCCAGGTGTCTCCATGGAGATGAGCTGCAGGTGTTGTCCTTACATCCAGTTTCCTCCTCCACCACCTCCTCTTCCTCCTACTCCCCCTCCTCCTCCTCATCATCCTCCTTCTCTTCCTCCTCCTCTTACAGAGCTCACCTTCACAGGTAAACTCACACAGGAATTGGAAGTTGTAAAATGTTCATGTTGAAAACACCTTTTATTCCTCTTGGGATCAGTGAAGGATAAAAGACTCTCTAACTGTTGGTGAACAGTTTTGTTTGTTGGTGGGCGGGGCTTAGCTGGAAGCAAACAGTTCTCCACAGACATTAGCTAGCGCTAGCTAACAGGTTGTATTGTCTTGTTTTAGACGATGGAGGAAGATGATGTGAGTGGTGCGTTCAGAAACACTCATTGTGAGTGTGGGAGCGACTCTGACACAAACTGGAGCGTTGATAAATTGGGAGCGCTGTCTGAATGTAGCGTTGGGTTATCCAGAGCAGCGCACTCTCAGAGTGGCAGAGCGCACTCTGGACACTCTGTCTGTGGAGACGGAGCAGCAGAGCGCCGAGCGGAGTGAACGTGTGATTAACTTAACCGTTGGTTCATTCATGTAGAAATATAACGCTGCGTTTCTTCCACCAACAGGGCTCTCATTTTAGTGTAGAGCGTCAGACTGAATTTACCAACGCACCATGTCAGGTCACTCACTCTCCGGGACCGCCAGTGTTACTTGAATAAGTAAACACTGAGCAACGGGACCAGACTGGCCGACCCGTATGCTCTCACTCAGTGGATGGATGATGTCACAGGAAGCCAATCTTACAAAGGAGGACCACACTTGTTTGTTTTGCTATGGAAGCTAACGTTAGCTAATGTGCTAAAAAGTTAGCGTTTTGAGCCATGACTGCTTCTATTCTGGCTCCAATAACACAACAAGACAAACACATGTTAACACTCCTATGGAGCCTACAGCCCTGTGGGGGAGAGGCAGCTGCACCTCCAGCTGATAACATGATGTCATCATGATGTCATCGTGACGTTGGCCCTGACAGGGTCTATATCATTTTATTGAAGACGAGCTAAATGTAATCTCCTGTGTGAAGTTCACATGCTCTCCCTGTGTCAGCGTGGTTTACTTCAGGTGCTCTGGTTTTGTCAAACAGAAACAAAAACACAGAGTTTGTCTTCAGATATATTTTTAATTTTTTCTCATATTTTTGTTTTAGACTGAAACTGTTTTTTTTCTTTTTGTGAAACTCTGACAAACACTGAATTTACAATATGAATATTACAAATAAAACCTGTTTTGATTAAGATTAAAGTTCTTCCTCTTCCTCTTCCCCCTTGTTGTGTTTCAGTGTCACCCTCTGCTGTTCCAGATGTGAGGTTTGAAGATCTGTTGCTCCTGATGTTCTTCGTCCATTTATTCTGAAGGATTTATTCACTTCCTGTTTGCCTGATGTGTTGAGTGTGGAAGGGAATAGAAACCCTTTATTGTTACATAATGTACAGTGACATTAAAACTGCTTCACCTTCAAGTGCACAATGTTCTGACGTCTTCAGCAGCTCTGTAAACAAACATTGAATTGCAAACAGCTGGATTATGTTGATAGATACTAGTCCATACCCATTGGTAGCTTTGTCACCTTCTACCTATGCCAGTCCTCAATGCCTCTGTGCAGTTTCACATAGATTGACCACGTCAGTGAGTAGAAAAATCCTTATGATTTGACCTCTGCGAGGACTACTGGAGGAGGAGGAGGAGGAGGAGGAGGACTGAAGAGCTGTCATCAGAGCTCTCCTCCGCTGAACATGTTGGAGCTGGTCGATGTCAGCTGGGACTGTGAGTTGTGTTAAACTTACCACTGGAATATAACGAGTCTTCATCACTGACCTCTGTGATGTCTTGATGGTTGGAATTATGTTAAAATACGACTGACTGATCATCAGAGATTTGAATATTCATGTCTGCTGCCCCACAGAGCTGCTGGTTGGACTGGTTGGACTGGTTGGACTGATGAGACTGATGAGACTGGTCTCTGTACACTGACTGAAGGTCAGAGGTCTTTGATGTCTTTAAAAGTGCTTCATGAATAAATCCGATTGAATCACGTCTGCATCATCGATCTTCTTATTGATCATCTTCACTGTTATTAGGCAGTGAGATGAGTCATCATCAGTTCATGTCTGAACAACAGTTTCTCTTTATTCGAATACAAACATGCTCTCCTCACAAAAACACGTCAAATGGAAACTGTTGAATCTCTCACTAATCATCATCATCATCATCATCATCATTTGTAAATGACTGAGTCAGCTCTTCGTTGTCTTTTAACCGTCTCAACATATGTGAGTGGACTCTGCACTCGTCTCTGGAGCTGTGTCACCAGACGAGGAACAAAAGACTGAGTTTCATGTGACGGTAAAAACCGACTGTCTTCAGATAACGTGAGAGGAGTCAGAAAATCTGACTTTATTTGTCCCTTGATGTCAGTTACTGTAGTTTCAGTTACTGTGCGTGCCTCTGCTGACCACTGCTGGAATGTAACTAAGTACTTTTACTCAAGTGCTGTACTGAAGTACAAATATGAGGCACTTTTACTTTACATGAGTATTTGAATCTAATGCAGCGTCTTACTCCCCACTAAACCTCAGCAGGGGATATTTCAGCCTTTACTCCACTACAGTTATTTTGTTTTTGTACATAGACATTATGAAAATAAACTGCAACTGAAAAGATTGATTAATTAGTTGATTAATTAAAAAAATTAATTAGCAACTACTCTGATAATCGTTAAAGTTATTTTTCATACAAAAATATTTGATGGTTACATCTTCTCAAAGATGACGACGGTTTGTTTTCTTTTTAATTCCTTACATTTATTCAATTGATTCAGAGTTTTCTGGATGTACTTTTACTTTTAATCCTTAAAAACTTCTTTCTGATGGTACTTACATCGTTTTACCAAAATAACATTTTCAATGCAGGACTGTTACCAGTAACAGAGTATTTTTACAGTGTGGTGTCAGCATTTCCTCCTCTGCTGCTGCTGACGACACATTTACAGCTTCACAGATGTTTTATCGTGTGTCTTTTTTCACCTGTAACAGCGGTACTGATTTCACCTCTGCTGAACCTCTTCCAGACTTCATCTCTCTAACCCTTGGAAATGTGTTTTCAGCCTGATCCTGAAACACACCTGATCACTGAACCTGCGGCTCTGACTGAGACTTCAGTTTGACCTCAGTAAACCGGACTCTGTCTCTGGTCTTTATTTTGGGTTCAGGCCTGTGGTGTTTCTGAGGCGTCACACTTGTCATGTTTCTGTGGCGGGGGGAGGGGGAGGAGGAGCTCCCTGTGAGGCTGGGGGAGGACGAGCGGGTGTTTGTTGTGTCCGCGGTCGTGCCAGCAGACGTCCAGCAGCGGGTACACTTTCCCCTGGACCTCCAACCTGAAGCTGTAGATGAAGCCCAGCTCGTCCAGACTGTCGCTGTTATAGAAGGTCAGAGCTCTGCCCTCGTAGTCCAGGAACACGCCCACCCTGCGGGGCGGAGACGACAACGGCAGCACCACCCTGGGCGTAGCGAAGGCCTCATAAACCCCATCCTTCAGTCCAATCAGCCACACCCCGTTCTCTGGACTCTTCCCCAGCTTGGCCTTACGATTTGTCGTTCCTTTGATCAAACCCAGACGCCACTTCGGTTTGTTCCCGACCTCCACCTGGACAGAAACAGGAAGCACAACACCGTATGACTCTGCTGTAAACAAACAACAACAAACAGGTGTCTTGGTGATGATGTCACAGCAGTGTGTACCTCCCAGTAGTGTTTCCCAGAGGAGAAGCCGCGGTTGGCGAGGACGCAGTAACTGTAACTGAACCTCTCTGGATTATCAGGAAGCCTCCGCAACAGAGCGCCACAGCCCGCCACCGTGTCCCCGTGATGGAGCTCCAACATCGGGTGAGCCGTCTGAGGGTCCAGCTTCAGAGGCTCCAGGGCTGGACCGAGAAGGAGGGGAAGAACAGGTAAACAAACAGACAGACAGGTGCACAGACAGACAGGTGCACAGACAGACAGGTGCACAGACAGACAGGTGTACGGACAGACAGGTGTACAGACAGACAGGTGTGAAGACAGGTGTACGGACAGACAGGTGTACAGACAGACAGGTGTTCAGACAGGTGCACAGACAGACAGGTGCACAGACAGACAGGTGTACAGACAGACAGGTGTGAAGACAGGTGTACGGACAGACAGGTGTACAGACAGACAGGTGTACAGACAGACAGGTGTTCAGGTGTACAGACAGGTGTACAGACAGACAGGTGCACAGGTGTACAGACAGGTGTACAGACAGACAGGTGTACAGACAGGTGTACAGACAGACAGGTGTACAGACAGACAGGTGTTCAGGTGTACAGACAGACAGGTGTACAGACAGACAGGTGTACAGACAGACAGGTGCACAGACAGACAGGTGTACAGACAGACAGGTGTACAGACAGGCAGGTGTTCAGGTGTAAGGACAGACAGGTGTTCAGGTGTACAGACAGGTGTTCAGGTGTACAGACAGGTGTACAGACAGACAGGTGCACAGACAGACAGGTGTACAGACAGACAGGTGTTCAGGTGTACAGACAGGTGTACAGACAGACAGGTGCACAGACAGACAGGTGTACAGACAGACAGGTGTACAGACAGACAGGTGTTCAGGTGTACAGACAGGGAGGTGTACAGACAGACAGGTGTTCAGGTGTACAGACAGGTGTACAGACAGACAGGTGCACAGACAGACAGGTGTACAGACAGACAGGTGTTCAGGTGTACAGACAGACAGGTGTACAGACAGACAGGTGTTCAGGTGTACAGACAGGTGTACAGACAGGTGTACAGACAGACAGGTGTTCAGGTGTACAGACAGGTGCACAGACAGACAGGTGTACAGACAGACAGGTGCACAGACAGACAGGTATACAGACAGACAGGTGCACAGACAGACAGGTGCACAGACAGACAGGTATACAGACAGACAGGTGCACAGACAGACAGGTGCACAGACAGACAGGTATACAGACAGACAGGTGCACAGACAGACAGGTGTACCTGGCAGGATCTTCCTCTGCAGTCTCTTCCACACGGTGAGTTTAATGTCGTTGTGGTTAAATCCAGTTTTAAAGTTCAGAGAGCTGAAGATTCTCTCCTCCTTCTGCTGGAGCTCCTGAATCTGTCTGAACCTGAGGAGGAGGAGGAGGAGGAGGAGGAAGAGGAGAGACGATATGAGAGAAAGAGTTAAATATTTACCACTAACTGATCACTAATCAAGTTCATTAACAACATGTTTGTTTGTTCGTTTGTTTGTTTGTTACCTCGGAGCGATCGATCCGTACTTCTGTAAACAGAAACAGAGACAGAGACAGATATCTGAGAGCTGATCAATAATCGATCTGTTGATCAGTTTTTATTCAGAATCAAACACTGATTGATTTTGTCTTTAATACGGGGGACAGTGTGGTGACATCATCAATGGCATTGATCAGAATCAGACATGTGATCGTCACCATGATGAAGTCCAGGTGTCCCTCGTTGCTCAGGTCCTGCAGGGTGGTCTGCGCCTCCTGCAGCCGGCTCAGGTTCAGGTTTAACTGGTCCGTCTGGGTCTGCAGGGACGAGATGAGGACGGCGGCTGACGTCTCCACCTGCTGCATAAACCCCGCCTCCTCCACCTCCAGGCAGCGCCGCAGCTCGCCAAACTCCTTCCTCACCACCCACTTCAACACGTCGGACTCGTTCTGATTGGACAGAGAGTAGCAGGTCACTGAGGTCATCGTCACGTCATCCATCAGACGTTGTGATTGGTCAGTCAGGGTACACCTGAGCACGTCAGGTTCAATCTAAACTTCAATCTTGTTGAACGTGTTTCCACAAATCGCTGTGACAGTTTGAAACAGAGCGAAATCACATGAAGCGTGAAACGGCGTGAAACGTTGTGACACGGGAACATTCTCACACGTGAAATGTTGTGAAACACTTTTCTCTCAGCTCTCTTTTTTCTGTCACATGTAAACAGCCGAGGTTGAACCTGTGAACGTCTCCCAGACTGAGAAGAAGCAAACTGTGTTCAGGAAACGACACATCACCAACATGCAGACGTTACTCACGGTGATCCTGGACTTGTTGTACGCCATTTTACAGATCTGATCCTCCACTTTACGTTTCTGATGCTGGAACTCTGTGATGAGACAGGAAATGTCCTCCTGACGGACACACACGGAAAATAAATTCATTAGTTATTAAAGCAGAATCGTTGATTCAACAGGTCAAAGTCGTCCTGTAACTTCCTCCGACTTCTCACAGCCGCCGTTTGCTTCAGCTGACTAAAGGTGCGCCCCACGATGACGACCACCCAGACTCAAACAGGAAGTAAACACCAAACGAGAGCAGGTGCTGTGAAACAATGTGACCTTGTTGTTGTTGAAAGACGGCGTGGAACATTAAAGACACTTAATCTCTGTGTGTTGATATGATGTCAGCTAATGGACGCTTATCAGCGCTGAGTCAACAAACTGTTCTCACCTGTCAGCCAATCAGCACGTCTGTCTGACAGCAAACATTACAATGTTTGTATCTGAGGGTGAGTTCAGAAATACTCATTTGTCGGAGCACAAAATGGACCGTTTATAAATTCATAGCGCCGTCTGAATGTACTGTTGTGTTATTCAGAGCACCGAGCAAAGTGGCGGTGCTCTGAATAACAACGTAGCGTTTGTTAA
Organism: Epinephelus awoara; assembly: GCA_035609425.1. NCBI lineage: Eukaryota > Metazoa > Chordata > Actinopteri > Perciformes > Serranidae > Epinephelus > Epinephelus awoara. The sequence goes on along the minus strand of CM069305.1, from coordinate 39,573,249 downwards.
TTCATGTAGAAATATAACGTTCTGTCACTCTGAGCTCTCATTTAGTGGAGAACATCCGACTGACTGATGATGAACACAAATATCGCTCCATGTTTTATTGATACACTTTGTGAGAGATAACATTCACATATCGACCCTCTTTAGAAATGTAAACCATCTTTGACTCGACGGAGCTCACGGTGCTGTTTTATTTACGAACCTTCATGCGGCTGTAGACGGAGCTCACAGGTGTGATTTTGTGTCCGCGGTGCGCGCCGATGCTTCCACAGAGGCCGCAGATCACCATCCGTTCGTCCTCGCAATAAAGGCTCAGCGGGTTGTGATGCTGAGGACACGACTCCGGCTGAGCGCCACCTGAAACACTCACTTCCTGTCAGAGTGAAGGAAAACCGTGTGTCAATAAGAACTTGAAAAAAACTTGTCTCGTTAAAGCTCGGAGACAACGACCTATCATGAGATCTCGCCAGGTGAGCTGATCACAGGTGTCGTTACCTGCAGAGCCTCGATGATTCGAGCCAGGCTGACGTTGGGGGGAGGACTGTCTCCGTCCACAGCACAGCGACACACGGGACACTGCAACTGTCCCAGCAGGTCCATCGTCATGGAGCGCACACAACACCTGGACAGGAAGTTCAGGACAGGAAGTTCAGGACAGGTGAGGTCAGGACAGGTGAGGTCAGGTGGAGCAGAGGTGGGACAGGTGTGTCCCGTCTGTCCAACGTACCTGCAGTAGGAGTGTCCACACTGTAACATCAGTGGTTCAGAGAAGACGTCCAGACAGACGGGACACCTGAGCTGATCCTCCAGACTCTGACGACGCTCCATGTCCTCACTGTGCCCCAACACCAGGACCAGGACCACAGAGACCAGGACCACAGAGACCACAGAGACCACAGAGACCAGGACCACAGAGACCAGGACCACAGAGACCACAGAGACCAGGACCACAGAGACCACAGAGACCAGGACCACAGAGACCACAGAGACCACAGAGACCACAGAGACCACAGAGACCACAAAAGCAAAAACAATGAAACAAACCCAGACTCCCAGGGACCAGGTTCAGGTGACTACCCTCGGTGTTGTCGGTCTGTGTTCCTGCAGCAGAGCGACTGTTTATAGACTGAGGGTGTTTTTCTTTTTCCACCGATGTCATTGGCTAAACAAACAGAGTGGGCGGAGCCACAAGTTGACTCCTTTATGTATAAAATGTTTTCTGAAATTATTAAAAATGAACTAATTATTTAAAAACTATAAATCGTCCTGTGACTCTGGAAAAGACACGAATATATTATTATTATTAACAATAGTTCTGTAGTTAATGATTATTATGGGATTGTGTGAACAGCTCTGTTTGTTTCTGATAATCTGAGTCACCTTCAACACGTCTCCATGGAAACAGACACAAACACAGCTGAGAGTTTCCCTCATGCTCTGTGAAACAAGACGAAACCAGTCAGCACCCGACCTGCTCCACCTGTCAGCACCCGACCTGCTCCACCAGTCAGCACCCGACCTGCTCCACCTGTCAGCACCCGACCTGCTCCACCTGTCAGCACCCGACCTGCTCCACCAGTCAGCACCCGACCTGCTCCACCTGTCAGCACCCGACCTGCTCCACCAGTCAGCACCCGACCTGCTCCACCAGTCAGCACCTGACCTGCTCCACCAGTCAGCACCTGACCTGCTCCACCTGTCAGCACCCGACCTGCTCCACCTGTCAGCACCTGACCTGCTCCACCAGTCAGCACCCGACCTGCTCCACCTGTCAGCACCCGACCTGCTCCACCTGTCAGCACCCGACCTGCTCCACCTGTCAGCACCCGACCTGCTCCACCAGTCAGCACCTGACCTGCTCCACCAGTCAGCACCCGACCTGCTCCACCAGTCAGCACCCGACCTGCTCCACCAGTCAGCACCTGACCTGCTCCACCAGTCAGCACCTGACCTGCTGCACCAGTCAGCAGCCGACCTGCTCCACCAGTCAGCACCCGACCTGCTGCACCAGTCAGCACCCGACCTGCTGCACCTGTCAGCACCCGACCTGCTCCACCAGTCAGCACCCGACCTGCTGCACCTGTCAGCACCCGACCTGCTCCACCAGTCAGCACCCGACCTGCTGCACCTGTCAGCACCCGACCTGCTCCACCAGTCAGCACCTGACCTGCTGCACCTGTCAGCACCCGACCTACTGCACCAGTCAGCAGCCAAACACCTCTGGCATCATATGAGTCAAAAACGTACGCCACAGTTTGTGTCACACTGTCAGTAACCGGGGCAGAACGTTGTGCACTGTTGTACGATTGAACGTGTTCCTGGCGTCTCTGGAAGCACCAGGACAGCACTGTGACCTACACCTTTATGACATCATTATTAACAGTTAATTAAGGAGCTGCTGGATGGATGATTTTCTGCCTGGAGGCTCAGTTAAAGATCAGACGGTGACAAACGGCTCCACCTGACCTGTGACCTGTGACCTGTTCCTGTGATGCCTCAGTGACTCACACAGCAGCATCATGAACTGCACTGATGCTGTTTGAACACCAGGTGGCGCCGAAGGATCGGGCCTGTTAATGACGTCATCCACGGGTGTCAGGTGACAAAACAAGGGGAGCCTGCACTTCCTGGAGCTCCGGGACCGACTGAACACACTGACGAGCCGACAGCAGAATTTTGATTTGAAAGAATCAGCGCGGAGGAAGGTAAGAGCTGATAAAGACACCAGCTAACCGGTTAGCATGCTGCTAACAGGCTGCTAACACGATGCTAACAGGCTGCTAATTGTCTGTGTGTAAATACACAGAGAGCAAGATGGAGGTCGGCTGGAACATCACAGAGTCTGACATTGATCTGACTCACAGTTAAACTGGCTAAAGAATGAATGGAGTCTGGTTGAGAGAGGCTGTAGAGTTCAGACTCAGGTGCTGAGCTCCAGTCACTTTGAATATCGTCAACAGATAAAACTACAGATCAGCAGGTTTAAAAGTGGCTGAAAAATGAATGGAGTCTGGTTCAGATGTGGCGGAAACACTAACAGTGAACCTGGGTCAGTGTTCAGCTGTAAACAGGGTCAAAGATGTTGAGCTTTACTATCAGAGCTAGAATTGGCTGAAAGATGAATGGAGTCTGGTTGGAGTGGACACAGACTCTCACATGTGCCGGCCTGAGAGGTGTTACTGTTTGATTATTGATTTCTTCCTTTTCAGTATTGACGAAATATTGATGATTTGGTCAGACATGATTAATTATCTTTTTCTGAAGTGTATGGTGATGTATTGATTATTGATAACATATTGATTATTCACTGATCGTTGATATGTTTTTCCTTCACAGTATGGAGGAGGATAAAATTGTGCCAGTGGGAGGACGAGTTACTGATTATTGACTTTTGAGCTATTTCTGTATTGATTATGTATTGATATGTATATTGATTATTATTTTCCCCTCACAGTATGATATGTAAATCATATTGATTATTGATTTACAATAAGAAGGATGCTTATTTGATCTATATTTTGATCAATATTGATGGTTGTTCCCTGACAGTGCAGAGGGTGATATGTTGACCCCTGAGACCCTGTGTCCTCATATGATGACATCACATTTTGGGTTTGCTGCTCCTTAGACTTCATTCTGTTGAACTTTGACCTCTTGTCCTTGCTCGTGGACGCGTCTTTGTGCCATCGAGTGGTAGTGACACCACAATTCACTAATCCATGTAAAAACAAGATGGCAGCCGTCTCTGCCGAGTCAGTCTGCAGCCGAGTCAGTCTGCAGCCGAGGACAAACTCTGATCACGTTACTGTGGAAACTTGTTTATTTGTGATCAATAATGTTTTCTGTTTGATACGAACAACAAGCAACAAATTTGACCAATGTTAGCAACAGTCACGAACTGAGACGCTGTTAATTATAAAGTACTCGTCTGAGGACATCAGGACTGTTGTCGTCTTTTTTAGTCTCATCAGGTCCGTTCAAAATAAACACCAAACAAACGTTCGGGTCTCAGGAGGATATTGATTATTGATTGTTTTTCTTTCATAGTATGAAGGATATTATTTTAATAAATATTGATTATTGATTGTTTTTCCCCTCACAGTATGGAGGATGATGAACTTCCGTCAGCGGATGGGATGGGTGGGCGTGGCTCTCTACCTGCTGCTCAGCGTCATGGCGGTGTACTATGTATTTGAGGTTCATAGTTTCAGTCTGGAGCACGTGCAGAGAGGCGTGGTCGACCCGTCGGCTCCACCCCTCGCCGTCAGCTGGTCTCAGAGCGTCAGCGCTCGTCTGCCGCCACTTCCTGTCTGGATATGGGCGTCAGTCTTCCTGCTGCCATACCTGCAGCTCTTCCTCTTCCTGTTCTCCTGCACAAGAGCCGACCCTCGAGCAGTTGGATACTGCGTCCTTCCTGTCTGCCTCGCCTTGCTCTGCAGCCGCCACGCCACCCGCAAACCAGCCAATCAGAGGGGTCAGCCGCTCATCGACACGTAGAGAGGAGGCGACCAATCAGAGAGGCCCGTCCCTCTGACAACAAACTGAACTGTTTGTGTTGTTTGTGATGTCACTTCCTGTGTGCCTTTAAACAGATTAAGAAACTGTCCTGTGACATTTGAACCCTTTGCCCTGTCTGCCAGGAGCTAACGCTAGGACTGCCCTGAATATTGTCTTTCAGAACAAATACTGCTGCCCTGACTGTCGCCTGTCAGGCAGCTGTCAGTTTATTATCGCAACTCCACAGATGCTGTGCTGTGATTGGCTGGAGGATGTTTAGTCCGGCCTGTCTGTGGTCACTTCAGCCCATAGTTACCTGAAGCATCAGTGCTGTTGCTATGGTTACATGCAGTTAAGAATTTAGAATAGAACTTGAACTACTGACCTGACAGCTGCCGGCCAATCACAAGATGAGTCACATGACACACGCTGGTAACCGTCATAACTTTATTACAACTTCAATGAAATGAAAAAAAAAAACATACTGCAGAGTTTTTATAAAGATTTGTAATTTGTTTTACTAAGAAAAAAAAGCCTGTATTTAGCGTCAGCGACTTGAGAAACAGACGCAGGAAGCAGAAATACAGCGGTCCAACCAGTGAGCGCGCCGCTGGGCTCAGGGGGCGCACTGAGAATTAAACTGACAGAAAAATGAATGGAGTCTGGCACAGAGAGGCTGCAGGACTCAAAGGTCAAATCAGTTTTGATATTGTTCATGTTTAAGTTATAAAAAACTACAAACCAACAGGTGTAAAACTGACAGAGGAGTGTGGCACAGAGAGGACGGAGATGAAGCCAGGTCAGTGTTCAGTGTTACAGCTGAGTGCTTGGTTGGAGCGACAGTGACTCACACACTGGTCTAATGTCGTGTTTGTGGTGCAGAGATAAATGAACACAGAGGACTTTAATCTGGACTCTGGCGCAGACGCTGACGAACTGGGTGATTATTGATTTTATTTTCAGTATTGACAAAATATTGATCATGTAATCACTACTGATTGATTTTCCTTACCGTCTGAGGATGTATAGATTATTGATCATAGTGATTACTGGTTGATTTGTTTTCTTTTCCTATAGATGATGTATGGATGATGTATTGATCACATATTAATTGATTGATTGAGCATAAACGATTTGTCAGCAGTGCGACATGAGAACAATCCACTCGACAGTCTGAGACACACGAGAGACTAAAATAATGAAACATCTGAACATGAACGTTAAGAATGTTTAATTAAAGGAATATCTCTGATCATCTGTGTGTGTGTGTGTTTGTGTTCACTGTCTGACCCCTCGCTCGTCTCTCCTGCCAACGTCTGTCAATAAGAATTTAGTAAAACCATTGATACCTTATTGATTTCGTCTGTTTGCAACATATTGGATTTGAATTATAGCGTGTCTCAAACAGCACGTGAGCAAAATATGTTTCACAATAACATATTAACATGATATTATGATGACATCATAATGATGCTGGTGTTTGTGTTGCTGTTAAATTGATCCCATCACCTGCCATCACCTGCCATCACCTGTCCTCATCTGTCCTCACCTGTCCTCACCTGCAGGGTGACCATGACTGGACAGACATGAGCTCAGTTTTCGGACATGTTAAAATATTGTATGACCCACAATCAATAACTGATTGCTGACTGACTGATGGAGTGCAGAAAAAGGGAAACATTTTATTTTTTGTCTTTACACTTTTCAGTGTAAACATGGAGATCATGTGACTGATCAGCTCACATCGTCGTCTATGGTTCAAACAGGGAAAAAAAACAAAACATCATCGTGTCACACAGTCTCCACGTGTCCCCAGCTGTTTCAAGTGTCTTCAGGTGTTGCAGGTGTCCCTGTGTGTCGTGTGTCCTCGTTTGTCCACGGGTGTTTCAGGTCTTGAATCTTTTGGCTGGAGGTTGTGGTTGAGAGTTTTGGGGCTCCTCTGGCTCCTCGTCTCCTTCATCACTGTCCTCGTCCTCTTCCTCACCTGCAGCAGGTAAAGCATGCATCAGAAAAACTACTGTTGTGTCACAGAGCTGACAGGTACCAGCCTGTTTGTTTGTTTACCTCTGACAGGTAACAGCCTGTTTGTTTACCTCTGACAGGTAACAGCCTGTTTGTTTACCTCTGACAGGTAACAGCCTGTTTGTTTGTTTACCTCTGACAGGTAACGGCCTGTTTGTTTGTTTACGTCTGACAGGTAACGGCCTGTTTGTTTGTTTACCTCTGACAGGTACCAGCCTGTTTGTTTGTTTACGTCTGACAGGTAACGGCCTGTTTGTTTGTTTACGTCTGACAGGTACCAGCCTGTTTGTTTGTTTACGTCTGACAGGTACCAGCCTGTTTGTTTGTTTACGTCTGACAGGTACCAGCCTGTTTGTTTGTTTACCTCTGACAGGTAACAGCCTGTTTGTTTGTTTACATCTGACAGGTAACAGCCTGTTTGTTTGTTTACGTCTGACAGGTACCAGCCTGTTTGTTTGTTTACCTCTGACAGGTAGAAGCCTGTTTGTTTGTTTACATCTGACAGGTAACAGCCTGTTTGTTCGTTTACGTCTGACAGGTACCAGCCTGTTTGTTTGTTTACCTCTGACAGGTAACAGCCTGTTTGTTTGTTTACCTCTGACAGGTACCAGCCTGTTTGTTTGTTTACCTCTGACAGGTACCAGCCTGTTTGTTTGTTTACGTCTGACAGGTACCAGCCTGTTTGTTTGTTTACCTCTGACAGGTAACATCCTGTTTGTTTGTTTACCTCTGACAGGTAACAGCCTGTTTGTTTGTTTACCTCTGACAGGTACCAGCCTGTTTGTTTGTTTACCTCTGACAGGTACCAGCCTGTTTGTTTGTTTACCTCTGACAGGTACCAGCCTGTTTGTTTGTTTACATCTGACAGGTAACAGCCTGTTTGTTTGTTTACCTCTGACAGGTACCAGCCTGTTTGTTTGTTTACCTCTGACAGGTACCAGCCTGTTTGTTTGTTTACATCTGACAGGTACCAGCCTGTTTGTTTGTTTACCTCTGACAGGTACCAGCCTGTTTGTTTGTTTACGTCTGACAGGTAACAGCCTGTTTGTTTGTTTACCTCTGACAGGTACCAGCCTGTTTGTTTGTTTACCTCTGACAGGTACCAGCCTGTTTGTTTGTTTACCTCTGACAGGTAACGGCCTGTTTGTTTGTTTACCTCTGACAGGTACCAGCCTGTTTGTTTGTTTACCTCTGACAGGTAACAAACAGCCTGTATTCCACTGTAATGTTAGCTGTTAGCAGCAGAGAGCTAGCTCACCTTCTGCGCAGTCTCCGCCGGATTTTTCCCGCTCCACCAGCTCGGTGAGGAGTCGCGACACGTTCGTGTTCAGCTCTTGAATCCCGTTAATCAGAGAATGGAGATTATTTTCCACGTTGACGCTGATTTTCTCTCTCTGTCCGTCTCTGAACCTCAGCTCTGCTAACACAGCCACGTCCGCCATCTTTACTACAAGCCCCTCCTGCTGTCGTCATCAAGAACCGTCTGCTGCGTTCAGTGCCCTTCGTAAATTGAATACTCCAAGGGATTAATTTATTCGGAAACCCCAGTGGTCCAGTAGCAGAGGACCCTCCATCTTTACTACGCTTCTGTCTGTGTGGACACACTGCGTGTTTTTAACAAACATGAAATAAAACAAATCCAATCTGTGATCAATGACGCTAATCATTTCACGGTGAGGAGGGTTTTACCTGTGATTTCCGTGGGACACCTGAATGTACCACAGAACCAGTGCAGTTCGCGTCACATTAAAGTTTATTTCCAACATTAAAGTTAATTTCTCAGCACACAGAGACACAGCTTCTTCTTCCTGTGACTGATTTTATAGTTTCATTAAGTATTTATCTCTGTTTTAAACTCGGTGACCTCTGACCCCAGATTAATGCCGCCAAATACGATCTGCGGAAATGAAGCGGAAGTTGTCATCAGAAGTAGCAGCAGCGAGCGGCTTGATAACAAAGATCCGATAAGCTGAACATCAGCGGAGCTGATTATTGGCTGTTATTGATCGGGTTATTGGCTCGTGCACAGCCGGGTCTGACGGTGTAAACAGGTCCTGTTCGGTAAGTTTGTGTTTTATTACGCAGCTAACAAAGTTAGCATCACTGCGGAGGAGATGCACGTTCACGAATGACGCTAGCTGATGCTAACTAATGCTAACTGAAGCTTGATTTAAAACCTGTTTATCGATTGTTTTCCGATCAGTTGGCAGCTGATCAGACTGATCGATGATCCGAGTAAAACTGTTTGATAATCATGTCATGTCAATCAACGTCTCTTAAGAGACAGACAGACAGAGACAGGCAGTAGCATCAGGCTCATGTCACAGTAACAGACTGTTTTTGTTGTCTTTATTGATCGGAACATCGATCAGTAAACAGTTGTTGACAGATGTGACAGCTGCTGGTTTCTGTTGGTCTCTATGGTAACAGACGTAGTGTTGCAGAGCAGCTGATGATGTCAGAGGAACAGACGGTGTCTCTGGTCGATGTTCTGGAGGAGGATGAGGAGCTGGAGGAAGAAGCTTCAGCCGTGTTGGCAGGAAGTGACTCTGATCACTGCTCATATCCTCAGGTGAGTGATCACGTGTACCTGCCTAACGTCACACTTTCAGGTACAGTCAGGGCTTCACACCTGTACAGATGTTATTTTATGAATCCTCATCAAAGTGACCTCAAGTCTGAGTGTTGCTGAACTCTTCTTCTTCTCAATACTACTGAGTAATATATGTCGTGGTCGTCATGTGACATCGGCTCAGATTGTGAGTGATAATGAGTGTCATACACAGTAATCCATCCATTTATCTCATGTAGCGTGTCATCGTAAACGACAGCCAACGTCACGTCTGGCAAGCCTCAGCGTCCCGACAGAAAATCTATGTTTGATTTTTCTTTTTGTCTTCCACGACTTCTCTCCTTCGCCTCTGACAGTGTCAGCTGAGAGAACCCTTCATCTTCTACAGAGGCTTTTATTGCAAAACATTTGCAGGACCTTCCTGTGGAGGGTTCAGTGACTCATAATTTGCATGCAGGACTTCAAATGTAGCTCCGCCCATCTGGTGACACTTATTACATTACTACACCATCAGTTCAGCTGGAACATGAACAGACTCAGTGACTGAAATAATAATAAAGTTTGGACAAAATAACCTGATGACATCACACACGTCGTGAAAGATGACCAGTGATGATGGTCGTGGACCAACTCGCAGTGTGTCATGTCTGTCGGCCAAGTCACGGCACGATTTAATGACTCCACAGTCGTGTAATGTGACATAATGAACATCGGAACGGACGAAATTGTCATGTAGTCTGAACCCATCGTTCGATCAGCTGAGAGCCAGCCGTTTCCCATCATGCCTTGGGTCTTGCAGTTGATGGAGAGCAGCTGCAGCTCCTGATTTTAAACACTGCAGCTGCCATGATGTCATGAAGTCATCACTGTCCACTTGTGCGTGACGTCAGAGCGAGTCAGGACACAGATCTCACCAGCATGCATTGTGCGATGATCAGTGGTGGTCAGTGTGTCATCTAGGACACGCCTGTAAACACGGTGCGGCCTCCACTTGACGTGTCATTAGCATGTGTTGTGTAGCGCCACATAGTGGACACAGGAAGTGATATTTGATATTTTATTTATGATGTCCAACATTCATGAAAATGCATAACGTCCATGGAATGTGTTGCTGCATTGATGACTCATGTGTAGCGCCACCTACAGGTAACAGGATGTGAGGTCAACATGAAATTGAAATAAGGTCCAACTTGTGTACATATTGTGCGATGGTCATGTGTGTGTTTGTGTGTGTTTCAGGGTTATGTGAAGCGTCAGGCTCTGTACGCCTGCAGCACCTGCACACCAAAGGGAGGCGAGCCAGCCGGAGTCTGTTTGGCCTGTTCGTACAAGTGTCATGAAGGTCACGACCTCTTTGAACTCTACACCAAGAGGTTGGTGCTCTTTTAAATGAATCGGCTCTAATCTGTCGACTTCCTGCTGTGTGTCAACATGTGTTTCAGTGTAAACAATGATGTGAAGACTTTGTAACATGTGGATAGAGTTATAGTTTTACTTGACACAGACGCTGATGGATTCATGCAGTTACTGACTCTTCTTCTTTGGTTTCTGTAGGAACTTCCGCTGTGACTGTGGAAACAGGAAGTTCAACGAGCTGCAGTGTAAACTCCACCCTGTGAGTTCACAACAGATGAGACACAATAATGTCAATGATGTCTGTACCAAACACTTCATATACTAAGAGCCCAAGTGTGTTCAAACTACATAGTGCAGGAAAATGCAGTGTACTTCTGACGCACTCAAAGTTGAGTGTGGACGTGGCGGCTGAAATGTGAGTGTATCAACATCATCTGAGGATGAATCTACAACTTTTTATTACAAAGCAGCAACACTGGTGAAAAAACATGGCGGCAATCAGCAAATGCAAATTCATAAAGGCCGGAGCTTAGACAAAATTGGCAATAACGATTTGTGCAACCATCACAGATCTTGTTGGATGCGTTCAGCACGTGTCAAACATACCAAAACACATGTTCCTTAAAAATCAGTGGTCAGAATTTCACCAAATTTGGTCTGAATGTTGTGGAGCCAAGTTTTAACCAACGTTTTAGTAAAGTGGGTGTGGCCTTTTACATTTTAACTCATAACTCTAGATGAGTTTGACCAATCCTGATCAAAGTCCCTGGACACGTCTGGAGTGGTGGTGCTGAAGGAAACTTGTCTTGGATACACACAGCTGCTGTTGAAAGATTCAAAAAGTTTCTACATCTGTGCAGCCCACACACACTCAGCGCCTACAGGACGTGTACAGACCGCCATCAGCCAACAAACCACATGTCTTTGTAAATATTACATGCTGATGTTAACAAAGTAAATAAATGTAAATATATATTTATATACACACACACTGTTACTGACCTGCACATACACATTTTATGGTTAAGTTACAGTTTGCTTCCTGTTTCAGAGTTTAATGGACAAAAGGGTTTTTAATGTGGTTAAGCTGCACTGGGGAGACTCCACAGCGTCTGGCTGGTGATGGAGGACATGGGCGGGGCCTGAGAGAACCTTCTGGGCCTGTCTGATAAAGGTTTGCTCAAAGATAGACCGGAGTGTGGTGTGCTGCGTGACTCCTGTGACATTCACAGCTCTCTGGGCCTTCAGTCGTACACTGAGGTCACCAAACCAGGCTGAGATGCCCGACTGCAGGATGCTATCAACTGCGGTGTGTGGAGGAGCAGCATTTCCTGACTGACTCCAAAGACTCTCAGCCTGCGGCGGGAGTGACGGCGTTGTTAGGGGCAAATGTGGCGACTTTGAGTGTGTGGTTAATGCAGTGCTGCAGACATGATGATGGTGGGACACATCTGTGATTGGTCGAACTCCTCCTTCAGACAGAAATTAACAAGCTGAAGTGACGTCAGCGGTGTGAAGCCAAAAACCTGCTCGCTGCGGCCAACAGGAGCTGCTTCCTGCTGCTGGCTGAAGGCGCCTGAACCCTCAGACTGATGTTTGTTACAGTCACATGTCATTAATGCCTCTGTGCCGCTGATGGCCGCAGGCGTTATGTTGTTGGGTTGTCCATCTGTCTCATTCTCGTGAACACAATATCTCAGAAACGCTTTATATCTCAAGATGGTCGTCAGGGAGCTTCCTCAGATTTGGCACAAACACCGACTTGGACTGGACCATAAACTGATTAGAATTTTGTGGTCAAAGGTCAAAGGTCAGTTTGACTGTGACATCATCATGTTTTAATGTCATATCTCAGGAGCAGAAGGGGAGACATTTGGTCAGATACTGAATTGGTGACTCTAATCTACATGAGTACTGATGATGATGATGGTCACATTAAACAGGTGGTCCTCACAGTGCATGTTCAGATCACTGTGAGGACACCATAGACTTACACTGTGTGTGTGTGTGTGTGTGTGTGTGTTTCAGGAGAAGGAAGAGGTCAACAGTCTGAACAAATACAGTCATAACTTCTTTGGAGTTTACTGTACCTGCAACAGGCCGTACCCAGACCCAGACGACCAGGTGAGACACATACCTGCCCCTCACCTGTTCACCAGGTGAGCTTTGGTTCCTTTCTTAAACCTGTGTCTCTCTGTCTCGGCTGCTTTGTCTCCAGGTGGAGGATGAGATGATTCAGTGTGTGGTGTGTGAGGACTGGCTTCATGGCAGAGTGAGTACCTGACACACCTGTCAGCTGTGATGTCACAGTCCTTAGTCTGAGGGTCACTTTCGGTCACTGAGCTCACCTGGTTGTGTGTGTGCAGCACCTGGGCTGTGTGGTTCCAGACTGTGTGGAGCTGCAGGAGATGATCTGTGAATCCTGTATGAACAAAAACCCTCTGCTCTGGACCTACGCTGCTCACCTGTCAGGTAAACACACTGCTCACCTGTCAGGTAAACACACTGCTCACCTGTCAGGTAAACACACTGCTCACCTGTCAGATAAACACACTGCCCACCTGTCAGGTAAACACACTGCCCACCTGTCAGGTAAACACACTGTTGTTACACTTTCTGTATCTGTGAAGTACTTCCTGTTTGTGTGATGTACTTCCTGTTCAGTTCCAGGTGCAGCACAGGTGAAGGAGGAGTCAGGAGCTGATGAGTCAAACACAGACCTTCCTAAAAAAGAAGAGAAGGTGAGAGGATCACACTCGTTAACTCATTAAGTCTGTTACCATGGTAACAGCAGGTTATGACATAATCAATGAACATATAACTGGAGTGAGGTGATGATGTCATCCCTTACACCTGTAGTTGTTTATTGTGATAAAGGTGATTGATTAATAATTCATAATCTGTCAGGGTGATGATGTCATCGAACCCAGCTGTAAGAGGAGCCGTGAGGAGGCGGAGCCAAGCTGCAGACTGAAGCAGCTGCAGGCGACTGGTCAGAAAAGAGTCCAATCAGGAGCCGTGTTCTGGCCGTCAGCGTGGCGCTCCAAACTCTGCACCTGCAGCACCTGCAAGGTAAAACTCACCAAGGGACTGATGATGTAACTGTCGGGTCAAGGGTAGGCCCGCAGGCCACCAGTTGATGATCGCTGCTTTAAACAGCTCATGACTGTGTCTCAGGAGTGTCTGTCTGAAGCTGGCCTGTCCTTCCTGTTGGACGAGTCGGACACCGTCCTCGCCTACGAGAATGAAGGAAAGAACAACGAACAGAGACAGCAAGGACACGACCCTCTGATGTCGGCTCTCGACAACCTGAACCGAGTGCAGCAGCTGGAGATCATCCACGGTACTACACACAAAACTACAAATAACTCATGTAAAACTACAAGTCCCAAAGCTCCACCAGTGTCTGTCGGCCATGTTTGTCTGATGTCCGTTTGCGTCTTTCAGGGTACAACGACATGAAGAGTGAACTGAAGGACTTCCTGCAGAGGTTCGCAGCAGAAGGAAAGGTGAGTTAAGACTGAAGGTTGTAGCGACCGCCCAGAATGGCATCACTGCTCCATTCAGAAAGTTCATTCATTCATTCGTGTTTCACACAGACCACACCCTCAATCAATCATCCAATCAATCATCCAATCAGGAATAACCCGCCAACACTGACACCACAGACACAGAAGTTTGGATGAACCGGTGAATGAGAGAGAGACGGCCAGTGTGTATGCGAGAGAAGCGTCATTGTACCCTCTTTCCTGATCACGTCTTAGTCTGCGTCGTCGTACCTGCGAGTGGGGAGCGAGTGTCGGACGGAGCTGGTGGATTACTTTTCCCAGCCGGATTTTGACCGTCATCTGACCTTTGACCTGCTAAAGCTTAAAGTTTGAGTACAAACGTCAGTCTGCAGTGGTGCTCTAGTTCTTTGGTTTGGAGGGTGTGTGCTGCTGTAGACTGTGTGTTACCCAGTTAGCTGCTAATCAGAGTCTGTCGCTGCGTGGGGACTTGTTCTTTAGCTCAAGCGACTGTGCTGCGGTGTTAGCTGCTAACCAGAGTCTCACTTTGCAGCAGCTTGTTCTTAGGGCCAGTCCCAATACCCCCCCTTAGCTCTACCCCTTAGCCCTACCCCTACATTTGTGCGTTCCCGCGAGGGGTAGTGACGTCCCAATTCCTTTTAGCGTGTAGAGATAGGGGGCATAACGAGGGGTAGTGGGTATGAAACTAGCCCTTCGGAGCGAGGGATTTCAGATGCTGACTTGCCAGCGAGGGGTAGACGTCGCCATGGCTACCACCGAACAAGAGATGGGGAAAAAGTTCATACATAGCTAACGTTACCGTCGTCAGGTTGCTGGTTAGCTAGCTAGCTAGCTCGCACTATCTGGCGTCTGTCATCTGTCCTGTTCTGCAAAATTGTCGTACTTTTCACATTATGATAACACGCCAGCTAGCATAACTATGCTGCCTCGTGATGTTAGCTGGTTAGCTAGCTCGCACTATCTGGCGTCTGTCATCTGTCCTGTTCTGCAAAATTGTCGTACTTTTCACATTACGATAACACGCCAGCTAGCATAACTATGCTGCCTCGTGATGTTAGCTGGTTAGCTAGCTAGCAGAAGTCCCTGTCGTCTGTCGTTCATCAAACGAAGCATGATGAATGCGGCAAACGCGATCAGTAGGATGAACTCAACCGGAGACTCCATTGTAGATGCCGGTTGGAAATGTAGATGGCTCGCAGCTTCCTGTTTAAAATAGTTACGTATGAGTGAACGTAACCGACGCGGTGACGTAGTGAGTGGTGTCCCAATTCCTAGGGAAAGATTTCTACCCCTACCCCTCGTTGCTTCATTTTGAGGGCCAAGGGTAGTGGACATGGAGGGGTATTGGGATTTGGTTTTAGTCTCAGCTCTTTCAGAGGACACGCCCCCAGCGTATCAGATCCAAGAATACTTTGTCATGATTTTGAATTTTATATTAAAAAAAATTATATTTGGAAATGTTTTAATGATTTAAATGAGTCTGTGTCCATGTCTGTGTGGTCAATGACTAATTTCTCTCTGGTGACAAACTGATCACACATTTTTATTTTCAAACCTCCCTGTCTGTCCTCTGTTGATGTCATGTGTCTGTCCTCTGTTGATGTCATGTGTCTGTCCTCTGCTGATGTCATGTGTCTGTCCTCTGCTGATGTCATGTGTCTGTCCTCTGCTGATGTCATGTGACTGTCCTCTGCTGATGTCATGTGACTGTCCTCTGACAGGTGGTGACTCCTGACGACATCCGTCAGTTCTTCGAGCAGCAGCAGAGTCGTAAGAGACGGCGAGACGATGCCGGGCGCTTCTACTGCACCTGATGACCTTTGACCTAAAACAATCCTGAAATGACCTTTGACCTTTCTTGACCTCCTGACTGCGATTGTCCTCCATCATCTTCCTCCTCTTCTGGATTTTAGTTTTTATCTGCAGTTTATTTTGAAGCTTTTGGACTTCCTGTTTTAATGTCGTCTGTTTCAGAGGTCAGAGGTCACTGACATCAGTGTCCGTCTGTGTCGTCTTTGTGTTTCCTTTTTAATGAAAACTAATAAAACTCAATCAGCTGAACAACATCATGGAGTCGCTCGTGTTTCAAATCAACAGCTTAAAAACTTTCTCCAGTGTTTTCCTTCTAATATAAACATCCTGACTGCAGTCAGACATCAGTCTGAGCTGAAGCTGCGTCACTGTGGAAAATCAGATGTCTTTGAAGTTTATGAACTGTAGTTAAACTTTATAATGAAGTGTAAAACTCACCTAAAACCTCTCCAATAATGATTTCCATTGTCAGGCTTGGCCACGTCCAGCAGAGCCATGTCATGTGTTTCCATTTTCAGTTTAGATGCATTGGAGATGGACCGTCCAAAAGCCAGGCCACCCACCGTCATGCGAGTAGGGACCGCAGCCAAACCAAACCGAACCAAACCTCACCAGCCCATGACTGTGGGAAATGGGTGTAAGACAGACCCAGAGTAAACTGGAAGCTGTTCTTGAACTTCTGTCACTGATGTTTACACCTTTCAACACACTGAAATAATTTTTATTATCTTGGCCAGAAACATTTCTTGAAAAAAGCTGCTGCAGATGACTGGAACTGGGAGAACTGGGAGGTATCAGCTGGAAAACACAGCAGGACCACATGATGAAGCCTCACAGAGTCAGAAGTCACAGTAGAAAACAACATCACAGAGATTTTACACTTTTTTTGTTGTTGAGACGCTTTTCATGAAAAGGGTAAAACATGAACTGAACTTATTACGAATTAAAAACATAATCAAAGATAGAAATGTGTTTAGGAGCTCAGCGAGTATAAAAAAAACACTGGAAAGTCTACTTTTATTAAAACAAACAACCTTTGTAACTGGCCTACTGTCCTTGTCCCAGGACACAAGCACGGGAGGGGAATCCATTTATTGAGCCAAGTATGTGCGACTCCTCTACGATAGGTGGAGATATGCCCCCTTTCAGCTTGTTAGTATTGGACCTTTTTCCTGTTGACCTATTACGTCACAGACCAAACAATGGACAAACAAGTTAGCTACGGTTAGCTAGCTGCTAACTGCTACCATGGTGGACAACTTTACAGCTCTGTACATTTGGTCTGTGCTGTTGTGATGTTGTTTGGTTTTATGTAACCTCTGTTCATACATCAGTAAACTACAACTATAAAATGAAAGAGAAAAAATAACTTCATTCACTGGGCCGACTGCCGGCAACTTTTAAGGTGGAACGTTAACTTGTAATGTTACTCAATGCATGAGTTGATGACGTGAATCCATCAGCACACCTTAAATTTCACTGTGACAACTTTGAGCATCACTTTAGTTTTTATATGACACACACTTTTAGTAATGACTTTAAAAAATATAGATTAATGTGGAGCGGATTATGTGAAGGTCATATATTCTAATCCTCACTTCCTGTGGGCTACAGCAACACTAAACCCCTGAGCTTGCCTGAGAAGGACTAAATGCACAAAGCTGCTATTTTTAAATATCCCATGGAGAGAGACTCTCACTGCAGCCTGTTCTATTTTGTTGTGAAAATGTGGGCGTGCAGCCTCGTTCTGTGGACGATAAACCAGGTGCAGACTGATAAAAGAGGAAATACAGCGAGTGCTGGACGGAGCAGTGAGTGACAACAACCCCGCCCACATTTAAGAGGACTGTCTGAACACACCGAGGGTCTAGGTACCATGTCTGAAGGCTCACTGCTGGTTCCAGAGGTGCTGGACTGAAAGGGTTTGGTGGAGACGGTTTAGTGAGAACATGGAAGTTCCTATTTGCTAAAGTAAGGTGTCAATCAGAAGGTCAGGAGTTCGCCTCCATTTTGACAGCAAGTTATCAGTGATATTCACATGCGAACTGAAGAAAGGATGGATCATTTGTGGAGAGATTTGAACGTTAAAGGACACAGCTGCAGTGTGTGGGTATCTGTGGATGTAATAATGTGTTTGGACTAAATGTTTTTCTGGGTTTGGATCATCTGGACCTTTGGGAGTGTGTGAGGAGTGATTCTGTCGGGATGATGTTGATGTGCAGATTAAAGTTTCATAGAGTTATAACTGTTTGTGTGTGTGACAGAAGTGTTTGCTGAACCTGCCGTGGCAGTCGTATCTTGTCATGGTCAGAATTAACGGCACCGTGAGGAGCTCAGCTTTGTAATGATGAGTCGTGACTACTGCAACTGATTTCATGTCATCATCAAATCAACCTAACGAGGACATGAAGACGGGCCGTCAGGTTACACATGAGCTCACAAGATGTTTATTTTTAACAATGTGTTTTATTAATAAGATTATCTTGTATTCATGTCAGATCTTTACTCCAGCTGGGCAGGAAAAATAAGCACATGAACTTCAAACATGATGTAGTAACAATATGGCGTCACTTTGTGCTCTCTGTCTTTGTGTTTAATGTCATGTGCCGTGTTCACAGGTCGTCTCCTCGTGAGGCTGCAGCTCTGTTTCTGCACATCAAACACTCGTCACATTAACCCATCGTCCTCCGTCACATCACTTGTCTGTCCTCCGTCACATCACTCATCTGTCCTCCATCAGTCCTGTTTGTTCTGCACAGGACATCTAATCAGCTTGACTGTTGAGCTGCAGACCAGCTGCTGTTTGCTCCTCACCTCATTTAACAAACATCAACAAACTCTGAAGTCTGACCGTCCAATCATCAGGCTGCTGCTGGGGCCACCGCACCTCCTCCTCTTCCTCCTCCTCCTCTTCTTCTCCTCCCTGTCTGCTCCTTCACATTCAGTCTCAGCAGCTCTCAGTGGACACATCATCATCATCATCATCATCATCATCATCAGCGACAGTCAGACAGACGGAGACAAACCTGAACTCAGAAGCAGCCAATCAGAGTCCATCAGGTGCTGCTAATTGACCAGGTATTTGTTGCCGTGACGATGGCGAGCAGCGTCCTGAGGATGATGGGAAATGTTTCTGTGTCCAGTCTGACTCGTCCCAAAGACATCGTGAGGGAGACGAAGAGGACAATCTACAGCAAACCTCCCAGGAACAAGATCGGAGCCACGGTGAGTCTCTGTCTGTCTGTGTGTCTGTCTGTGTGTCTGTCTGTGTGTCTCTCTGTCTGTGTGTCTGTCTGTCTGTCTGTGTGTCTGTCTGTGTGTGTGTCTGTGTGTCTGTCTGTCTGTCTGTCTGTGTGTCTGTCTGTGTGTCTGTCTGTGTGTCTGTCTGTGTGTCTGTCTGTGTGTCTGCATGTCTGTCTGTCTGTCTGACTGTGTGTCTGTCTGTCTGTCTGTCTGTCTGACTGTGTGTCTGTCTGTCAGACTGAAGAATCTTTATTGATCTCATATCACTCGTGTTTGTCAGAATCAATAATCAATCATCAGTTCGACCTGAACAGGAAGTTGATTTATCAATAAATGTTGTTTGAAGCTGTTTAACTTACACATGTGGTTCTAATCAATACGACACTGATCAGTTATTTTCCTTTCAGTCATCGATCAATGAAATCAGAACACTTCAACTGTTTATAGATGATCGATTATTTCCTGATGATGTCATGTGAGGTGTCAGATCTCTTCTCTGATTGGTTGTTTTTGTCTCGCAGCAAAGTTTCTTCGTCATATCAGTGTTTGCGGTGGCCTTGTTGACTCCGGCCGCCTGGATCCTTCATCACCTGCCAGAGTACCGCCAGAGGTCCCACCAGACGCCCAGACACTGACCTTCATCATCCTCACCCTCTTCATCCTCATCATCATCCTCACCCTCCTCCTCCTCATCATCATCATCACCCTCCTCACCACTGACAGCTTCACCCATCAACACGTTATAAACTATAATCAATAAACGCATCAGATCAATGTTTCACTTTTCATCATTGATATCAATAAACTCAGTGACTTCATGTTCCTCTGTGTTCTGAGTCGTCTTTTCAAAATAAGAGCGGCCTGCTTTATTTTGTTAAACCTTTTTGTCCTGGTCGTTCTGGATGTTGATTTGTCTGCGTCGTCTGCTCGTCTCTGGTCAAACATTAAAAATGAGGACATTGTACAAACAGGAAGTGTGTGTGTGTGTTTGTGTGTGTGTGTGTGTGTGTGTGTGTGTGTGTGTGTGTGTGTTTGAAGAAAAAATAAAGCTTCAGTTTGTGTTTGTTTAGTTTGTTCTGCTGGATTTACAGAGTTAATCACTTCCTGTTTGAGAACATCAGTTCCCACAGAGACGACATGATTAAACCTGGAAACCTCCGAGCAGAGAGGAGACAGGAAGACCTCATCTTCATCATATTTAAGGACCATTAGTCTGAGTTTGAGCCAATAAAAACTCTCCTCAGTGTGTCGACCGACAGTTGACGCCTCTTGTTTGACCCTCAGTGTGACGTCATCATGATGTCATCGTCACTGATGGTTGATTTTAAAGTATTTTATGATAAAAACTGTGTTTGAGACACGTTTTGGTGCCTTCAGCGTCTTCCTGTGGGCGGGGCAGGGTTAAAGATGATGATGATGATGATGATGATGAACAAATAAAGAGTGAAATAATCAAGTTGTGTTTCCTGTCATTCAATGAAGTGATGAAACAGTTGTAACAGAGTCGGTCTTGGTCTTGGACGGTGGAGGAGAGCAGGTCTCTCATATAGATGATGTGTTCAGGGACACAGTGAAACCAGCAGCGTGCTGATGTCTATATATGGTCATAATAAGCTCACAGTGATTATCTTCCAGATGAATCCATTGATTAAATAAGAGTGAATGTGTCTGCAGCAGCTGCGTCCTGGAGCCAGAGGTGTTCTGATTGATCCAACCCATCATCACGGGTCATGGAGGAAGTGTTTTTATCTCCTCTCTCTGAGCTGCATCAAGTCATTTTCTTTTCCTCAGGGCCGTGGTCACAAACACTCTCAGGCCATGTTTACACGAAAACCATCTGCTGAAAACTGAATTGTTTCTCATTTTCATTTTGAAAATTGTTCCACGTTCAGACGACAATGTTTTGAAACCTAAGCCGTGCACACGGATCTGCAAAAATGTCCAAAAACGCTGTAGTGCACATGCCAGGCCAGTCGGTGTCAGTGTGACATGTATAAACAAACAAAATGGCAACCTCAGGAACATTTGTCTGGACGGACGACGAGGTGGAGTTGCTACAGTAAATCTACTCTTTGCTGGAGAAGCGTTGATGAATGCAACAGGCTGAGCAGCATGAGCAGAGCTCGGGAGCCATTGTTGCTGTGATGGTCGACTTTCTCGTTCATGCCTAGTGACTGGAACCGTGTAAACGACATCAGCTCAGACATGTCCCTAATCCAACATAGCTGGAAGTGACTCTGGACAGGACACTGTCATTTAAGGAACGGCAGCAAAGGTGAAATCCAGAAACAACCTCCTCTGCAAACTTGCAGGTGCAAAATGGGGCGCAGCAGCCCCCACACTGCACACCTCAGCTTTGGCCCTGTCACATCATGCAGCAGAATACTGTGGCCCTCTCTGGTCCAGGGCCCGTATTCACAAAGAATCCTCAGACTAAAAGTAGCTCTTAGTGACGTCATTCTAAGAAAAATCTTAGAATTCCTCAAATTCTAAGATTTTTCTTAGAATTTTCCCTTGGTGAGATAAAAGTTATTCACAAAGCATCTGAGGCCGTAAGAGAGCTCCTAAGGTGAAAAACTGTTCAGAGGAGGGAGGAGGACTTTTAAGAAGCCTAAGAGTGTCTTAAACAGACAAGATGGCGGAGAGACAGAGAGGAAGGAGAGATATTCTCCGTATATTCAACGACAGTGATTTAATAAGACGCTACCGGCTTGATCGTGCAGGGATAATGTTTGTGGTTGACCTCATCAGGGATGAGCTTACTTTTCCCACCCAGTGTAGTAACGCAATAACGCCCGCTTTGGATTGCAGCACGTACCAGCGCTTCTCACACTCATCGCTTGTGCGTAAAAGGAGAGGGAACGAGGCATTGATTTGTCGGGCAATGCGCTCCCAAGTCTGCCTCTTCCCTTGACGTCATCCTGTAGTCAGGATGGAAAATGACCAAACTGGACGTGGCAGATCTACAGAGAGCAAATGCCAGTGTCAGAGCTATCTCCTGCAAAGGAATCGACCATGACCCACAGAGAACATTCAAATACATTACCGATGAGAGAAACCGAACCTATGGACACATGCTTACCGGATGGAAAAGAGACACCCCTTATAGTGACTTGGCCTGCAGAAGATGCACACAGAGAGGTTCGGAGGTCAGCCAGAGAGAGGAGACCAAGGCCAGTGTTCACTTATGAGTCACTCGGCCAACCCTCAATACAAACCCATGTAGATTCCATCTCGTCACAGATTACCTCAGCCCGCTTACCTTTCATGCCACACATAACCAGACAGTTCATCCTACCTGCTCCTCACACGCCACAAATGTACATGCCTTACACATATTACATGCCAGTCACCACACACGTTTATTAAAAGAAAGGAGAAGGTTGTAACAAATGTCGGGAGCCATTTTTGTTTGTCGGGTGGATGTGATACTCACAAAATAAGTATTTTGTTGATGTATTATTACTTTATGTTTCCTTTCCCCTAAGAGTCACTTTTTAGTTTATCGCAATTGTATTTTATTTTATTCTGTCTAATTTATAATGAGAGATTACAGAGACGCACACGACGACATGCTGTTTCATAAAATGGACACTTGGTGGCAGCACTGCCCAGCAGCGTCACTGGGACTCTTCGCCATGCGCAGTGGAAGGTGAGCTCATAATCCGGATGAATGGAGAATGAGCACGTGTGTCCCGCTTCGCTGATTTTTGTGAAAATATTTCCAGGTTAGTTACTCACTTAACATGTGACTACAGATGTTTATAAGCTAATATGAATCCCCGGTGATGTGTTGTCTATAAGCTGAAAGTGCGTTAAGTGTGTAAACATTTTAAGTGTTGCGGTACGTGACGAGAAAATTGCAAATTATTTTCTTTTGTTTGTTTCTTTCGGCTCCTGGGCATTTGTAGGATATTTCTCTGTATGTGAAAAGCAGTTGTGTGTGTGGTAAACTGTTGGAAATGCACTAAGCTAATGCTAATATACAAAGTAAGAGCAGCTACGGCGGCGGCCTTGTTGAGGGCGCGCACGTTAATAGTAGACAATGATATGGTTCTAGTTCATGGGACTTGGCGGCAGCAAGCTATGAGGCAGCCATGTTTAATATTTCAGTTTGTGTTCATGTAGTGTGAATGTGAATTAGCTTAACAGCAAGAGATTTATTCTGTTATATTAAGTGAGCCCTTACAACATGTACTCTTTTGATGAGAGGATAAAGATGATGTGTGTTAGAGGGAGAAGTACATACATGATTGATGATAGACAGATGACATGATTAAAAGGGAAAATGTTTAGTTTTGGTTTGATACAAATGTTGATAAGTGTGTTTTTTGGAAATATGTTAAAATAGACATTTATGTGAATGTTATCCAACTGTGGTTATAACCAGTGCTTCAATGCAGATAAAATAACAGAAATAATGTCATGGTTTTATTGTGACCAGTATTAGTGTTTTGTGTGTTGTTGCTTCTCTCTCTCTCCCCCTCTCTGCTCTCCTCTCACTCTCCCTCTGCAGAGCTGGATCTTGGCAGGGGGGCGGGGCTGAACTCGCAGGCTGAGCCTCATTCACCGCACCTGAGCCTCATCAGGCTGATTGACATGCAGCTTTTTAAGCCGGCTTCTTCCCCTGGTTCGTTGCCAGAAGATACCTTGTCTTGCACTGTGTCTCGCCACGCTTCTGCCCTGTTCTCCTGCCACGCGTTCAGTCTCGAGTTTTTTGCCTGTGATCCTGTTGTTCTCCCGACACGAGATCTTCCCTGAGTAAGGTGATTTTACGTTGTTACTTTGTTTTCTCAAGCTTCTCCCTGAATAAGGTGATTTTCTGTTGTTACTTTGTTTCCTCGAGTAGTCTCCCTGTAAAGGTGATTTTCTGTTGATACTTTGTTTTTTTTTTCCCCTTGTTGTTTTTTCCCGTTACGGTGATTTTGTGTTTTTTCTTGTTATTAAATTTTTGAGCTTTAACTTTTTGTGTTTTGTTTCCAGCCAGCCGCCAGAGCCTTTTTCCCCGTTGTGGTGATTTTCTGTTCTCTTTGTGTTGATACTTTTGTGCCCGAATAAACTTGTGCTCTTGTTCTCTGCACCCTGGGTCCTGGCCTTGCTTTTTGCCTCGCGGCACATAACAGAATCTTCTGGCCAAAAGAAATGGACCCAGCAGAGACGGAGCGTCTCAAGCACGCACTCTCCACACAAGGAGCAATGGTCGGCCAGCACGAGACGACGCTGCTGCAGGTGATGGATCACCTGCAGCGACTCTCCACCAGCGTGGCCCAGCTGAGCACCCAGCTGGCGGTCGTCAGCGACCAGCTCTCTCCACCCAGCTCTTCGGGCTCCTCACCTCCCCAGCCGGCTGCAGCACCTCCCGCTTCCCAGACGTCTCCCCCTAGAGAGCCATTCATACCGATCCCCGCTAGGTATTCCGGAGATTTAGGCACATGTGCACAGTTTCTTTTTCAATGTACTCTAGTGTTTAATCAGCAGCCTAGCACATACGCTACAGCCCAGTCTAAAATAGCCTTCGTCATGAGTTTACTGTCGGGACAGGCAGCCGCGTGGGCTCTCGCTATAACTGAGCAAGAATCAGAGCTGTTGACAAATTACAAACAGTTTACTGATGAAATGAAACGCATTTTTGATCACCCAGTACGGGGTAGGGAAGCAGTGGGACAATTGTTAGACCTACAACAGGGCAGTCAAACAGTGTCACAGTATGCAGTCAACTTCCGCATTCTTGCAGCCAGCAGCGGGTGGGAGGACTCAGCGTTACAAGCCATCTTCCAGAAGGGTCTAGCGGGGGAGTTAAAGGACGAGTTAGCTACGAGGGAGGAGTGTAGATCACTTAATGAGCTAATCACACTAGCCACCCGCATTGATAACAGGCTCAGGGAGAGACGGAGGGAGAAGAAGACGGATCAGGCTCGTCGTTCTCCAGCCTTCCCATCACCCAGCCCAGCCACTGTAAGGGACTCCGCCCCTCCCACTTCTGTCAACGCTCCCGAGCTCCAGCCCGGCACAACCTCCCCAGATGAGCCCATGCAGTTGGGGAGGGCTCGACTCACTCCTGCCGAGCGACAGCGCCGCATGAGGGACAAACTCTGCCTCTACTGCGGCCGGGAGGGCCACTTCCTCACCAGCTGCTCCGAGTTGCCAAAAAGGCGGGGCTCACCGGTAGGCAGGGAGGCATGGGTGAGCCGAATCTCTTCTTCTTCATCCTCCCAAATACGAGCACCAGGTATGATACACGAGTCACAACGTTCCTTGCCGGTCCAGGTGCTGATAGATTCAGGTGCTGATGACAATTTTATTGATGCTGACTTTGCTAAGAATAATAAACTGTCACTGAGCCAGCTTTCCTCTCCCCTGGAGGTCCTGGCGATAGATGGGAGACCCCTAGAAGTGATAACACACCGAACCACGCCACTTAAGCTGACTCTCTCCAGTAACCATCACGAGATAGTTGAGTTTTATGTAATATCCTCCCCACTCGCCTCAGTAATTTTAGGAATTCCCTGGTTAAAGCTACACAACCCCCACATTGACTGGTCTACATGTACTATCAGGAACTGGAGTAACCATTGCCACGCCCACTGTCTCAGGTCAGCTGTACCCACCAGAGCCCCGAGCCCCACCCACGCCGCAGAAGCGATAGACCTGAGTAACGTCCCCAGAGAGTATCACGACTTAAAAGCGGTTTTTAGTAAGGACTCGGCAGGTTCTCTCCCACCGCACAGGCCTTATGACTGCGGCATAGACTTGCTTCCCGGGGCTCCGCTCCCAACCCGCAGACTTTACAACCTGACCAAGCCCGAACGGGAAGCAATGGAGAAATACATTAATGACTCTCTAGCAGCAGGACTCATTAAACCCTCCTCGTCTCCACTGGGGGCGGGGTTTTTCTTCGTGGAGAAGAAAGACAAGACCCTGCGCCCGTGCATTGACTACACTGGCTTGAGCGCCATCACTGTTAAAAACAAATACCCTCTGCCACTTCTCGACTCTGCCTTTAGCCCCCTCCATGATGCAACTGTGTTCACCAAACTGGACCTGCGAAACGCTTACCACCTGGTAAGAATCCGCGAGGGGGACGAGTGGAAGACTGCCTTTAACACTCACTTGGGCCACTTTGAGTACCGGGTCATGCCTTTTGGTCTCACCAACACACCAGCAGTTTTCCAGTCGTTGGTTAATGATGTACTCAGAGACTTGCTTAATAAGACTGTATTTGTATACCTTGATGACATTCTGGTTTTTTCTCACTCACAGGAGGAGCACGTGGACCACGTGAGGGATGTCGGAGCCGTACTCTCCCAGCGCCTGCCTGCGGACCAGAAGCTGCATCCCTGCGCCTTCTTCTCCCGTCGCCTCTCCCCTGCCGAGCGCAACTATGATGTGGGTAACAGTGAACTACTGGCGGTGGTTCTGGCTCTTCAGGAGTGGCGGCACTGGCTGGAGGGAGCTGCTCAGCCGTTTATTGTCTGGACGGACCATAAAAACCTGTCCTACCTCCGCTCCGCCAAAAGGCTGAACTCCCGCCAAGCTCGTTGGGCTCTCTTCCTCGGGCGTTTTGACTTCACCCTCACCTACCGCCCTGGCTCCCGGAACCTGAAGCCTGACGCCCTCTCTCGTCAGTTCGCCCCTGAGGAGGGGGAGGCTGACACGGGGACAATCCTCTCTCCTGTGTGTGTGGTAGGGGTGGTCCGGTGGCAAGTGGAGCAGGAAGTCCTCGACGCACTCAAAGATCACCCGGTTCCAGACGGATGTCCACCGGGTCGGCTGTTCGTCCCGCCTACCACCAGGACACCTGTGCTGCTCTGGGGACATGCCTCACAAATCGCGTGCCACCCGGGGGTCCACCGAACTCTCAACCTTATCCAACAGCGCTTTTGGTGGCCCTCTATGGCCGCAGATGTCCGAGCCTTCGTCACAAGTCATCCCACCAAGCCCCGGCAGGTCTCCTGTGCCCCTTACCCATTCCCCCACGGCCATGGTCCCACATCGCCGTAGACTTCGTCACCGGCCTTCCACCATCTGAGGGTAACGACACCATTCTCACGATTGTTGATCGGTTCTCTAAGTCGGTTCATTTTGTTCCCCTCCCCAAACTCCCCACCGCCTTAGAGACCGCTAACCTCCTGATCCAGCATGTCTTCAGGCTCCACAGGATCCCCATGGACATCGTGTCGGATAGGGGCCCGCAGTTCACCTCCCAGGTCTGGAAGGCTTTTTGTCGGGCGCTGGGGGCCACCACCAGCCTCTCGTCCGGCTATCACCCTCAGACCAACGGCTAGACTGAGCGGGCTAACCAGGATCTGGAGACAGCTCTGCGCTGCGTAGCCTCACGCCTCCCTGCCACCTGGTCCACCCACCTCCCCTGGGTGGAGTACGCCCACAACACCTTAATCAGCACCGCCACAGGTATGTCCCCGTTTATGGTGACCTCAGGTTTCCAACCCCCTCTGTTCCCCAGTCAGGAATCCGGAGTGGCAGTCCCGTCCGTCCAGGCCCAGTTTCGCAGAGTCTGGCGAGTCTGGAGGGAGACACGTGCAGCTCTGGGCAGGACGGCGGAGCGTAACCGGCGCCTGGCTGACCGACGGAGGATCCCAGCCCCAGACTACCAGGTGGGGCAACGAGTCTGGTTGTCCGCACGAGACCTGCCCCTTCAGGTCGACTCCCGCAAGATGGCTCCTCGCTTCATCGGACCTTTTCCCATTGACCTGTTATGTGCCGCGAGGCAAAAAGCAAGGCCAGGACCCAGGGTGCAGAGAACAAGAGCACAAGTTTATTCGGGCACAAAAGTATCAACACAAAGAGAACAGAAAATCACCACAACAGGGAAAAAGGCTCTGGCGGCTGGCTGGAAACAAAACACAAAAAGTTAAAGCTCAAAAATTTAATAACAAGAAAAAACACAAAATCACCGTAACGGGAAAAAACAACAAGGGGAAAAAAAAAACAAAGTATCAACAGAAAATCACCTTTACAGGGAGAAGCTTGAGAAAACAAAGTAACAACAGAAAATCACCTTATTCAGGGAGAAGCTTGAGAAAACAAAGTAACAACGTAAAATCACCTTACTCAGGGAAGATCTCGTGTCGGGAGAACAACAGGATCACAGGCAAAAAACTCGAGACTGAACGCGTGGCAGGAGAACAGGGCAGAAGCGCGGCGAGACACAGTGCAAGACAAGGTATCTTCTGGCAACGAACCAGGGGAAGAAGCCGGCTTAAAAAGCTGCATGTCAATCAGCCTGATGAGGCTCAGGTGCGGTGAATGAGGCTCAGCCTGCGAGTTCAGCCCCGCCCCCCTGCCAAGATCCAGCTCTGCAGAGGGAGAGTGAGAGGAGAGCAGAGAGGGGGAGAGAGAGAGAAGCAACAACACACAAAACACTAATACTGGTCACAATAAAACCATGACAAATAATTCATGATTGCAGTGAAAAGGTTAAAATGAATATGAAAAAATATATAATCCGGATGAATGGAGAATGAGCACCTGTGTCCCGCTTTGCTGATTTCTGTGAAAATATTTCCAATATTTCCAGGGCACTCCTATCAGAGGATTATCTATATATCTGCCAGTGGAGACCTAGCTGGGAGCCGCTACACCGTGATCCCGGGACCAAACTTCCCTCTTCAAGCTCCACAAGCTGTGCCAACAGCAGCACTGCTCTTCTGTCCAGTTTGGCTTTCTCATTATTTTTTTTCTTCATTTCATTGATTGTTTTGGTCATTCTGCCAAATCTTTCTACAAGGAGGCCAGTTATCACAGTAACTGCTGACAGCTGAGTCTGTGTCCACCATGAATATCAAATAGATTGAGTAGTAAAATTACCAGCAGGCGAGTAAACATAACAATAAGCAAATCAATATAATAATCGCCATGTGAATGAGGTGCTTTCAAACATTTTGAAGCTGTGTAACAATTAATTTAATTTTGCTGAGTTTCATCATCACGACATAAAAATATTTTCATGATTACACATTTCTTAATACAGTCTAAGTTCTATGATCAGTTGATGTCACTGTCCATTCATTACTAGGAGCGCATTTGGTTTTTGTTTTGGTTTTGGTTTTTTGTAACAACCAATCACAGCTTTTAGAAGACGGCGTCATACCTAGCAACGAGGTCAACCACACCTCCTCACTAAGATAAAAGCTTCTGTCTCCTCCTTGCTCAGAGTTGCTCTCAGAAACTTCCTGAATCACTCTTAAGCTAAGATTCCTTGCTAGGCTAAGTTAGGAGCTCTCTGAGAGGACTCTTTGTGAATACAGGCCCTGGTCACCCCACACACACCACGTAGACACCCAACACCACTCCCTGTCCTGTCTAACAACAACAAATTTTTAGAATTGTGACGTGTTCTCAGAATCTCCCCTTAAAGTGAAGACTTAAAGTTCAGACTCGGTCCTGGTGAAGATGGAAGTTCTTCATGGAGCATCTCAGACCTTGGAAGAGGGACATTGTGTAGCATTCATAAACATGTCATCACTGGTGTTTCATTACCTCCACCAATAATCTGACTTATTCTCATTAAAGGAGAATTTTGGATGTGTTTGTACATTGTGTGGGTAAGTCGTCTGGAGGGTTCCATAACACTTCGCCATCTTGAGAAAACATCCGCCAGCCTTCTGCTTTTTCATTGAGAGCCAGGCCGGCGCTGCGTGACTGAGGAGCCGAAGGAGAGGAGCAAGAGGCGTACTGGTCCGGCTGAGGCGGCGTGCACACCGTGCTCCGCTCCCTAGCATGTTGCTGGCTAATGTGCAGTCTTTAGAAAATAAACTGCACGACCTACGAGTGCGGACATACTTCCAGCCTGACATTAAGATCTGCAATGTGATCTGTCTCACAGAGACATGGTTGACAGCTGGAGTACCGGATCATGCCATTGAAGTCACGGGCTTCTCCGTCCACTGGGCAGACCGCGACACGGGTCGCTCTGGGAAGAAGACGGGAGGAGGCGTCTGTCTCCTGGTTAACCGAGCCTGGTGCAACCAGGGGAACATCGTGACAGTCGGAACAGCCAGCACCCGTGACATTGAGTACATCATGTTGCAGTGTCGTCCCGGATGGCTTCCAAGGGAGTTTACTTCAGTGACCATCGCTGCTGTTTACATCCCACCGCATGCCGACACAGACGTTGCTTTGGAGGAATTCCACGGCGCGATCACCCAGCAGGAGACACGACAGCCGGACACGGTGCTGGTCGTCGCGGGAGATTTTTACTGGGCGAACCTGAAAAAGCTTTTGCCTAAACTCCAACAGCATATCCAGTTCGGAACCCGTGGAGTAAACACGCTGGACCACTGCTACACCCCCTTCCGCAATGGTTACAGAGCCCTCCCTCGTCTGGCTTTTGGCAAATCCGATCACTGTTCGATCCTGCTCGTCCCCGCCTACAGGCAGAGGCTGAAACGGGAAGCCCCCATCTATAGGACGGTGCATCGCTGGACGGACCAATCAGAAGCCATCCTCCAGGATTGTTTTGACAACACTGACTGGGATGCGTTCAAGGCTGCAGGAAATCTGAATGACTACACTGATATTGTTACTAGCTACATCAGTAAGTGTACAGAGGAGGTTGTCCCCATGAGAAAAGTGAAAACCATGCCTAACCAGAAACCATGGCTGAATGCTGAAGTACGGTCAGCTCTCCATACCCGGCTTGTGGCCTACAAATCTGGTTCTCAAGAGGAGTACAAAAAGGCAAAATACGCTCTCATGGCAACCATCAGACGGGCAAAGAGGGAGTACGGTCAGAAAACGGAGTCCAAGCTCGTTACTACCAACCCGAGACACCTATGGTGTGGACTCCGGGCTATAACTGACTATAAGGAAAATTCCACCCATACCCCACAAATAACTCCCACCCTCCCAGATGAACTTAACATGTTCTATGCCAGGTTTGACTCCTCTGTCACGCCCACCAGCGCAACTGGCCCTTCCCTCCCTACCACCCATGCGGGAGAGCAGACCCCCCCTCAACCCCCCTCCGAGGCAGAGCAGGACCGTCCTTTCACCATCACCGAGGCTGACGTCCGCTGCTCCTTCTGCCGGATCAACCCACGTAAGGCAGCTGGTCCGGATGGCATACCTGGACGGGTCCTGAAAGCCTGCGCCCACCAGCTGGTGGGGGTGTTCACGGGTATATTCAATGAGTCACTCTCCCTCAGAACTGTTCCAACTTGTTTTAAGTCCAGCATCATCATTCCCATCCCCAAACAGCAGAAGGTGACCAGTCTCAATGACTGGCGCCCCACAGCCCTAACCCCTATAGCCAGTAAGTGCTTTGAGGGACTGGTGAAAGCACAAATATGTTCCTTGCTCCCCCCCACCCTGGACCCCTTGCAGTTTGCTTATCGCACCAACAGAAGCACAGAGGACGCCATAAACCACGTCCTCTACACTGCACTCTCCCACCTGGAGGGCCGAAACACTTATGTGAGGATGCTATTTGTTGATTACAGCAGCGCGTTCAACACCATAGTTCCATCTAGGCTCGTCGGGAAGCTCCGGGACCTGGGCTTGCCCACAGCCCTGTGTGACCTGATCCTGGACTTCCTGACGGGCCGCCCCCAGGTGGTGAGAGTGGGCAACTGCACGTCCTCCTCACTGAGCCTGAGTACCGGAGCACCACAGGGCTGTGTCCTCAGTCCGCTCCTGTACTCTCTCTACACCCATGACTGTGTGGCCTCTCATCCATCCACCACCATCGTGAAATTCGCGGATGACACGGTGGTGGTGGGGCTGATCACCGGGGATGACAAGACGGCATACAGAGAGGCAGTGGTCAAACTGGGGAAGCGCTGTGAGGAGGACCGCCTCCTGATGAACGTCTCCAAGACTAAGGAGGTCATCATCAATTTCAGGCGGGGAAGGGTCCCACATCTTCCTCTCACCATCAAAGGAGAAGCGGTGGAGAGGGTGGAGTCCTTTAAGTACCTAGGCGTACACATCCATGAGAAGCTGAAGTGGGAAGTCCACACAACTGCAGTGGTTGCCGAGGCTTAAGAAGTTTGGCCTGAGTCCCCACACCACCAGGGCCTTCTACCGAGGAACAATCGAGAGCCTGCTGACAAGCAGTCTCACCAGCTGGTATGGGAACTGCACCGCAAAAGACCGCAAGGCCCTCAGTAGGGTGGTGAGCTCAGCCGAGCGGATCACTGGGTGCACACTATCCAGCTTGGAGGAGCTGTACAATCAGCGGTGCCTCAGGAAGTCCCAGAGGATTATCAAGGACCCCACTCATCCCCACAACTACTTATACAAGGTACTACCCTCAGGGAGGAGATATGAACATATCAAGACCAAGACTGACAGAGGGAAAAATAGTTTTTTTCCTCAGGCCATGAGACTGCTCAACAAATGAACTCCTCGACATCATGACTGTATATTGCCTTGACTTTTTAACTGTTTTAACTAGTTTTTTTTTTAACATACCTGCTTTTATCCCTTATTATTTTTATTCTAATATCATTATTATGTATGGTGTTTTTAAACCACAGAGCAAAGACCCAACATAAGTTTTTCACAGTGTATGTACTTGTACATTATCTTGTGACAATAAAGTATCTTGAATCTTGAGGTGCTTCACTACGACCCCGGCACTACTGCAGCATAACACAGTCCCACTCTTTGAGCATAATGCAGGATCATGTATTATGCAGCATCACGGGAGACGGAATCCTCATCGCCAAGAAAGCGCAAAGAAAATCAAAAAGGAAACGTGAGCAGCGAATTAACATGTCAACGTGGGGGCAGCCTTTCCCAGGTGGAGAGAGCTGCTGAAGGAGAAAGGTAATGCAGTCACAGGCCAGTGATGTGAGGAGAGGGATGAGGTGTGTGAGGCTGAGCCACTTGTCAGTTGTCAAAAGACCAGACGTGACTGGTTTGTTTGGATTTACACCCGCCCCAACAGTCCTACGCTGTAAACACAGCCAGCAGTGAGGCGCTGGAGTGAGCTATCCGTTTGAATGCAGGCTTTCAGACTACCTGGGTACAGTTATTGACCAGACATGAACTTTTAATGGAAACTCAGAGAGCATTTTTATGAGAGCCAATCAGTGTTTTTAAACAGGAAGCTGAAGAGTTCCAGTGTTAGGCAGCTCATACCTGAAACTATATCTGTCTGTCTGTCTGTCTGTCTGTCTTTGAGATCTACAGATGAGATGGTGCAGGAAGAACAAGCGTGGTTGATGTCATCAGGGATACACACATATTAAATAAAATGATGACATCATCACTGAGGTATGTGAGGTCAGAGCAGCAGTGATCACACTGACACTGACACAGTCTGCAGTTCATCTCATGTCCACTGGGTGTCCTCACACCTTACATGAGAACTTTCCTGAACCTCTCCTGAGCTCAGTCCTGATGAAAAGCTTCAGTCTGAGTCAGGAGCTCTGTGTTCTCCATGTTCTCAGGATGATTGTGAGTTCAGCCTCTGATCACCAGATGGCACCAAACAACCATCTGAGGAGATGAAGACGAGCTCAGCTTCATCAGCTGCTGCCAATGATCAGTGATGAACGTCAGGACTCTGCAGCTCACAGTGAACTGAAGATCATCTCCCAGCTGTGAGTTCCTCCACACAAACATCTGTACATGGATTATTGTGTTAAAGTGTGAGTTACATGAGTTTGTGTTGGACTGTGAAACACACAGAGCTGATCAGAGCTTCGTGTTTCATATTAATTATCATCACATTATAAGGAGAAGGAACTGAAGACAGAATTCGCTGCAGCCTTTGTAATCCCTGTAATATGCTGTATGCTATAGCTAACTGGCTAACCACCATAGAGGCTATTTGCAAGCTAACGTTAGCCTCTGGAATGTTTGCTATTAGCCTACAAGCTAACCATATAGGAAGAACCACGATGGCCTCTTCCTCTGGAAATGACTAACGTTACACCCCTCATCATCCCCAGAGCAGCCGTCAACAAGATGATTAAAGAAACTCTACGTAACGTACGAGTGGCTAACGACGCCAGGGAGCTGGTGGTTACCTGTCGCACAGAGCTCACACACCTCATGTTCTCCCAAACCAATGCAGCATGTAACATGTCCGACAGGAAGACCATATGAACGTGTCATCAGCACCCTCGAGCCTTGGTTCACATCATATATCACAGAGGTGAAACACGTCCTGCAGGAGTGTTAGCCAATAAGCTAACCATTTGTTAGCCAGTGAGCATGTGTGTTATGGTGCGTTCCAGGCAACCCGTAACTCGTGTTTTCACAACCTGTAACCTGTGACAGTGCACTGGAACAGCAGTCAAACCCGTGAACTCGCACCAGATCGATGTCCTCCCAGTTACGCTTTCTGACGTCACACAGCCCTCTAAACCAATGACCTTACTCCTCTAAACAACAACAGCAGCCCTATGGATGCGTGTTGATGCAGGTGATACATGGTGAGAAATTTTCTTTTGTTTCTAGTGCAAGAATAAATCAATACAGAATGTGTTTTCAAACACACAGATCACGTAAAAATAGCCTATAATAGCATCTGTGACCCTATGCGCCGTTTCTCCTCCTCCGTTTCACTCAAATTAGAAAGGAGCAGGTACCTTTGGCGATAGCAATAATGGGGAAGCACAAACAAACGGTTCGCCATGTTCAACGTTAAACAGGAAGTAACTGGCAGTTTGCCGTAACTTTCCTGGAACGCTTCAAAGTTGTAACTCGTGACTTGAAATCGTGACTTACGAGTTCAAAAGCCTGCCTGGAACGCAGCATAAGCCAATGAGCTAACCATTTGTGTTAGCCAGTGAGCACGTGTGTTAGCCAATAAGCTAACCATTTGTTAGCCAGTGAGTATATGCGTTAGCCAATAAGCTAACCATTTGTGTTAGCCAGTGAGCATGTGTGTTAGCCAATAAGCTAACCATTTGTTAGCCAGTGAGCATGTGTGTTAGCCAATAAGCTAACCATTTGTTAGCCAGTGAGTATGTGCGTTAGCCAATAAGCTAACCATTTGTTAGCCAGTGAGTATGTGCGTTAGCCAATAAGCTAACCATTTGTGTTAGCCAGTGAGCATGTGTGTTAGCCAATAAGCTAACCATTTGTTAGCCAGTGAGTATGTGTGTTAGCCAATAAGCTAACCATTTGTTAGCCAGTGAGCACGTGTGTTAGCCAATAAGCTAACCATTTGTTAGCCAGTGAGTATATGCGTTAGCCAATAAGCTAACCATTTGTGTTAGCCAGTGAGCATGTGTGTTAGCCAATAAGCTAACCATTTGTTAGCCAGTGAGTATGTGCGTTAGCCAATAAGCTAACCATTTGTTAGCCAGTGAGTATGTGCGTTAGCCAATAAGCTAACCATTTGTGTTAGCCAGTGAGCATGTGTGTTAGCCAATAAGCTAACCATTTGTTAGCCAGTGAGTATGTGTGTTAGCCAATAAGCTAACCATTTGTTAGCCAGTGAGCATGTGTGTTAGCCAATAAGCTAACCATTTGTTAGCCAGTGAGCATGTGTGTTAGCCAATAAGCTAACCATTTGTTAGCCAGTGAGCATATGTGTTAGCCAGTGAGCATATGTGTTAGCCAATGAGCTTACGTGTTAGCCAGGAAGCATATGTGTTAGCCAGTGACCTTATGTGTTAGCTAGTGAGCTCATGTGTTAAGCAGTGAGCTTATGTGTTAGCCAGTGAGCTCATGTGTTAGCCAATGAGCTCATGCATTAGCCAATGAGCTAAACATATGTTAGCCAGTGAGCTCATGTGTTAAGCAGTGAGCTCATGTGTTAGCCATTGAGCTCATGCATTAGCCAATGAGCTAAACATATGTTAGCCAGTGAGCTCATGTGTTAGCCAGTGAGCTCATATGTTAGCCAATGAGCCATGCGTTAGCCAATGAGCTAACCATATGTTAGCCAGTGAGCTTATGTGTTAGCCAGTGAGCTTATGTGTTAGCCAGTGAGCATATGTGTTAGCCAGTGAGCTTATGTGTTAGTCAATGAGCTCATGCGTTAGCCAATGAGCTAACCATATGTTAGCCAGTGAGCATATGTGTTAGCCAGTGAGCATATGTGTTAGCCAGTGAGCTTATGTGTTAGCCAATGAGCTCATGCGTTAGCCAATGAGCTAACCATATGTTAGCCAGTGAGCATATGTGTTAGCCAGTGAGCTTATGTGTTAGCCAGTGAGTTTATGTGTTAGCCAGTGAGCTCATGTGTTAGCCAGTGAGTTTATGTGTTAGCCAGTGAGCTTATGTGTTAGCCAGTGAGTTTATGTGTTAGCCAGTGAGCTTATGTGTTAGCCAGTGAGTTTATGTGTTAGCCAGTGAGCTCATGTGTTAGCCAATGAGCTCATGCATTAGCCAATGAGCTAAACATATGTTAGCCAGTGAGCTCATGTGTTAAGCAGTGAGCTCATGTGTTAGCCAGTGAGCTCATATGTTAGCCAATGAGCCATGCGTTAGCCAATGAGCTAACCATATGTTAGCCAGTGAGCTTATGTGTTAGCCAGTGAGCTTATGTGTTAGCCAGTGAGCATATGTGTTAGCCAGTGAGCTCATGTGTTAAGCAGTGAGCTCATGTGTTAGCCAATGAGCTCATGCATTAGCCAATGAGCTAAACATATGTTAGCCAGTGAGCTCATGTGTTAAGCAGTGAGCTCATGTGTTAGCCAGTGAGCTCATATGTTAGCCAATGAGCCATGCGTTAGCCAATGAGCTAACCATATGTTAGCCAGTGAGCTTATGTGTTAGCCAGTGAGCTTATGTGTTAGCCAGTGAGCATATGTGTTAGCCAGTGAGCTTATGTGTTAGCCAATGAGCTCATGCGTTAGCCAATGAGCTAACCATGTTAGCCAGTGAGCATATGTGTTAGCCAGTGAGCATATGTGTTAGCCAGTGAGCTTATGTGTTAGCCAATGAGCTCATGCGTTAGCCAATGAGCTAACCATATGTTAGCCAGTGAGCATATGTGTTAGCCAGTGAGCTTATGTGTTAGCCAGTGAGTTTATGTGTTAGCCAGTGAGCTCATGTGTTAGCCAGTGAGTTTATGTGTTAGCCAGTGAGCTTATGTGTTAGCCAGTGAGTTTATGTGTTAGCCAGTGAGCTTATGTGTTAGCCAGTGAGTTTATGTGTTAGCCAGTGAGCTCATGTGTTAGCCAATGAGCTCATGCGTTAGCCAATGAGCTAACCATATGTTAGCCAGTGAGCTCATGTGTTAGCCAATGAGCTCATGCGTTAGCCAATGAGCTAACCATATGTTAGCCAGTGAGCTTATGTGTTAGCCAGTGAGCTCATGTGTTAGCCAGTGAGCATATGTGTTAGCCAATGAGCTAACCATATGTTAGCCAGTGAGCATATGTGTTAGCCAGTGAGCTTATGTGTTAGCCAGTGAGCATATGTGTTAGCCAATGAGCTAACCATATGTTAGCCAGTGAGCATATGTGTTAGCCAATGAGCTAACCATATGTTAGCCAGTGAGCTTATGTGTTAGCCAGTGAGCTCATGTGTTAGCCAGTGAGCATATGTGTTAGCCAATGAGCTAACCATATGTTAGCCAGTGAGCATATGTGTTAGCCAGTGAGCTTATGTGTTAGCCAGTGAGCATATGTGTTAGCCAATGAGCTAACCATATGTTAGCCAGTGAGCATATGTGTTAGCCAATGAGCTAACCATATGTTAGCCAGTAAGCATATGTGTTAGCCAGTGAGCTCATGGGTTAGCCAGTGAGCTAACCTTATGTTTCAAGTAAAGATTACGAGCTTCAAAAATCACATTATGTAACTACTTATATGAATGAAGCTAGAAATCTTCTGCTGAAATGTACAGTTAGCTTGTAGGCTAATAGCAAACATTCAAGTAGCTAGCGTTAGCTTGCATGTAGGCTAACTTTGTTTGGAACTGGGACAGTGGTTAGCTAGCATACAGCATATTCATTGGGGCTGCAGCAATTTCTGTCCACTCTTTGTCCTTTTTGAAGTGAACAGTGTGACTCTACAAGATCCACAGTTCTTTTAAAATCTTTCTGTAGCTAAAAACTCTCTGACTCGTGACACGTTGACTTGACAGATGTGAGACGGTGTCAGACTTAAATCTTTTAAATGTATTGTCAAAGTATTGCAGTGTATGATAGACATTAATCACTGATGATGCAGCACAGATTATT
Source organism: Epinephelus awoara (assembly GCA_035609425.1). Lineage (NCBI taxonomy): Eukaryota > Metazoa > Chordata > Actinopteri > Perciformes > Serranidae > Epinephelus > Epinephelus awoara. Next base: position 39,535,109 of record CM069305.1, on the reverse strand, counting down.
TTAATGACATGAAAGTAAATCACACTTTACTGAACACCAACAATGAAATGTTATGGTGAAACAAACAACTGATACATGAATATGTAACTTATGATACTGACTATTATAACAGACTATGAGTCTTTACTACAGCTGATTGTTGAGGTGAGTACTTGCTTTGAGTCAAGGACATGCATAAGACACTTATATAATTCATTATAACTCACATCTATAATGTTTCTGACTGTTTGATAAAGTGCATCAGGAAGCATTATGTGTCTTTTTGAGTGTAGTCATAGAGCATTATAAACACATTATAACTCACTATGAATGGCCTTTATAAAGCATTATAGATGTGATCTTCATAGAGAGTGTTACCGACATGCACGTCCTTGCGTTGGACACTAGAGGCAGCATCCGTATATTTACAGATCTACAGACACCGGTCACAGACAGAGGTGAGGACGAGGCGTTAATGAACTATCAGAGCCGCAGTGCGGGGGACACAAACAACAGTTCACATTAATCTCAAACCAGCATAAAATATGGCAACTGGACTAACCTCGTGTGAGTTGCCTCCAGTTGCCATATTTTATGCTGGTTTGAGATTAATCATGACCTGGATGACTGAGAATATCCACAGATTCAACAGTTCACATTAAGTTTTGGTTTAAACAGACACTGGCTGGTGAACTAAATGTGACAGAGTTGGATGGAGACGGTGTGATTTTTACATCAGACCAGTTTACTCATTGTTAAACTGAACGGTGAGATGTTGCCTACATTAGTCTGGCTGTATTGAGATGGTTTAATTTCATAACAGTTACAAACAATACCGAGGCTCAGGGTGAACACTGTTGTTACCTGGTTACCTAGTAACTCTCTACTATCAGGTAGCTCTAGTAAATCATTAAAAACTCTTCAGCTAATTCATAATGCAGCAGCACGTGTACTAACAGGAACTAAGAAACGAGATCATATTTCTCCTGTTTTAGCTTCTCTGCACTGGCTCCCTGTAAAATCCAGAATTGAATTTAAAATCCTACTGTTAACTTATAAAGCTCTAAATGGTCAAGCTCCGTCATATCTTAGAGAGCTCATAGTGCCTTATTATCCCACCAGAACTCTGCGCTCTGAGAACGCAGGGTTACTCGTGGTCCCTAAAGTCTCCAAAAGTAGATCAGGAGCCAGAGCCTTCAGCTATCAGGCTCCTCTCCTGTGGAATCATCTTCCTGCTACGGTCCGGGAGGCAGACACCGTCTCCACATTTAAGGCTAGACTTAAGACTTTCCTCTTTGATAAAGCTTATAGTTAGGGCTGGCTCAGGCTTGACCTGTACCAGCCCCTAGTTAGGCTGACTTAGGCCTAGTCTGCCGGAGGACCACCTATAATGCACCGGGCACCTTCTCTCTCTCTCGCTCTCGCTCTCGCTCTCTCTCTCTCTCTCTCATATCCTATTACTGTATCTTTTTTTACTCGGCCATTCTGGATGTCACTAACTCGGTTTCTTCTCCGGAGCCTTTGTGCTCCACTGTCTCTCAGGTTAACTCGTATTGCAGCGGTGCCTGGATAGTGTGACGTGTGTGGTTGTGCTGCTGCCGTGGTCCTGCCAGATGCCTCCTGCTGCTGCTGCTGCCATCATTAATCATTAGTCATACTTCTGCTGTTATTATAGACATATGATATTATCATACATGTATACTGCCTGATACTAATATATACTTTCAACATATTGTACCACAGTAGCCAGAACTATAACGACAGTATTATTACTTTCATGAATGTTGTTATAAGCTACTGTCATTACCGAGGATGTCATACAGATTACTGTATTGTGTCATACAGATTACTGTTAATTTATTATGCTGATCTGTTCTGTACGACATCTACTGCACGTCTGTCCGTCCTGGAAGAGGGATCCCTCCTCAGTTGCTCTTCCTGAGGTTTCTACCATTTTTTTCCCCCGGTAAAGGGTTTTTTTTGGGGAGTTTTTCCTTATCCGCTGTGAGGGTCTAAAGGACAGAGGGATGTCGTATGCTGTAAAGCCCTGTGAGGCAAATTGTATTTGTGATATTGGGCTTTATAAATAAAATTGATTGATTGATTGACCTGTCTGTCCGGCAGGTCAGGAAGACGTGACGCTGCTCTGCACGATGCTCTATTACTGTGATAACACAGTCAGAGAGGGAGGTTTAAAACTCAAATGCATTGAGAGTTGATGCCATGTGCCAAACTTAAAGGGACATTGTGTAACATTTTCAGTTGTTTATTGGCAAAAATTGATGTCTGCATTCATAAATATGTCATCACTGGTGTACTATTACCTCCACCAATAATCTGACTTATTCACGTAAAAGGAAAATTTAGGATTTGTTTGTACATTGTGCGGGTAAGTCGTCTGTGGGGTTCCATTACGGTTCGCCATCTTGAGAATACACCCGCCAGCAAGGGACATACAGCACCGCCTTCGGCGTTTTTGTTGAGAGCCAGGCCAGCACTGCATGACTGAGGAGCCGAAGGAGAGGAGCAAGAGGCGCTTCGCTACTACCCTGGCAAATTTGAAACAAAGTCCCACTCTTTGAGCATAATGCAGGATCATGCATATGCAACGTCATGGGAGACGGAATCCTTGTCGCCAAGAAAGCACAAAAGGGAATAGAAAAGGCAGCATGACCGGCGAATTAAAAAAAAACAAGGGTCAGCATCGGGGTAGCCTTTCCCAGGTAGAGAGAGCTGCTGAGCGAGGATGGTAATACAATCACAGGCCGGCGCTGCTGTTGGCTGTTAGCCCGTGTTAGTGGCCAGTCGCTAACAGTCTCATCCCTCTCCTCCCATCACTGCGCCGCCTTTAGCCGGTGTTAGCTGTTAGCCGCGATTAGCCGTTAGCCGCTGTTAGCGCTGGCCTGTGATTGTATTACCTTTCTCCTTCAGCAGCTCTCTCCACCTGGGAAAGGCAACCCCAATGCTGACCCTTGTTTTTTTAATTCGCCGGTCACGCTGCCTTTTTGATTCCCTTTTGCACTTTCTTGGCGACAAGGATTCCTTCTCCCGTGATGCTGCATAATACATGATCCTGCATTATGCTCAAAGAGTGGGACTTTGTTATGCGGTATGCAGTAGTGCTGCTGGCCACTATCAGCTGTTTCAATTTACACCCGCCCCAACAGTCCTACGTTGTAAACACAGCCAGCATGGTGAGGAGGGGGTTTGTCAACTCGTGTCGCATGTGTCTGTGTAGGAGCCTGAATGAATACTCCATGTAGTATCGGATGACATGGTTTCATCAGTGTTATCATAGCTTTTTGGTCCACAGCGGCTACCGTTGTTGCAATACGTGTTTGAAACAGTGAGGCGCTAGAGTGCACCATCTGTTTGAATGCAATGTGTGATTTCAACGTTAGATGGGAGAAATTCCTACACACTGTGGCTTTAAAAAATAATTGCAAAATCAGAAAAAGAATTGGAAGAAAAATGTCGAACAGAAATGCACTGAAGTAGTCAGAGGCCAAACGTGCAGGTGCTTGAGCACCACCTGAGGTCGATCTGTGCACGTGTCCAGCTGGAACAGTGGAGAGATGAACCAGGACAAGTTTGGCAAGTATGATTTTGTTTCTGTCCATTTTGAATGAGGATTCTAATGAGGTCCAGTAGTTCAGCTCGTCTTTGCTCGTTAAAGAGTGAAACTTGTCCTGAGACTGTTGACGGTTGTACTTCCTCCATCGATAAGGAGAACAGCTGTAGGAATATTTCCTTTATTCACATTTTGTGAGTTTATTTTGTTTATTTTATCTGTTAGGCGACTTTTGAAGGTCTCACTACCAGCTAGTCACTCTTCGTGGTGTTATGATACGCAGTGTGCGATGACTATTCCTGACTTCACCTGTAACAGCTGTAGTGAGAAGGTCCATATAGGACAGGTGGACAGGTAAAACAAACACCGGACTTTCACCCTAGAGTCTGCTGTTCACTTCCTGTGTGAAACCAAAAGTTAATGGAGTTGTTTTAGTAACAGTTTAATGTTCTACATGGTGTTATTTTAAGCCAAACCATGATGGGTTTTTTTTTCTAAACCTAACCATGCATTGTGTTGCACAGGAAAATTAAAGTACATCCGAGGTGTTTTACCCATGTTGTAATTTTATTTTGAAAAAGACTATCTACTGAGCAGAAACTGAACATTTCCTGTGGAAACAGAGGTTTATATTGAAAAGACAGGACGCATGTAACAAGCGTCAGCTGAGACGCCTCCAAGAACGTCAAATACGGACAGCCTGTTCTCATTCTGACGAAATATCACCGCTTTGTCAGCAGACTTTCACATCTGCACATTACACATTTCATCTTCGTATCCTCCGGCGCCTGTTGTTAATATTCTGGGACGACATGTCAATGACACCTTGCAACGAAAGCACATGGTTAGGTTTGGAAAAAAACATCATGGTTTCTGCTCTACATTCATACAGGAATTGAACATCAAGCTCCTGGAAGAAAGTCTGGGGTTTGTTGGACCCACCTGCCCCATAGAGACGTTCCAACTCCTTATGTTACTTCATTACCAGCAGCTGACGCTGCCATCACGTCTTCTGCTGTGCTCCAGGAGACTCCATCCTATGGCTCACACAGAAACACTGAGGAGCTGGATGTAATACTAACCCCGAGCCCAAAGCCAGGGTACAGAGGCTCAGTGAAGGTGGTGTTGAAGGTGTGGAGGTGGATCAGTGAGTCAGAGGAGACTCTGTAGAAGGACAGGATGCCAGCAGGACAGTCCACATACACTGCTACTGTGCGAGAGGAGGGGCGGTGGGAGATGGCTGTGACTTTGTTATCGTGACAAACACAGTAACGTTTATTGGAGCAGTACAGACTCCAGGACTGATCGTTCCATCCCAGCCTGCAGACACCATCCTGTCCTCTTCTACCAATTCCTCGGTAAGTCACTGCAATAACGACCTTTTCTCTCCACTCCACCTCCCAGTAACATTGACCAGTCAGACCATTTGTACACAGCAGCTGCCAGCAGTAGTCAAACCTGTCTGAGTGATCAGGATATGGTTGACACTTCAGTGACCATGTCACCCTCCTGTTGTTGTCGGACAGTTTGAGGTGTCTGTTTAATGTGTTTGTGTCCAGGGTGAGTTCACAGAAATCTGAGGAGACAAAAAGACACAGATGAAGTTTATCATGTGACACAGCAAGGGTCTGTTTCAGAAAGCAGGTTGAACAAACTTGGACTCTAAAGCAGGATTTATACTTCTGCTTCAAATTGAGGCCGGAACAGTAACAGGCTGAAGTTGACACGGCGTCCCAGAACGTCAACAACCAACACACCCAGGGTACCTTGGACGTCATATGTGGACGTGGAAAGTCCATGACCAAACGTGGACATGTGACGAGGTCACAGTGAGGATGAGTTGGATTGAAATGATTTATGCAGCTTCAGCCAATCCCTGTCAATTCTGCACGGCTTTGTATTTTTTTGTCCAATAACCCAAAATTTAAAAATTGTAAATTTTTTGAAATTTCAAAAGGTAAAACCTTGTTTTAGTGTCGAGCTCCACGCAGCGTATTTATTCACTCAGCCTCTCTGTTCAACATGAGACCGCTGCTGCAGGACTGGAACTCTGTGCCGTTACGCAACAGTTTTACCAGGTGTAATGGTAGAGTCGAGCCATGTCTGTGTCAGTGGGAGATTGTTGGGACGGTTTTAACAACTTGGTATCATCTGTTAGCTGCTGCTACTGTGCTAACCAGGCAAAGAGAGCAGGCGGAGGATGTTTTAGAAAAGCTGTGGTGAGATCAGACATCTCAGGCTGCAAAAATTCCACCAAAAGCGTACGAAATCCTGGAGGGACTGATACTCTGCAAGACTGTTGTGAGGAAACATTTTTAAGCATGTCAGGCATCAAATGAATCACTGAATCATCTGAACCCACACTTACATTTGCTCAGACCACGTTCCAGCCTCTTCCTACTGCAGTAATCCACCCTGGAGGCAGAAACACAGTCACACTGATTTTCCAGCTAACATGAATTGGTAACACTTCATAAGACAGCCCGCGTTTTAGAGTGCACCTCTCGACCACTTTCCCGGGAGTTAAGCCTGATTTATGGTCGTGCGTTGAATCGACGACGTCGCTACGTCGTAGGGTACGGGGCTACGCAGAAGGCTCGCCGTAGCCCCCGGCGTAGCCTGACGTGCACCCCCCCAAAAATGTAACTACGCGTCGAGGCGACACAGACCCATTGCAGACCGGCACAGCTGTGATTGGTTTGCTTGGTAGCAACGCATTTCCGGTTCCGTATTTCCAGATTCCGCCATTCCCGCCATCTTTAAACATCTTCTGTTGCGATGTAGATGTTGTTAAGCCTCGTTATATATATGCCATTATGCTCAACGTTCGATACGGATACGGCTGGAGCCGTCTGTCCGTGCTCCGCGTTCATTTCTCTGTGACCGGAAAAGCCGGAAGCTAAACAAAGAATCAACTAGAGACGATGATAACCACTCAGGAAAGGAACGAAGCCTCCTACCGCTCTGGCGGTGAATTGCACCGCGACGAAACGGCGCTGTCACTTAGCCACTTAGTGACCGCGTCGTTATACTCTAACTCCTGGGAAAGTATGTGATAAGTGACTGGGAGGAGTTATACGCTAACTCCCGGGAAAGTGGGCGAGAGGTACACTCTAAAACGCGGGCTGTCTTATGAAGTGTTACGAATGAATCTTTACTGCTGTTGAACTACTGTGGACCAGACCAACAAGGGGTGAGCTTTTGATATCTGTCCCTACCTGAGAGTATCTAGTCTCCAGTCTGGACCCTTTAGTCCAGCAGACAGCAGCTTCATTCCTGAGTGTCCTGGATGATTGTAGCTTAGGTCCAGCTCTCTCAGATGGGAAGGGTTGGAGCTCAGAGCTGAGGCCAGATCAACACAGCCCTCCCCTGAGATCAGACAGCCTGACAGCCTGCAAAGACAACCGCACAACCCCTTAGTTATTCAAGGAAGTTTGTCTTTTACAGTTATACATTGACCACCCTAACATATGACCCATATTCTGGAGGCTGCCAAGTACAACCACAGTCTGACCACTGAGCCGCTCCACTGGGGTTAAGAGCCTTGCTCAGGTATGCCTTAATGAAGGAGGGGCGCAGAAGATAAGAAGTAAAAGAAAGGACAAGAGCACAAAGTAGAACAATAAATATGTTAATAATAAAATGATGCACCAACTAATAAAACAGACTAAAATGTATAAAGACATGGTAAAGGTAAAGTCCTGCGCCTCTGAAGGCTCCTTTTTACTTTAGAAACTCCCTGACGGCTCAGTTGACAAGTCCACAGTAATCTGCATCTTGTGTCAAATGGAATTAAAATATCGCTGACATACTTTTGTTTGAGTTTTAGCTCCCACCTATGAGCTGAGCACACGGGAGCAGCTAAACAGGCTGCCTGCTGTCAGAGGGCAACCACATCGTCAAAGACGGCAAAGCTCCATTTTGCAGTTGACAATAGAAAGTTCTCTTGGAAGGAGTTGTGAGACATGGAAGCATCTCAAACTAGCCTCATACTACAAGCCACCTACGATGTCCTGCCATTTCAGAGGAACCTCAGCCAATGGTGCGGTGAACACCCTGCTTGCCCCCTCTGCCCATCTCCAGCAATCCTGAAACACATTTTGGTTGGCTGCAAGACAAGCCTGACACAGGACCGTTTTAACTGGCAGCACAATCATGTTTTAAAGTGTCTAGCAGCAGCCCTGTAGACCAGACAGACATCCACCAATGCCCTATATCCTCCATCAGTCCATCTGGTGCTTACAAGAAGGTGTGTCCACGAAGGTGTGAAGCAATCCGAGGCCTGTACAGTAACATCAAACACCAGCCGGAGGAGCAGGAGACTGGAGGTTACTGGCAGATCTGAATCACGTCTATGCCTCCCATCTGGGATCGCTTCTACTAACCTCAGACCGGTCCTCGTGCTTTGGTCCTCCTCACTGCGCCTCGTCTAAATCAGCTCACTGTGCCCTGGGAGGATGCTTTGGAGGTGGCCTACAAGCCCAAGAGCCTTAAGTACGTCAAGCTGGCAGCTGACGCTGAGCAATGCAGGTGAAAAATAGCAACAACATGGCGGCGCGTACACACGCAGCGGCTCAGGGCTCTCGGCTTTTGTTTGTTTTGTTTGTTTTTTTTACTGTTTTTCCAGTCTCTCTTAGCACTAATTCAGTACGGCAGGGCTGAATTATTGAACATCAGAGTAAACTGCCAACTTCATGTAACCCCTGACCCGGATTTTGTACCACTGGAGATCCAGCGGACCACCACAGCTCTCGTCATCCCCCCTCTGTGGCCTAGGAGACGGAGGAGACACCGTAAACAAAAGCGGGGTAAGAGGAGCGGCGTGCGTGCTAGGCTACATGCTAACCCGCACCGACCGGCTCTTCCCAGTCTCTTCCTCGCCAATGTTCGATCACTGGCCAACAAAATGGACGAGATTCGGCTGAGGATCGTCTCATGGAGGATGGACAGCTGTGTGGCCATCATCACGGAAACCTGGCTGGATGACAACACACCTAACGCCGCGGTGGAGCTAGCGGGACGCTCCCTGTTCCGAGCAGACAGGACTGCAGCCTCTACTAAATGCAGGGGTGGAGGGCTCGCGCTTTACATCCACAACTCCTGGTGTACAGCCAGACACATCATCGGAACGCACTGCACACCCGACCTGGAATACCTGGCTGTGAAATGCAGACCATTCAAGACGGTGACAGAGTTCTGCTCCATCCTGATCATTGCTGTTTACATTCCACCGCGGGCTAACGCTAAGCTAGCGTTAGAGGAGCTGTACTGTCTGATCAGCGGGCAGATGAACTCCAACCCAGAGGCAGCTGTGATTGTGGCTGGAGACTTCAATCATGTGAATCTCAAAGCAGTGCTTCCAAAATTTCATAAGTCCATACACTTTCCCACCAGAGACAATAGTATACTGGATCAAGTTTACTGCAACATCCCAGGAGCTTACAAGGCTGCAGCATCTCCTCACCTGGGCATGTCAGACCACATCAGTGTGGAGCTGATTCCAACATACAAACCTCTGATCTGCAGGACAAAACCAACCACCAAAACAGTCCAGGTATCGTCTGAGGAGGCTTCTTCAGCACTACAGGACTGTTTTGTACTCACTGACTGGGAAGTGTTCAAAGATGGCTCAGACCTGGATTTCAGCTCGGCTTTCAACACTGTGATCCCGGACAAGCTGACGCTGAAACTCCACAGTCTTGGACTATCTGCCCCGCTGTGCTACTGGATCAGAGACTTTCTCACCCACAGGCCGCAAGTGGTGAGAATTGGGGACTGCACATCGTCCACGCTGATCCTGAGCACAGGCACACCACAGGGGTGTGTGCTCAGCCCGGCCCTTTTCACCCTCTTCACACACGATTGTACTGCTGTTCACTCCACTAACATGGTTGTGAAGTTTGCAGATGACACCACCGTAGTGGGTCTCATAACGGACAATGATGAGACTCACTACAGAGAGGAGATCCAGCACCTGACAGGATGGTGTACGACAACAACCTTGTCCTGAACACCAGCAAGACCAAGGAGGTCATTGTGGACTTCAGGAGATCCAGGAGGATGGAACACACCCCTCTCCTCATTCATGGGGAGGAGGTGGAGCGGGTGGACAACATCAGGTTCCTGGGCATCCACATTACATCTGACTTCACTTGGTCCATGCAAACATCTCACCTGGTGAAGAAGGCCCAACAAAGACTCTTCTTCCTCAGGAGGCTCAAAAGGACTGGACTCTCCCCTCAGCTCATGACAAACTTCTACAGAGCCACAATAGAAAGCATCCTCTGTCTGAGTGTAACAGTGTGATAAGGGAGCTGCACTGCACAAGACAGGAAGGACTTAGCCCGGGTGGTGAAGACAGCACAGGGGATTGTGGGGAGTCCCCTCCCACACCTGGACTCAATATACGACAGCCGGGTCCAAAGGAGGGCTTGTCGTATAGCTGCAGACCCCACCCACCCAGGTCACGAACTGTTTGTACCTCTTCCCTCTGGAAAGAGGTACAGGAACATTAAAACCCACACCAACAGACTGAGACACAGCTTCTTCCCCAGAGCTGTGAAATCCATCACCCCATCTCCTCACACATCCCCCCCACCCATAGACTGAGTGTTAAAACCCTGCAGATGCTACACAGACATTCACACAGCACTGCACCTTGGATTTTAAATGCTGCTGCAATATGTGCAATATTTTTAATAATGGACACTTTAAAAGCCTGATTTGCACTGCTACTTTATCCCACTTTATCTTATTCTACTTTTTTAAATTCTTTATTCTATTTTATATTATTTATATACGTATATCTCAGGTGTGCCTCTTTTTATACTATGTGTCTATGTGCCTTAAGCCAAGAGCTGCTAAACAAAATTTCGTTGTGCCTTGCATAATGACAATAAAGATTCTTGATTCTTGATTCTGAAAAGTGAAAGTTGTCCCGGTTGAATTTGCCCAGTCAAAACACTCTGGTACCTTGTTTAGATTGACTTAAAAACTGTTGTGAAATGCAAAATAATGGAATTCTAATCATGCGATTGAAATACAATTAATCACAATCTTAAAAATTGTTTGACTGCTCTACTTTGCTTACATTTGTCCACATGTTAAAAAAAAAAGTACACAAGTGGTCATCAAACAAACAGATGAATCCTAACCTGAGAGTTTCCAGTTCACAGTGTGGACTCTGCAGTCCAATGGAAAGAAGCTTCATTCCTGAATCCTGCAAGTCATTGTTACTCAGGTCCAGGTCTCTCAGAGAGGACTGGGAGCTGAGAACTGAGGACAGAGCTTCACAGCTTCTCTCTGAGAGGTTACAGTCATCCAGGCTGTGGAATAGGTAACCAAGAGCAAAGTTCAATTTTATTAGTTTCTGTTTTTTTTTTTTTTTTTGATGATCTAAAAGGTATCTGATATACACAGATGGCACCATGCAAAGCACTGGCCGAGCACTCAGGGGGCAATTTGTGGCTCAGTGTCTTGCTCAGCTGTACTCTGACATGTGGACTGGAGAAATGAGGAATTGAATCACCAACCCTGCAATCAGCAGACAACTGTGTCTACCTGCTGAACCACTACTCATCCACTTACAGAGCTTTGTTGGAGGCTTTGACCACTGGCAGCAGCCTCAGAAGAGCCTCCTCTGAAGCAGATTATTTCTTCAGGTCAAACACGTCCAGATCTTCTTCTGATGACAGTAAGATGAAGACCAGAGCTGACCACTGAGCAGGAGACAGTTTATCTGTGGAGAGACGTCCTGAACTCAGGGACTGTTGGATCTCCTCCACTAGAGAACGATCATTCAGTTCATTCAGACAGTGGAACAGATTGATGCTTCTCTCTGCAGACAGATCCTGGTTGATCTTCTTCTTGATGTACTGGACTGTTTCCTGATTGGTCTCTGAGCAGCTCCCTGTGTGAGTCAGCAGACCTTGTAAGGAGGTCTTATTGGTCTGCAGAGACAGACCCAGGAGGAAGCGGAGGAACAAGTCCAGGTGTCCATTTGAACTCTGTAAGGCCTTGTCCACAGCACTCTGGTGGAGATGTGTTAGTGTAGGTTTGTCTCTGAAGACTTTAGGCAGCCGGGTGGTGCCTGTTGGTTCTTCTTCCATCAGATTGACTCCAGAGTTGATGAAGGTCAGATGGACATGAAGAGCAGCCAGAAACTCCTGAACACTCAGATGGACGAAGCAGAACACCTTGTCCTGGTACAGTCCTCTCTCCTCTTTAAAGATCTGTGTGAACACTCCTGAGTACACTGAGGCTGCTCTGATATCGATGCCACACTCTGTCAGGTCTGATTCATAGAAGATCAGGTTGCCTTTCTGCAGCTGATCAAAAGCCAGTTTTCCCAGAGACTCAATCATCTTCCTGCTCTCTGGACTCCAGTGATGATCTGTCTCAGCTCCTCCATCATACTTGATGTTCTTCACTTTGGTCTGAACCACCAGGAAGTGGATGTACATGTCAGTCAGGGTCTTGGGCAGCTCTCCTTCCTCTCTGCTCTTCATCACATCCTCCAGAACTGTAGCAGTGATCCAGCAGAAGACTGGGATGTGGCACATGATGTGGAGGCTTGGTGATGTCTTGATGTGGGAGATGATTCTGTTGGCCTGCCTCTTCTTTCTGAATCTCTTCCTGAAGTACTCCTCCTTCTGTGGGTCAGTGAACCCTCTGATCTCTGTCACCATGTCAACACAGTCAGGAGGGATCTGATTGGCTGCTGCAGGTCGTGTGGTTATCCAGAGGCGAGCAGAGGGAAGCAGTTTCCCCCTGATGAGGTTTGTCAGCAGCACATCCACTGAGGTGGACTCTGTAACATCAGTCAGGATCTCATTGTTGTGGAAGTCCAGAGGAAGTCGACACTCATCCAGACCGTCAAAGATGAACACAACCTGGAACTCTTCAAACCTGCAGATTCCTGCTTCTTTGGTTTCAGTAAAGAAGTGATGAACAAGTTCCACCAAGCTGCACTTTTTCTCTTTCAGCACATTCAGCTCTCTGAAAGTGAATGGAAATGTGAAGTGTATGTCCTGGTTGGCTTTGTCTTCAGCCCAGTCCAGAGTGAACTTCTGTGTTAAGACTGTTTTCCCAATGCCAGCCACTCCCTTTGTCATCACTGTTCTGATTGGTTCATCTCTTCCAGGTGAGGCTTTAAAGATGTCTTCTTGTCTGATGGTTGTTTCTGGTCTGTGTGGTTTCCTGGAGGTTGTTTCAATCTGTCTGACCTCATGTTCATCATTGACCTCTGCAGTCCCTCCCTCTGTGATGTAGAGCTCTGTGTAGATCTGATTCAGAAGGGTTGGGTTTCCTGCTTTAGCGATCCCCTCAAACACACACTGGAACTTCTTCTTCAGGTTAGACTTGAGTTTACGTCGGCACAGCTGAATTCCTGAAAAGAAGAGTAATCAATAAATGGATTCAACAATGATCTGTGTAATCATCCTCCCTCAATTAAGTACTTTCAGCTCATCAGTGGAGTTGAACAGCTTCTCAGTGAATCCTAAAATGATCGATAGATCAGATGCATTATATTTATGACAGAATTCTTGCATCCACTTGTTCTTCTATCATGTTTAGTTTGATAAAGTGCTCTCACTGTTCTGCAGACAGTCAGCCAGCTCCTCCTGCTTCATTCTCCTCAGGAAATTCAGTGTGATATTCAGAAACGCCTCTCTGCTGCTCCTCTGCTCCACATCCTCACCGCCCAACCACTTTTCATCCTCACGCTGACTCTCTAAGCATTCTTGGTAATCTGGGTTCATAATCCTGTGAAACCTCTTCAGTTCGTTCTTCACAAAACTGACAATGTTCTTCTCAAGGAGCTGAAACAGAATATGTTGGTCAGATGACAAAACATCAGATCACCTGTCACAGACTGAAAGGGTGCAGCATGGAGACTGTTAGGACCAATCTGTGGTTGAAGTCATGTGTTTGTACATTTACACACCATGAATATGGAGTCCAGATCTGTTGGATGTTGCTGGGCAGGCTGACCACTTGGAACATTTGAATTTTCCTGATGACCTCTGTGAAGTTTTAAAATAATTAAGAACACATGAACCTTGTCACAGATGTTACCTCATAGCATGATAAATGCTGGTAAAAACACAAATTTAGCTCTTTGGTAAATGTTTCTATAATTTCTGGATGAGATGTGAGGAAAAGGAAACTGAAGTGGGATTTCAGTCAGGACCACTTTAGCTAAAGAAAACTTTATTTCAGTTTGCAGTGTTATATTTGGTGGTATGGCTCTGTTTTTGGGCCTATGCAGAAAGCCTAAGGCAGAAAAAAACACTTCTGTGCCCTTCCATGTGCCTTCATGGAAAGCCTAAGACAGGAAGAGCAGCAGCAAAGACCACCTAGGTACACAGCAGAGGAGCAGAAGTGACAAACAGAAATTACATTGATAAGTCAGACACAACATGAAAGGGAGGAGCTGGGGTAGAGGTGGGTTGCAAAGCGTCTTGCAGAGGAAGCAGCAACAGTAGGCGGGACTGTTTAAATAGGGCGCCCTGAATGAGATAGATAGAAAGGAATCATGTCATCATCATTCCTTAAGAGGGTTAAAAAAAGAGTTTGAAATTCTTACCTCTGCTTGGCAGAGTTTTCCTGATCTTTGAAACAAACATATAGAGGCATAGAGCGGTCACTCTTTATGGAAACACAGGTTGGGACAGGACAGTCTCGTCCTCGCTGCTGGATCCTGTGAGAGACAGTAGATTGACAAATGAAGTGCGGTCATACTCGTTAATGCTGAACACTTTTTGTCTTGGTAGCAAATGTTTTTTGTCTCTTCTAAAATCTGTAGTTTGAGGACAAACTCATCTGAACAATAAACCCTGAACTAAGCAGGATCCTTAGCTTGGCAAACTTACTTGTAGAGCACCAACTCTTTTACAGGGAAGACAATCCAGGTGTAGAACAGACCGTCAAGTGCCTGGGCTTTGGGGTCTCTTTAACATGGTCAAAATTGCTGGTTGTGGCTGGCAAACACCACGCAGCCAGTCAGAATTGGGTACAGACAGACCGTTGTATACTTTCTGTATGTTGTAGGACTTCCTGCTTTCGAGCGATAAAGTTCTTCTGAAGCCTTTTTTCTCACTTGTCTGCGGCTGCAGGGCGCCAACTTTTAGAAAATGTTTGCACAATTCTACTACACGGGCTGTCACGGAGTTTTACGAAATGTTTGTTAAATATTTGCCTCTAAGAAGCCTGCAGTCATCTGCTGCTGGTTTATTGGAGGTCCCCAGAACCTCCAAATAATGGTTGTTACTGTTCTTTTGGAAGAACCTTTTAAATGGCAATGTTTTATAGTAACAATAAGACAACTTACCGTGTTTCAGAAGAATTTTGTTCTTTAAAAAAAAGTGGGAGGTCTATGGATGCTTCACTCTTGATGGATACACAGCTGGATCCAGGTTCTGGTCCAGGTCCAGGAGAGTCTGGTCTCTCATGTCGGATTCTGACAGAATCATAAACATTGATAAATGCAAAGGTATGGTGCAATTCTGCTGAAACTGTGAGAAAAATAATTACTTCTGCTCAGACTGGTGTCCATTTTTGAAGGTAGTAGGTAGACCCATAGACCAGTCACTGCTGGTTGCAGGATAGACTTGTCTCTGCTGTTGGAGCCTGATAGAAATACAAACACTGATTACTGTGCGCCTTACATCATTTATGCTATTTTTGTTAATGCAAAACTTAAAAGCTCAATATCTCAAAACTTCTCGGAACACAGATAGAGCCTGATAATTCTAATGTGATATTTTATACACTATGGCTGCACCCTGAAAGTCAGGGATCCGAATCATCAGTTGAGACACTTCAGTTGACTCAGATTCCTTCAAGTCAAGCAGTGTGGGGTTTTTTGTGTGTGTCAGTCAGTGCACTTCTGGTAATGTGTTGGTTCCCAGATTTTGTGCTGCTCTCTGGTACAGGAAGCTGCAGACACAGACCCAGGGAGAGTCTGAGGGGTTTTTCACACCTGCCCTGTTTGGTTTGGTTCAGTTGAACTCAGGTGTGTTTGTCCCCTCAGTGTGGTTCGTTTGTGCAGGTGTGAACACACCAAAACAACCAGACTGAGACCTTCTTGAAGAGGTGGTCTCAGTCTGGTTCCAAAGGAACTCTGGTGCGGTTGGTTTGTGGTGAGAAGGTGTTGCGACCTGGATGTGAAGCAACTGCAGTCACATGACACATTGTTTGGGTTAAACATGAGCATGTTACAGTCCTGGAGGATTATTAATGTGCACCTCCTCCTGTACTGCCTTAATATGCACATTCAGCACATCCAATGCATCAAAACATTGTTTTCTAGTTGGAGCCGTGCCTCGTTTTCAAACTGTATGGTTTGACTAAAATGAACAATGACAGCAATATAGTCCACGATGAGCAGCGCTAAAATCAACCTGCGTAGTTGTCCCTCCATTGTGACATTAGAAAGTGTCACATTTATCTTGCAAGTTTACTCTTCTTCAACGTTTGCTTTACTTCCTGGATTTTTCCCACATGGAAATTCTGACCAATCAAGAGCAGCTTTCTCACACAAGGCATTTGATCTGGTCCTCTTGTAAATGCTGCCGTGAGAACACGAACCAACTCTAGGCAATTATACAACTTTGGAACAACATGAGTCCCTGATTCAGACCAGAGGAGACACTCTAGGGCTGACAGCAGCCTGAGAGAGACGGAGACAGCTGCAGACACAGACCCAAGAAGAGTCTGAGTCAGACGGAGGAAGCTACCAGGAGAAAGAGAGGCGTTGCCCGATCAGACAGAGATAATGTTATCTTCTGCCTTCTCTTAGAGGCTTACAGCAACTTAATACGACACAGTCTCTTCTTTTGTTTGATTTCTAGTGTTGGCAAAACATGTTGCACATTTCGGATCCGTCCTCAGCATAGTTAGCCTGTATTAGCTCGGAGGGCTAACTTGGCGTGTTTACTATCATGCATGAAAATTGCTGTCCCATTGAATGTCCTGCTGAACCCTGTTAAAACCCTTTAGGAAAACAAAGGAATTGTTCAAATAATAAACAGCCGAATCTGATTCAACTGACAGGATTCTGACTCAGGTGCAGCCCTCGTGATCAGAGACATGTAAGTGCACAGATCCATGAAGCAAGACTAAAACAGAAATGACGCAGAGAATCAGATAAAAACAGAAAATCAGGTTCAACACAAATCAAAGATGGAGAGTAGCAGTGGGTCTTAGGGGTCGCACGCATGCTGCGTCTTTAACCACCGGGAAAACACAAGGTCGGGTGCTGGGCGCTACTCTTGTGCCTTTTCAGTGCCAGCTCTCAAGAGCGCAGCCGCAGGTTGTGTCCGAGGTTGCTTAGCAACCTTAACAAGCATCACATCACAGCCTGTTCACCTGAAACCCTGAGGTCAGAGCTGATCTACTTCCTGTTTGTCTGTGGGACAGATGTGGCGCTCGGACGGCTCTGCACTAACATGATCAACTCCTCCTTCATATTTATCACACACTGATATTTACTGAAGAAGGAAAGATCTGTCGGCTGTGATTGGTTGGCCCTCGTCACATGACGTGGTGCGCCCTGCTGTGTTACAAAAGTTCTACTCAATTTATGTCAGGGTGGAGCCGTCGCATCCTGAAAAACAGTCATTCGGGAATGTGTGCGCGCTGTGATGGTGTCGTCACTGAAAGTAACAGATTTTTTTTTTTTTTTTTTTAAGATTATTTTTTGGGCTTTTTGCCTTTAATGAACAGGACAGAGTGAAATGGGGTGAGAGAGAGAGAGTGGGGGTTGACATGCAGCAAAGGGTTGCAAGCCGGAGTCAAACCTGCGACCGCTGCAGCAAGGCATCACCTCTACACATGGGGCGCAGGCACCATCCACTACGCTACCGACGCCCTGAAAGTAACAGATTTGAGGGCACAAAAAGGCAGCACGTGTACGGCCCCTAAAACTGTTGATTATTGAATGTGTTAATATTCAGTCATATACCTCTGACTGTCAGAATGCTCTCCATCTTTAAAGTTATAAGGTTCACACATAGACATGTCACTCTTGAAGGACACACAGCTGGGTCCAGGTCCAGGTCCAGGAGAGTCTGGTCTCTCATGTTGGGTCCTGATAGAATCACAAACACTGATAAATTCACGAGTAAAATGAAAATCTGCTGAAAATGATGTCTACTTTTGAATATTTTAAAACTGATAACAACAAACTGGGATAATTTATTACTTTTGATCGGAGGGGTGTCCACCTTTGAAGTCCAAAGGCTCACCCTTAGACCAGTCACTCTTAAAGGACACACAGCTGGACACAGGAGAGTCCGACCTGTTGAACACACACAGAGCTGTGAGTGTGAACAGTGATGGTGGAGTGATTTGAGTCATGGACAGTTAGAGATCCTGGTCTCACCTCTGAGCTTTGGTCTGGCTGTCATGTTCCCCACACAGAGTGGTTTTAGAGGGAGGGACTCCCTCCTCTCTGTCCTCACCCTGATGCATAGCAGAGTCCACACCTTCACACAGACACAACAACATGCAGTCACTCAGTGATAAGCTTCACAGCACACACCACTTCAGCTCAGTGACACTCAGAGAAACTCTCAGAGCACTGCGCAGTGACTTGATCTGTCTGAGGAGGAAGTTTCTAAGTTTTGTGTCTGCATGATCAAAGTTTCATTTCAGTTTAACTGGAAAATATGTGGATTTATGCAGAACTGAAATAAAGAAGCTTTTATTACACAAAAAAAAAGACTGTGACATTTATGATTGCTGTGATCAACAGTTTTTAGGCATCTATGATGAATCTACCATTCCACATGAAAGAGGCCCAAAACTCTTAAAATATCTCAGCGTATACACTTCCCCTCTGACAAACACCAACCTTATCAAAATAATAAACATTATAAAAAATATGAATATTGGCAGTGGTAGCAGATTTAGTAGTAGAACACCTTCACCATCAGCCGGCTTGAGTCGAGCTCAGACCGGTTTGACACTGCTGACACTTTTCTCTGCAATTGGTTTTGTCTTATTTGACTAAAATAATAAATTATGTGTTGAAGCATTGTCGTCACGTCCCTCAGCAAACTTTTTCTAATTCATCTTCATCAGAGCTCGTGCATCAGGTGAGTGAGCACGTTTGAGTTTACAGAATCAGTAGATGAATGAACGTAACGTTGGAGCGCTGCATCACTTGATCGTGAACACTACACTGGGTTCACTCAGCAGAGGATAAAAACTTTTTATCTGTAACTTCACACAAACATGGAAGATTTTCAGCAAAGATTCAAAGCTGTGATCCGTCTACAATCTGACATGTTGTACTTTTTACTGGTGTGACACGTCTGCTGCAGCTGGCTGTGTATCGGATCTTTTAAGACAAGACACTTCAGGTAAAAACGTTTCTTTCATGTGCTGGTCAGTTTTTGGATTTTGGGCTGTTTTTCTTCCAGAACATGTCGACTTTTAGACTGGTGGAAAGAAAAAACACCCAAAATGCACTTTTAGGTTTATTTTAGTTCAGATTTCTGTTCTGGAAAATGATACAAGAAAGCATATTTAATTAAACAATTCCTAAATTGCACATTTAAACATAAAGTTTCAGAAAATTTGTAATATCAAGAAATAATTGTCTTATTGTGAGTAATAAACAGGTCTGTACAGAATCTGCGCCGCAGAGCATAAATTGACAGAATGTTTGTTCTCTCTATTGAAGCTTCAGTTTTAATAATAATAATAATAATACATTTTATTTAGAAGCGCCTTTCAGAACACTCAAGGACACTTTACAGAGTGGATAAAAACACAAATAAATAACACAAGGAAGTACAAGCACAATAATAAAATCCATCATGTAAAAAAAATAAAAAATAAATAAATAAAATAAGCAACGTGGAGAAGTGAAGTTATAAAGAGAATGCAGACCGGAACAGATGAGTTTTCAGTTTGGATTTGAAGGTGGGGAGAGAATCAATGTTTCTGATGTCGGGCGGTAGTGAATTCCAGAGTTGGGGGTTGGGGTTTTAAAGGCCGTGTGTCCCACAGTGTGTTGTTCACAAGTTTTCAGGACGTTTTCAGGATCAAATCAAATTTCTGATTCTAGTTTTCTTCTAAAATCTACTCAGTCGTTCTTTCAGCCTGCTGGAGGTCATTTTAGGTTTGAATGAGTTGTGTGACGTTATTTTGGTTCAAAAACAGGCTCATATATTAGCCAGGATAAATCACACACCAGACCTAAAATGTTATTTTCGTGGGGGCTTTATTGTCTTCACAGTTTATTGTTATCTGTGAAATTAAAGTTGTCATGATCCTGTTTGGTTTTTGTTCATATGCTGTCATGAGGTTTCTGTTTGTGTTCCTTGTTTGATATTATTCATTCATGTTTAATCTGCTTTGTGTTTTATTTTGTAGGTTCTCTCCTCATGTGTCATGTCTGGTTTTACTTCTTGTCTTTGTGCTTTATTGGTGCGTTCTTTTTGTACTCGGAGGTCGGAAATTCCCAGTTCCTGGCACCCTGAGATCAGATCTCCAACTCACAAACTCGGAGCAACCGCATCAACCCCGACTTACGAATTCAAGATGGCTGCCGGTCACATATACAGTGAGTAAACACTCTGCTAAAGTACTGTTTATAGCAATTTAATCTTATTTGTTAGACATCAGGTCAGCCTCATCTGCGGCC
This sequence comes from Epinephelus awoara, assembly GCA_035609425.1. NCBI lineage: Eukaryota > Metazoa > Chordata > Actinopteri > Perciformes > Serranidae > Epinephelus > Epinephelus awoara. The sequence continues at coordinate 39,514,902 of CM069305.1, read as the reverse complement.
TTCATCAGCTGGAGTGCATGATGGTTGTGAAGCTGTCTATACTCTGAAAGTGCAACAGCAACAAAGGCTTTCTTGCGGGCGTCCATGTTTTTTTCCAACTTGTCCACCGTCGTCAACTAGAATGCAAAAACTGTTCTCAACTCGGAGGTGATGTCATTCCCGCTTCTGACTTCCGACCTCCGAGTACAAAACGTATGCACCATTTTCCCGCCTGTTTTCCGCCACACCTGCCTCATGAATCCTTCCCTGTTCCCTGAGTCTTCCCTTCACACCTGTTTTGTATCAGTCTTGTCTTCCTCCTCCAGCTGTGTCTCGTCCTGGTGATTAGTCTTCTGTGTGTATATACCTGTGTGTTTCCCTTTGTCCGTCCGTCTGCGTACCTTCTGTGCTCGTCATGGGTTCATCCTGCATCCATCCCTGGTCATTGTGTCTTTTCCTGTTGGTTTTTACTTTGGATTTTGAGTTGCCTGCCTTCATTGGAAGTCCTTGACCAGCTACATTAAAGCTCATCTTCTGTTGAAAGTTTGTCTCAGTTTATTTATCGACCGGTGAAATCAGTCTGAGAGTCTCTGTGGAGGAACTTGTGTTTGATCAGCACGCTGCGTCATCTTCTGATGTCACATGTTCACACCTGGAGATTTACAGTGAGCTCATCCCTTTGTTCTTTTCTGACCGTTATTCAGTGTTTAACTCAAATATTATTTATGGTGTTGTTTCATTTAGTGGTGCAAAGTTTGTCCTGACGACCCTTAATGTCGGCTAATGAATAATCAACATAAGTAATGTCTCAGAGCAGCTGTAAGGCGGAGTGATACACGCAGAGTTAAAAGTCTCAGTGCTGTTATAATGTTTATCAGCATGCTGAACGACTCCTGTCCAATCAGATCGCTCCGTCAGAACTAACTGTTGTGTATTTGCATATTTACACATAAAATCTCAGAAAACTTGTTTTATCAAAAATAGTTTGAACAGCTGGTGAGGTCTGATGGAGAGAGCTGTCAGGTAGAAGAACTCTGATGCTCACAGCAACAACCACAGTTCATTCAGGCTCATTTACAGCCTTTATAATAATAATAATAATAATAAATTTATTTATGAAGCACTTTTGAAAACAAAGTTACAAAGTGCTTCACATGTCTGATCCCGGATTTTAAACAATGTGGAATTCACACAAATAAAATGAGGCAATGTTAAGAAAATACAAAGAACGAAAAATAGAATAAAAGTTAAAAAATAAAACAAGTTATTTTCTTTAAACAATAATAAATCAGTCGGTGAGGTGAGACAGTCTGCGCTCAGTGAAGATGTTTTGTGTCAGAAAATGAAATTGAAGATTGAAACATTTTCAGTTTTACAGGAGACAAAGATTTGTCAGACTCACAGTTTGAGATGATTTCAGATTTCTGTCCCGCTGTAAAGTGTCAACGTCCTGCTGAGAGTGAACAGCAGACTGAAGACATCAAGGTGTGTCTCTGAAGACGGACGGACTGATGGATCTTTACTTTTTCAGGGTTTAAAAAGGTCAAACGACGCAGTGATGATGAAAACACCAAAACCAACCAATCAGCAACCAGACCAAAAGAGGAAACAGAAAGTTATCATTTCCCTTTTTCTGCAGGCAATCAGGAGACCAAACACACTGTCCTCTGTCCCCACACACACACACTGTCCCCACACACACTGTCCCCACACACACACACTGTCCCCACACACACACTGTCCCCACACACACACACTGTCCCCACACACTGTCCCCACACACACACACTGTCCCCACACACACACTGTCCCCACACACACACACTGTCCCCACACACTGTCCCCACACACACACACTGTCCCCACACACACACACTGTCCCCACACACACACTGTCCCCACAGAGAGCCCATGGTTGTGGCGTCCAGGTTGCTGCTCCAGAAGGCTGGAGGAGTGTCCTCCTCGCTGTTGCATCCACCTTTCCTTAAAAGTCCACAGACTCCGCCCTCTCTTTCCACTGTCACATCAAAACTGTCTCTAAATTCATCCTCTTCTATCTGACGCAAAAGAAACAAAAACCCAACCAGCGTAAACTGTTCCCACAGTACTGTCCTTACACACTGTCCTCACACACACACTTCTGTTACACACTGTCCTCACACACACACTGTCCTCACACACACATCCAGAGTTGCTCCAGCAGAATTCAGCGTCTCATGTTACCTGGACTTTGTATTTCACTCAGTTTGGTGTGTTTGTGACCAGATATTTAGATGTGACAGTTTTCACTTTCTTCTCTTACTTGTTGATATTTGACGGCTGACCTGTGTCATCCACCCTGAGGAGGATCAACACCCGCAAAGCAGCAGGACCGGACAAGGTGTCAGGCCGGACGCTGAGAACATGTGCCGACCAGCTGGCAGGAGTGTTCCTGGACATATTCAACCTGTCCCTGCAGCTCTCCATGGTTCCTGAGTGTCTCAAATCCTCCACCATCATACCGGTCCCGAAGAAGACATCCCCCACCTGCCTCAATGATTACAGGCCTGTTGCACTGACTCCTGTAATCATGAAGTGCTTTGAGCGGATTCTTCTCAGGCACATCAGAGGCCTCATCCCCTCGGACCTGGACAGCCTTCAGTTCGCCTACAGAGGGAACCGGTCTACAGAGGATGCTGTCTCCATCACCCTGCACACGGCCCTCACCCACCTGCAGCAGCCCAATACCTACGCCAGGATGCTCTTTGTAGACTTCAGCTCAGCTTTCAACACCGTCATCCCAGACAAGCTGGCGCTGAAGCTACACGCGGTGGGTCTGCCTGCGTCACTGTGCCACTGGATCAGAGACTTTCTCACCAACAGGCCTCAGATGGTGAGAATAGGGAACAAGATATCATCCCCTCTGGTCCTCAGCACGGGCACGCCACAGGGCTGTGTGCTCAGCCCGGTCCTCTTCACCCTGTTCACCCACGACTGTGCTGCCATCCATCCCACCAACACAGTCGTGAAGTTCGCAGACGACACCACAGTAGTGGGTCTCATCTCGGATAACAACGAGACCCACTACAGAGAGGAGATACACCAGCTCACGCAGTGGTGTTCAGCCAACAACCTGGTGCTGAACACAGGGAAGACCAAGGAGGTCATCGTGGACTTCAGGAGGTCCAGGAAGACTGATCACGCCCCCCTCCTCATGGACGGAGAAGCGGTGGAGCGTGTGGACAACATCAAGTTCCTGGGCCTCCACCTCACCTCTGACCTCTCCTGGTCCCTGAACACCTGCCGCCTGGTGAAGAAGGCCCAACAGAGGCTCTTCTTCCTCAGGAAACTGAAACGGGCTGGACTCTCCTCTCGGCTGCTCATGAACTTCTACAGGGCCACAATCGAGAGCATCCTCTGCCTCAGTCTGACCGTGTGGTATGGCAGCTGCACGGCACAGGAGAGGAAACAACTGGCACGGGTGGTTAAGACTGCACAGGGCATCGTGGGCCGCCCCCTCCCTGACTTGGACTCGATATATGCAGGCCGGGTCAGGAAGAGGGCAAGAGCCATCGCCACGGACCCCAGCCACCCGGGCCACAGACTGTTTGTACCGCTTCCATCAGGAAAACGGTACAGGAACATCCGCATCACCAGCAACAGACTGAGAGACAGCTTCTTTCCCAGAGCTGTCAAAGCCATCAGCCCCTGCACCGCAGGACAATAGACTGGGAGCCAATGCACACTGCACTTTGTATAGTTCTATTTATAGTTCTATTTATATTATTTTATTTTATTCTATTTTTTATTGCATGCCAGTTAGTTTATCTTGTTTGTTATTTTATTATCTTACACGGGGGTTGCACTGAAAATTTCATTGACATGTAAATGCTCAGTGACAATAAAGACTTCTTGAATCTTGAATCTTGAATCTGGAGCTCGTTAGAGGGTCAATCAGCACCATCCAGTGGACAGATGGTGGAACTGCACCATCTGATCTGTGACAAAGTGTGAAACAAGAAAGACTCTTAAACTGTTTCAGTCATCAGATAAAAATCCAGCTGATCATTAGAGACGTTTTCACATCTCCAACACTCAACACAGGTGAAATTAATAATGACCTCAGGCAGGTGAGGCCGAGGAATGAGGAAATTAAAACACTTCTGATTGGCTGACATCTGGTTAGACTGGTTTTAACGTCACTCTGTTTTTCAGTCATGAACTACAGGTATGAAGGTGTGACGGCGTCCTCAGATCAGACGCACACAGACACCAGGACAGACGAGGAAGAAATGCGCAGCGTCTTCTCTCCCAGTGTTTCCTCACACATGAAGGTGGAGAGTGTCTGTAAGCCGACCTGAGGTGAGTTCAGCAGGTGAGCATCCTACCAGAGGAATCTGATCATGTTTGATGGTCACATTGTGTCACTGTTCACCTGCACAGGAGGAAGGTTCTGGATGCTGATTGGCTGAGTCTAAATATCTCTCTGATGCTTGCTGGTGTAAATATTCTCCAAAGTCTGTCTCATAAAATGATGAGGACGCATCACAGGTGGAGGCTCTGGTGTAGAATCAGCAGCATTTAGATGTGAATTCCAGCTCCATCATCAGTGAGACACGTTGTGACGTCAGAACTGGTCGGACGGCTGAAACTTGGCTCAGGTGCATTTTGTTTACTGCTGCAGGTGTTGAGAACAGCAAGACTGACTCAGACGTGATTTCACTGGATCCTTCAGTCCAGTTCTCCAAAGAGCAGCTGGTTTACACCTTTGATTTCCTCAAGTGTTTCACATCTGGTCCAGAGATTAAATGAATCATGGGCCTTTAATATTTGGGGTGTTTTGTTTTAATCATAGGATGATGCAGAGGCGTTGTTCGGCCTGCGCTGTGAATAGCCCCGGAGCTTAATCAGGCTGTATATATATCTATAGATCAGACCTTATAATAAAACTAGAATCATCTGACCAAACGTAGGTTTGAGGGTTCTGAGTGTCTGTGTCATGTCACTGAGTGACTGCATGTTGTTGTGTCTGTGTGAAGGTGTGGACTCTGCTATGCATCAGGGTGAGGACAGAGAGGAGGGAGTCCCTCCCTCTAAAACCACTCTGTGTGGGGAACATGCCAGCCAGACCAAAGCTCAGAGGTGAGACCAGGATCTCTAACTGTCCATGACTCAAATCACTCCACCATCACTGTTCACACTCACAGCTCTGTGTGTGTTCAACAGGTCGGACTCTCCTGTGTCCAGCTGTGTGTCCTTTAAGATTGACCGGTCTATGGAGAGACCTGTGGACTTCAAAGGTGGACACCCCTCCGATCAAAAGTAATAAATTATCCCAGTTTGTTGTTATCAGTTTTAAAATATTCAAAAGTAGACATCATTTTCAGCAGATTTTCATTTTACCCGTGAATTTATCAGTGTTTGTGATTCTATCAGGACCCAACATGAGAGACCAGACTGTCCTGGACCTGGACCTGGACCTGGAGCTGGAGCTGAACCCAGCTGTGTGTCCTTCAACAGTGACTCATCTGTGGATGAACCTATACCCTTAAAAGATGGACGCTCCTCTGATCAACAGTAACAATCATAGTTTGTTGTTATCAGTCTTCAAACACTTTAAGTTAACATCACTTTCAGCAGAATTTGAGTGTATCTGTGAATTTATCAGGATCCAACATGAGAGACCAGACTCTCCTGGACCTGGACCTGAATCTGGACCCAAGCTGTGTGTCAATCAAGAGTGACATATGTATGGCACTACCTTTAACTTTCAAAGAGCAGCATCATTCAGAGAGTTCATTCAGACATAACAGTAACTTGATTTTGGGCAAAGAGCTTTGAATTAGATTGATTTACTCTTTGTCAGACCACAAATGAGACCAGAACTAACAGGCTAGCACATCCTGTGATCCCTCCGCATCACTCCCCGCTACGAAGGATAGGGTACATTTCAGGAGGAGGGCGGACAGCAGCTCTGGAGACAGACCTTCAGTTAGCATCTGTAGCAAATCCATGTAGCCAACACAAATCCCAGCTGGGGATGTTATCCCAGATTCACTGCTTGATCAGCAAACTTTCTGTTGCTTCTGTTACACAGGCGCTGCCGCTGGCCATCACCTTTAGCTGAATTTAAGTTGCTGCAGCCGCTAACTGGGGGGCCGACTACGAAGTCAGCCAATACTTACTCCAAAGTCGTCAAATACCGTTGCTTTGTCAGTGATTTCGGCATCAAACAATGATGCCAAAAGCTGCCTTTCGCAGCGATATCATACACTGCCAGACGGTGTTGGTTTGTAACGTAGCCGGACGTAACCTTTCCTGGGGTTATGATACTCCGCCAGTTGGCCGGATGGCACCTGTCGGGCAGTATGATATAGACACGTCAGTTCCTAAAGGAGCCCGACATGGCGGTTTGATACGTTGTTTGATGTTGTCGATTTCAAAAGCTGCCAGTGACAATGTAATGTAGGGAGCACGGAAGTCTCTATCAAGCAGGTGGGAGGGGAGTGGTTGGGTCTAACAAACCCTGGACTTTCCTCTGGGAGCCTGCTGTTCATGGCCTGCATGAATGTAGAGCCAAACCCTAACCCTAAACATAAACGTGCTTTTGTTGATGTCCTGCCGTTGGCTTTGGCATCCCAGAACGTCAACAGCAGATGCAGGAGGATCCCTAGTGTGCAATATGTAGACGTAAAAGTCCGCTGACAAAGAGGAGATATGTGACGATGTGAGATGAGGGATGTTTGGGATGCGTTGGCAGAGCAACGTTCTCATTTGTAATCTGATAAATAATGAATAATAAATTCATCAGAGTCAATGCGTCGTATCATAAATTCACTGCCCCTTCGGTGCTTAAATAAAATACTGAAATGGTAATTCTGATATTATGCTTTTAGCCGACAAATGTTAGCTAATGTTCGATTGCTTGCTAACACGGATGAATTTCATGCTAACATAGAAAATCACTGCCTTGAGAGGATAACGTCAGCTTCATCCAGACTCACAGTGGCTGGTTTGTAAATTACTTTATCAGTTAATGTTAAGCTGAGTCACATGATCACAGCGGTCACAGATACAAGCGTCTGAAATGAGTTTCCTCTGTAGGGTGTCTGGGCTCAGCCTTAGAGATAGGGGGAGGAGTCAGACATCTGGAGGGAGCTCGGAGTAGAGCCGCTGCTCCTTCATGTTGAGGTGGTTCAACATCTGATCAGGATCCTCCTGGTCCAGCTGGTAGGAGGCCCCGGGGCAGACCCAGAACACACTGGAGGGATTATAGATCTCATCTGGTCTGGGAACACCTCGGGGTCCTCCAGGAGGAGCTGGAGAGTGTTGCTGAGGAAAGGGACGTCTGGAGGACTTTGCTCGGCCTGTTGCCCCCGAGACCTGGCCCCGGATAAGAGAATGAAGATGGATGGATGGATTTGATCTGCAGCTGTTAATTTGGGAGTAAAACCTACCTTTGAGTGAATCTTCTTTGTACACTCACAAATCGTTTTAATTTATTGAAAAATGTCATGCATAGCTACAAATCTCCTTCAGGACTCAAAACAAATCTGTTGGCTGGATCACTGTGCATCGTTCTTCACAGTCTATCATCGTTTGTTTCCAGCAGCTTAAGTTTTGAAAACTCAGAATCCTGCTGTTTATTTCCGTGTTCTCACAGTCCATTCTTTGTGTCAGGTTTCAGCAGCAGAGAACAAACCTTCCTGTGCACAGTAGGAGTGACCACTCAATGGGAATCCCTCTTGTGTTCAATGATGAAGATCAGTCTGTTGAACTAAGGTAAGCTTTTACAACCAAAACAAACGCTTTTCTCTAATTTCCCATATTGTGATTCGTTATCCAAAACAAACTGGGACTCACCCATAAAAAAGAGCTCAATAGTGCTACTAACACAATTACAACGGTTCCATTAATTCAATTTCAGTTCAATTTTATTTATAAAGCCCAATATCACAAATCACAATTTGCCTCACAGGGCTTTACAGCATACGACATCCCTCTGTCCTTTAGACCCTCACAGCTGATCAGGAAAAACTCCCCAAAAAACCCTTTAACAGGGGAAAAAACGGTAGAAAGCTCAGGAAGAGCAACTGAGGAGGGATCCCTCTTCCAGGACGGACAGACGTGCAATAGATGTCGTACAGAACAGATCAGCATGATAAATTAACAGTAATCTGTATGACACAATGAGAGAGAGAGAGAAGGTGCCCGGTGTATTATAGGTGGTCCTCCAGCAGACTAGGCCTAAGTCAGCCTAACTAGGGGCTGGTACAGGGCAAGCCTGAGCCAGCCCTAACTATAAGCTTTATCAAAGAGGAAAGTCTTAAGTCTAGTCTTAAATGTGGAGATGGTGTCTGCCTCCCGGACCGTAACAGGAAGATGATTCCACAGGAGAGGAGCCTGATAGCTGAAGGCTCTGGCTCCTGATCTACTTTTGGAGACTTTAGGGACCACGAGTAACCCTGCGTTCTCAGAGCGCAGAGTTCTGGTGGGATAATATGGCACTATGAGCTCTCTAAGATATGATGGAGCTTGATCATTTAGAGCTTTATAAGTTAACAGTAGGATTTTAAATACAATTCTGGATTTTACAGGGAGCCAGTGCAGAGAAGCTAAAACAGGAGAAATATGATCTCGTTTCTTAGTTCCTGTTAGTACACGTGCTGCTGCATTCTGAATTAGCTGAAGAGTTTTTAATGATTTACTAGAGCTACCTGATAATAGAGAGTTACAGTAATCCAGCCTCGAGGTAACAAAAGCGTGGACCAATTTTTCTGCATCTTTTTGGGTCAAGATAGGCCTAATTTTCGCAATATTACGCAGATGAAAAAATGCAGTCCGTGAGGTTTGTTTTAAATGAGAATTAAAAGACAGATCTTGGTCAAATGTTACTCCGAGGTTTCTTACGGTAGTGGTAGAGGCCAGAGCAATGCCATCGAGAGAAACTATGTCATCAGATAAAGAGTCTCTGAGTTGTTTGGGGCCAAGAACAATTACTTCAGTTTTGTCTGAATTTAACAGCACAGTCCAACTCCAGCATGTCTGTGCCAAGATCAAACACACAATACACATATTGTATTTATCACTAAATTCAGTGAAATCATAAAGCAGTTCACTTCCCAATCCAGTGATAAATCAGTCAGAAACGACAGCAACAGTACATCATCTGGCGCTTTGACATGAACAGTAATCTAAGAAATGGACAAACACACACCAAACAGACAGTGATCACAAACAAAACTCAGGAACACAAACTGCCCACAGTCAGAAGTGCAAGCGTCAGTTATGTTTCACACATACACGCAAAAGTCAAAGAGCTTTGTCAGTGTGACTGTTTGTGGCTATTGTGAATTTTACAACCTGTTTTTTTTGGGGGGGTTTTTACTCTCCACAGAGGTGATCAGCAGAGCTCAGAGGTTTCCAGTCGTCAGTCTCTCCAGCAGCATCAACCACACCTGGACTCAATATTTCAGGTGTGTAAATGTACAAGCGACCTGACCTCCGACCTGTGAAGCTTTACACTGTTCACCTGTAATGTCGTGTTCACACCGGGCGCGAATAAGACAATTGGCATGAGTGAATTACATGTAAAGTCAATGTAAAGATGCAAATTCCCCCGGGCAGCACAATGGACATGATGCAAAATATGTGAATTAAGCAAGTAGCGCAATTTTGCACCATATGCTTATTTGTGAGAGCTGAAAAATCTGAACTTCAATAACAGATTTATGGCACGATAGCCAATCAGCATTGAGATTCTCTGGAGACAAATGACACCAAGGACATACCAGTGTTCATTCATCAATTTGCGTATGAAGTGAGTTTGAAAATCTTGTGCTGGTTCAAACTCGTGCGAGTAATGCAACACAGAAATTTGCATCACTTTTGATGTGAACACAACATTAGAATAGCTGCTGCCCTTTACCTGAACATAAAGGGTCAATTCACTTTCAACTGCCTGTTTAAAGGCATAGTGCACCCAAAAATGAATATTCAGCCATTACCTACTCACCCATATGCCGAGGGAGGCTCAGGTGAAGTTTTAGAGTCCTCACATCACTTGCAGAGATCCAAGGGGAGAGGAGGTAGCAACACAACTCCACCTAATGGAGGCTGACGGCGCCCCAGATTCAAACGTCCAAAAACACATAATTGAAACCACAAAATATCTCCATACTGTTGTCCGTAGTGATCCAAGTGTCCTGAAGCCCCGACATAAAAAGTTGTTTGGAAAAACTTCATTTGAACTCTGTTTTTAGCCTCATTGTAGCCTGTAGCTCTAACGTGAACACACACGCGGTGCCCATGTCTCACGGTCTCGCGCAATGACGTTTTTCCAAACACCTTTTACTGGGGCCCTGGGAGTGACTGGGAAGTTGGTCGGGTTTAAGTAGAGTTAAAGTAATAGTTCACTGATTTTCAACCGGTTTGGTATCAAACAAATGAAGGTTGTGTGTGTAAATGAACTGTGGTAAACTTCCCACCATCCACCAGTGTCCAGATCTCGATCCTCGCCCCTCAGCAAAACTCTGCAGCACTGATCAAATATGAACCAAGATTCTGTAACTGAGTTGCCTTTTTCTCACTTCACAGTTTTAAGCTTCCTGCTTATCTGTACTACGAGATTGTCTCTTACCCTCTGGCTGCCATTGTTTCAAATGGCTGTGTTCACATTACGTCACCCTCCAATGGGAGTGGTTTTGGTCAGGTACAGCACAGTGCATTCTGGCAGTTGTAGGTTTTCTCTCTCTTTAGCAAAAGTGTCCCTTTTCTCTGGTTCTGCAGAGAACCTGCTGCAAAAGAATTTACATCTTTCTACTGCAGAGACAGACCAGTTTTATTCAAAGACCGTCATTCCAGCAGGAAAATAAAACTTCCTTAAAGAACCAGGGATAGATACTATACTTCTATTTGTAGGCAGTAGTTTTAGAGGCTGCCCTCCTGCTGCCAGCAGATGATTGTTAGGATGGGGTAGGTACCCAGTGCAGCTAACGGACAGAAAGTGTGGGTTCTGAAGTGAGTTGAGAATAGCCAAATGAGTAACTGATGACCCAGTGCCATGAATAGAATTAACAGAAAGCGACTGAAACAAGGTGAGCAGAATGGGCCGCTGGCGACCAGGTGCTGGAACGGGCGGGGAATTACTAAAGTAAGGTGGGAATAGCTGAATGAGTAAACTACCCACATATCCAAGCTTTGTCCATGATGATCCAAACCCATCACACTACTCAGCAGCGGTGTTTATGTCAGAGACGGGATGGTTTCTGTTCATTTGACTTTGAATCTGTTTTTATTGTTCTGTTTCAGCTGCTGGAGGAGAACATTGTCAGTTTTGTGAAGAACGAGCTGAAGAAGCTCCAAAAGACTCTGTGTCCAGATTACCCAGAATCCTCTGATGTTCAGAGTGAGAATGATGAGGTGTTGGGCAGTGAGGATGAAGAGCAGAAGAGGAGCAGCAGAGAGGCATTTCTGAAGATCACACTGAACTTCCTGAGGAGGATGAAGCAGGAGGAGCTGGCTGACTGTCTGCAGAGCAGTAAGAGGATTTCTGTTAAGATTTAACACGAAATGAGGAGACAACCAATCCCTGATTTAATGTAATTTATATTCATTCAGGAGCTCTTGTCCCACTGTGTCAACATAAACTGAAGTCCAACCTGCAGGAGAAGTTCCAGTGTGTGTTTGAGGGGATCGCTAAAGCAGGAAACCCAACCCTTCTGAATCAGATCTACACAGAGCTCTACATCACAGAGGGAGGGACTGCAGAGGTCAATGATGAACATGAGGTCAGACAGATTGAAACAGCATCCAGGAAACCACACAGACCAGAAACAACCATCAGACAAGAAGACATCTTTAAAGCCTCACCTGGAAGAGATGAACCAATCAGAACAGTGATGACAAAGGGAGTGGCTGGCATTGGGAAAACAGTCTTAACACAGAAGTTCACTCTGGACTGGGCTGAAGACAAAGCCAACCAGGACATACACTTCACATTTCCATTCACTTTCAGAGAGCTGAATGTGCTGAAAGAGAAAAAGTACAGCTTGGTGGAACTTGTTCATCACTTCTTTACTGAAACCAAAGAAGCAGGAATCTGCAGGTTTGAAGAGTTCCAGGTTGTGTTCATCTTTGACGGTCTGGATGAGTGTCGACTTCCTCTGGACTTCCACAACAATGAGATCCTGACTGATGTTACAGAGTCCACCTCAGTGGATGTGCTGCTGACAAACCTCATCAGGGGGAAACTGCTTCCCTCTGCTCGCCTCTGGATAACCACACGACCTGCAGCAGCCAATCAGATCCCTCCTGACTGTGTTGACATGGTGACAGAGGTCAGAGGGTTCACTGACCCACAGAAGGAGGAGTACTTCAGGAAGAGATTCAGAAAGAAGAGGCAGGCCAACAGAATCATCTCCCACATCAAGACATCACCAAGCCTCCACATCATGTGCCACATCCCAGTCTTCTGCTGGATCACTGCTACAGTTCTGGAGGATGTGATGAAGACCAGAGAGGAAGGAGAGCTGCCCAAGACCCTGACTGACATGTACATCCACTTCCTGGTGGTTCAGACCAAAGTGAAGAACATCAAGTATGATGGAGGAGCTGAGACAGATCATCACTGGAGTCCAGAGAGCAGGAAGATGATTGAGTCTCTGGGAAAACTGGCTTTTGATCAGCTGCAGAAAGGCAACCTGATCTTCTATGAATCAGACCTGACAGAGTGTGGCATCGATATCAGAGCAGCCTCAGTGTACTCAGGAGTGTTCACACAGATCTTTAAAGAGGAGAGAGGACTGTACCAGGACAAGGTGTTCTGCTTCGTCCATCTGAGTGTTCAGGAGTTTCTGGCTGCTCTTCATGTCCATCTGACCTTCATCAACTCTGGAGTCAATCTGATGGAAGAAGAACCAACAGGCACCACCCGGCTGCCTAAAGTCTTCAGAGACAAACCTACACTAACACATCTCCACCAGAGTGCTGTGGACAAGGCCTTACAGAGTTCAAATGGACACCTGGACTTGTTCCTCCGCTTCCTCCTGGGTCTGTCTCTGCAGACCAATAAGACCTCCTTACAAGGTCTGCTGACTCACACAGGGAGCTGCTCAGAGACCAATCAGGAAACAGTCCAGTACATCAAGAAGAAGATCAACCAGGATCTGTCTGCAGAGAGAAGCATCAATCTGTTCCACTGTCTGAATGAACTGAATGATCGTTCTCTAGTGGAGGAGATCCAACAGTCCCTGAGTTCAGGACGTCTCTCCACAGATAAACTGTCTCCTGCTCAGTGGTCAGCTCTGGTCTTCATCTTACTGTCATCAGAAAAAGATCTGGACGTGTTTGACCTGAAGAAATACTCTGCTTCAGAGGAGGCTCTTCTGAGGCTGCTGCCAGTGGTCAAAGCCTCCAACAAAGCTCTGTAAGTGGACATATGCAGTGTTGAGCTTGTTACGCAAAAAAAATGTAATTTATTACTCATTACACTTTACGTTTTTGCAAAGTAATGTTATCACTTAATTTATTACTCCTGCCAACAGTAGTTTGTTACACTACTCATTATATTACTTTCCCATAACACTCCAAAACATTGGTAATTGTGTCCATTCTCCAAAAAATTCAGACTTTACATGAGCACCTCTGTGTGACAGTAAGGGTGATCTCTGGTAAGCACCGCTTACGCTAGATAGTTTGCACGTAAAATTTTTTTTTTACCTCTGGGTCTTCTGTTACCTGTGACTTGTATTTTCCAAAACATCTTACTGAAAGATGTAAAATCAGTTGTGAAGATAGGCAACATTTCATTCAATCCAACCATAAGCTGCATTAGCTCTTTGTCACTTGTAGCCTGCAGCTGTCCATGATTAAAATTCCGTTGCGGTTGATTAGCCAGTGTCGGGCTACAGCCATCCTCCACGGCCGAGGTTGACTCACCTTTGGTGGGGTGTATTTCCTCGAGCTTCACGTTATTGCGCTGTCGGTCGTAGCAGGTGTAGAAGGTCTGAGGTTGTGTTTTTTGAGTGGAAGTACCATTACCTGGAACAATGATGTTCTTGTCGTCTTTACTCCCAACAAAATCAAAGTAATGGGAACATTTCCAGTCACTGGATGCAAGCATTTCCATCTTACAAGTCAACACATCCTCACTGTGACCTCGTCACATGTCCACGTTTGGTCATGGACTTTCCACATCCACATATGGCGTCCAAGGTACCCTGGGTGTGTTGGTTGTTGACGTTCTGGGACGCTGTGTCAACTTCAGCCTGTTACATGCATTGTCTGTTTTCAAAATACACTTCTGTTTTCACAGGAAATGTACAGTTTGCATACTGTCTCTTTCATCTTCTTGGGTTTGAGGAAAAAAAGAACAGGATTTGGCTTTGCAATCTTACAGGATGCAAACATCACGCTCTCGGGTGAAAGTCTGTGTTTATTGGACCCATCCAGCACACATCGCCCTACCGCCCACCTAGGACTTTCACTGCCTTAATTTTTGTTCTTGTCCCACCGCGATTCCCCCTGGCATTGCTGGGCACTGTTCAACTATAACGGCAACTGGCCGCGTATCATGCCACCATGTGAGGATGCCTTTTTTCATTGGCTTCTGGTGCTGAAAGTCACAGCCCAAGCACCAGGTTACGATGAGTGAGACTGGGCTCTCCAAGTTAGCTACATGCGCGACTGACTGACTGACTGACTGACTGACTTGTATACTTGACAAAACATTTGGTCTGTGTTCATCACTAAATCTTTTTCAGGCTGAGTGGCTGTAACCTCTCAGGGAAAAGCTGTGAGGCTCTGTCCTCAGTTCTCAGCCCCCAGTCCTCTAGTCTGAGAGACCTGGACCTGAGTAACAACGACCTGCAGGATTCAGGAGTGAAGCTGCTGTGTAGTGGACTGAAGAGTCCACATTGTAGACTGGAAACTCTCAGGTCAGGATTAAGATGTTTGTTCAACAGTTGATATTTTAAGGTTCATGTTAGTAAAGATGGTCAACATTTTATTGGGACTGCATGATTTTCTAAAACACTGAGTTGATGATTTTTTTCCTCACTCCAGTCTGTCAGGATGTCAGGTCACAGTGGAAGGCTGTGTTGATCTGGACTCAGCTCTGAGCTCCAACCCCTCACACCTGAGAGAGCTGGACCTGAGCTACAATCATCCAGGAGACTCAGGGGTGAAGCTTCTCTCTGCTGGACTGAAGGATCCAAAATGGAGGTTGGACACTCTCAGGTATGAACAGACAACAAGAGCTCACACACTGAAGGTGCCTCTAATTTCATGTCCTTATGCTCTGGTCTGTCATCATGAAGAATATCTTATTTCTCCGAATACTGTTCAGAGGAGTGAGTAGACCTCAGTTCAGAAAAAATCAGAACGCCTTGAGGTAATTTCTTTGAATTTGGCACAAACATCCACCTGTCACATTTAAAAACAACAAATGTCAACCAAAGTGTTTCACAGAGAAATAACACAGCAAGAATCAAATAAAAACAGTCATAAATATGAGAATGTAAATAAAATTAAGAAGAGCATACGATAGTTTGACAAAACCATTACACTGAAATAGCATCGCACAAATAAGGAACTAACATCCATGTGTTCAGCAGTGTGGTCAGGCGTGTCATCCTAGTGATGATTAAGAGGCTAAAGAAAAGAGACAGGTCTTTAAGTGTATCCGTAGAGGAGGATCTGACTGTAAGAGGGAGGCTGCCCCACAGTTTCGGACTAACAACTGAAAATGCTCCATCACATCAAGTAGGGGATGGATTAAAAACAAATAAAAGAATTTTAAATCAACCAATCTAAGATTGTAAAAGCCAGTGCTGATGACAGAGTTGATTTGTTTATCCAATTACAAACCAGAATCAAAGAATAGGCCAAGGTCAAGGTTTTTCACATGTGATTTAATGACAGAGACCCGAGGGCAGTGATTGTGGAAGTAGACTTGACATCTGAGCCAAAGATGAAAATCTCTGCTTTATCCTGCTCAAGTTGAAGAAAACTTTTTGCCATCCAGGATTTAACATCCTCGATGCAATTTAAGAGGATGTTGACACTGCATGGATTGTAAGGTTTGAGTGGGAGATAGAGCTGAGTGTCATCAGCATAAAACGGTATATTATATTATACTATATTATAATTTCTAAAAATAGATCCCAAGGGAAGCATATACAAGGAAAATAAGATGGGGCCTAACATGGAGCCTTGTGGTACACCACAGGAGATGGGTGCAGAGGAAGAGGACACACTGTCAGTTGAAACAGAGGCAGATCGACTTTGTAGGTGGCAACAAGGACTCATGTTGGATAGAAAATCATTCTGTGTTTCTTCTTCCAGGGTGGATCACGGTGGACAGCAGTGGTTAAAACCTGGTCTGAGGAAGTGTAAGTGTGGATTCAGTCTGACTGATAATAAAAAACAGTGAACAGTCAGTTTGACTTTAAATACAAAGTATTTATTCATTAAAACAGCACTGATAACGGGTCATCAATAAACTTTACCAGCAAACAGACAAAGAATAAACCCTGCTTTTGCACATCCTGCACAAGTAGCGGCAGTAGCTCAGTCCATAGGGACTTGGGTTGGGAACCGGAGGGTCACCTGTTCGAGTCCCCGTTCGGACCAAATATGGAGCGTGGACTGGTGGCTGGAGAGGTGCCAGTTCACCTCCTGGGCACTGCCGAGGTGCCCTTGAGCAAGGCACTGAACCCCCCAACCGCTCGGGGCGCCTGACCAAGGGCAGCCATCACTCTGACATCTCTCCACTTTGTGCAAGTATAGGTCCTGTTTGTGCATGTGTGTGTGTCTTTTGGACCTGTGTGTAATTGACAAGCAAGAGTGAAAACATTGAATTTCCCCTCAGGGGGATTAATGAAGTATATATATAAAAAAAAACAAAAAAAAAACTGTTTAGCTTATTCTCGAACAGCCACATTGTACATAATACTACTACTACTACTACTACTAATAATAATAATAATAATACATTTTATTTGAAAGGCACCTTACAGAGCATAGAATCAAGTACAGAACAACATATTTGTTATGTTATTGTACCTTTAAAAGCATCTTTGCATTTTTTATTCTAATTTTTCTATTTTGTATTTCAGTTCCTAACGTCACCTTATTGTTACACCTCCTAACATGTTAACTGTATGTTTAATGTATGCACCAAAAACCAAAGCAAATTCCTTGTAAGTGAAAACCCACCTGGTAAAGAATCCTTTTCTGATTCAGGTGCTAAACTGTCGCTTTCTTTTTCTCTCCATCAGATTTCTGTGAACTCACACTGGACACAGATGCGACACACAGAAACCTCAAACTGTCTGCAAACAACACGAGGGTGAAAGTAGTGAGAGGAGATGATCTGCCGAAGAGATTTGAGTACTGGACTCAGCTGCTGTGTAGAAATGGTCTGACTGGTCGCTGTTACTGGGAGGTGGAGTGGAGAGGAAGAGTTCGTGTAGCAGTGACTCATAGAGGAATCAGAAGGAGCAGAGACAGTAGTGACAGCTGGTCAGGAGGCAACGATGAGTGCTGGAGTCTGGATTGTTCTGGTGCTGGTTACACAGTCTGGCACAATGACAGAGAAATATTCCTCTCTCCCTTCTTCTCCTCCTCTGTCTCTCACAGAGCAGCAGTGTATGTGGACTGTCCTGGCGGCACTCTGTCCTTCTTCAGAGTCTCCTCTGACACACTGATCCACCTCCACACCTTCAACACCACCTTTACTGAGCCTCTTTATCCTGGGTTCAGTTTCTGGTCATACGAGTCCTCAGTGTCTCTGTGCTCTCTGTAGGAGAGAGACAACTTACAGTCCTCAACCCAGTTGCCAGAAAAACATGTATGGATAGTTGGATAGTCATGGAGAAGGCTCGCCTCAGGTCCGATGCTTGGTCCTGATTGGTGGAGTCAGAAGGTTGGCGTCAGAGGAGCGGAGGATGCAGGAAGGAGTGTGGTGGTGGAGCACGTCAGTGATGTTTGAGGGAGCGTGCTTATGGAGGGCTTCATAGGTGAGGAGAAGGACTTTGAATTGGATGTGCTGTGTGAGTTTGAATGGTTCCACAAAGATGTTGTTACAGTCGTCAGCTCTGGATGTGATGAAGGTGTGGAGAGTGGCAGCAGCAGAGGGCGGAGAGTGATGGGTGGAGACCAGCTGTGTTTATTAGGTGGAAGAAGGCGGTACTGGTGATGTGATGGGGAGGAGCAGGGTACACACAGCAGCAGCATGAACAGACTGCAGGCAGAAAAGGAACCATATTCAAATGAGGAGCAGTGTGATAGGCTGACAGAGAAGGTGTGCTGCTGTGCTATTGGCTGATTGTGGATCAGCTGTAGAAGAACAGCTGATGACTCGACTGACTGCCCCGAACACTGACAGCCAGAGATGGAGCGTGAGCATGTGTGTTAGGAGTGAATGGGTGAGGATGAAAGTCACAGCCTGAGCAAGAGAAAGTATCGTCTTCCTGACTGAACTTTCACTCGAGCGCCATTATGTCGAGGACACTCTGAAACTTTACGTTTCATCAACACTGCGGTCAACGTGTGGTTAAGTTCAGGCACAAAAACACCTGGTTATGGTTTAGAAAAGGTCGAGCTCTGGTGGCACAGTCCTGCTGGAAACACAGCGCTGTCTCAGAACGATCTGCTCTCATGTCTCCGTCCTGGCAGAAATAAACAGCAACAGGTTATTATGAAGCTCATTTAGGACTTCACACTTCTGACTTTATCATGCACAGAACTGCATGTCTTATATTTTACTCTGTTGTTGTTTATTCTATTGATGTATATATGGTAGTTAAACTTCACACTTACAGGCTCAGCACACGATATATATTTTATTTTTAATACTTTTATATTGAGTACTAGTGTTACACACTGTGGCCTAATGCACATGCTATTTTTTTATTTTAATGTACATTTTCATTTCTATTTTATTTATTTTAATGCTTTATATTTACTTACTTTTATTTCATACTCTTGTTCTTACTTCTTATAATTCTCTGTTCTTTGAAAAGATCTCCTCGGAGCTGAACATGAAATTTACCATAAAAAAAAGTTTTCTTGTGTCGGGGTCGTAGCTGCTGATGTAATCGTGGTGATCACGTAGTTATCAAAGGCAAATAAAGACAAAGAAACAGAGTCCATGTTCACTTCAGTTCAACTTATATATTTGTTTAATGTTAACATCATACATGTTTTTGCAAATGTAAATTCAGTTAAAAAATGTGATATGTTAAAACAGTGTGTTTGAGAGGTGGAACTTACTGATAGACCTCCTCTGAGCAAACTGTCACAAAACTATTGATGACTGATTGACAAAATGAAGCAAATGAATGTAAACCAGTCAAAATACTCTTTAAAGCTAAATTCCTATGCAGTACTTGGGTGTGTATTTTGTTATGCGAGCGGTTGCGTCAGTCAGAGGCCTCCACGTGGGGAAGACAGACAGGACGCTCGGCTTGGTCTGAGTTTTCTTAGAACCACATGAGAATGGTATAATGATGAGTTTTTATCTCTGGTGGAATTCACTTACATTTTAGTGCCATCAGCTTATTAATAGCATTTGAACCGAAACAAAGAAAAGTGTCAAATTTCCAGAAAGGTAAGTGTCGCTTTAACACAGGATTTTCAGTGAGAAATTGCAGCTGGCAGCAGCACTACAGTAGTGTAGAGGTTTTTCTTTTTTCAGACAAAGAGATTAGAGATGTTGCTTTACCTTGACATGTTTTGACTGTCAACTTCAGTCTTCTTCAGAAGCGTCATGACTTGTCTTTGGACAAGACTGTGTCAGAGCTTTCCGCCGGCTGGAGAGACTTGAACAAACAGGGGCACGTCACCACAACCACCTCAGATTCAACCTCCGTTGCAGAGACGAGGATGGAGATCAGGAAGCAGGCCAGGGACACCATCAACCGGAGGAGGCTTAATGCTGTCACACACCTGGGACTCTCTCCTCCAGAGACCATCGGACAGCGGGGGGTGTGACCGGCCTGCAGGCCACGCCTTCAAGGAAACACCAGCTGATAAAGACACGTCACGACGCACGTCAGATGACGCTTCTGAACAGACTGAAGTTGACAGTTGAAACATGTCAAGGTAAAGCAACGTCTCAAAAACCTTTATACTACTGAACTGAGTAGACAAAATGAACCTAATCGAGCTAGTAGCAGCACTGATGCTAACGCAGACTGCACACTGTCAGCTCTGCAGGAAGTGAGGAATTCAGCTCCATTACAGCTCACAAGGATCACTGACAAAACAACTGTCTTATACTGAACACGTTTTCCCCACAGATACAACATGCTAACATTATTAGCACAAGCCTATGGCATTTTACATTGTATAAATGAGCCTAGCAGCTAGCAGAGATTTCAGCCAGGATAAATCACACACAGTGTGTGGAGGCTTTATTGTCTTCACAATTTATTGTTTCTTATCTGTGAAGTTAAAGTAAATCAAAGCTTTGTTTCCACTGAGGGAAATGGTTTCAGCTCACAGAGACAGACAGGAGGTCTGCGTCACTGTGACGTGGAGTCACATCTCTGGGGAGGTGCACGTCAGGCTGCAGCGTAAGGTACGGTAGGCTCTACGTTGATGCAGACATAGATATGGCATCGCTTCAACACAGAAGTATAAATTCTCTCTGGCTCTGTGGGAACCTGGACAAATGTGTTGGGATCAAAGGCAGGTCTCATGACAGTGTGGAGGCTCCAGTCTGTGACTCTGTCACTACTGTCTGACACAGATACACAGACATGTCTTTGTTTTTCTCTAGATAGGCCCGACACTGGCGGATCTAAAATCCTTTTCAAAATATTGGGGTCAAATATGACCTGAAGCAGCTTCATGAACAACAGTATAAGATTTGACAACATTTTTAATTTTGTGCACTTTGGGTCACTTTAGGAAAGGTGGTCACATGTCAGGCTGACAGAAAGGCATTATGGGTGTTTTACTGCTGTCAAATGTCAAAACTGCTCAGATTTGACTCAAAGAGCATTTAAGGGTTAATACTCTGTGTTTATAATGTACTTAAACTGACGACCATCATGCAGACAGAGTTAACTGGTATGAGATCAACTCAAAGCACAGGAGAGCCGAGCTGACGGGACGTTTGCTGCCACAAGATGTCAGCAGAGCTTCACGTTTCTTCACACTGACGTCAAACACGATGAGGGTTTCCTCAACAAATGAGGCGTCTGGTTCTTAACCCTTGTTGAACGCCCCTCAGGGCTCCTTTCTTTTAAACGTGTGCTTCTGTGAGTTTGCATGTGATAACTCATTAGTGCAAGAGGCAAAGCATCTACCCACTTCAGTTTTGTGTTAGCACAGATTTTATTTGAAACAACTAGAACTAGAAAATCTAGAAACTAGAAACAAACTTGATGGAACTGCTTCTACCCAGTGTGAGAAACGACTTATGATGACAAGCATATGGCACTTCTCCGGCACAGATTGTATCTTGTCAAGGAAGTCTATGGCTAAATGTTTAAGCTGTCGTTCAGGGACCGCAGTGTGTCCCACAGGTGTTTTTTATGCATTTTGGTACGTTGTTTTGAGCACAGATCTCACATTGCTTTAGTACTTCATCAACTGTGGCTTGCATATACGGTGACCAGTGTCTTTGCAATTTTAACTTTTTTTAACACCTCCCCCCGGCACGGTGATTTGCGCTGCGCAGTTCTTAGATCAGATGGTCAGTAGAGGCACTGGTGCGACCAAAAGTCCTCAAGTGACCTTCACAAACCCTTCTCAACAAATTTTATCAGAGGCTGACTCTCCCCTGTGGGATTTCCTGGGCACCCCAAGGATTTACTGGGCTTCCACCCTCTGTTGCATGGGCTGTGTCCCACAACCATATTCTGCCCAATTGGGATCCGCTCGTGGTTTTGGACAATATTCAGCGATGTGGCCAGGTTCACCACACGCCCAACAGCTTTTGGGAGGGGCTTGTCTGCCAAATGTTCAACTTTGCGTTCCCCAGGAGGGCCGAGTCTTGGCGGTCCACAGTATGGAGGATTTTGCTGCTGATTTTGTCCACCTCCTCCTCAGTCTCTATTTTCCACCTTTTTAGTTGTTTGTTGATGTACACAGCAGGGTTGTTGTTGTCCACAAGTGGTCGTTGTGCAATTCGCATTGAACTCAGTCCCGTCTGCTCGCGGGCTCACCGTCCAGCCACTCCCTCTATGTCTCAAAATATTCTCCATTGTGAAAGTTTGAGCCAGCACAGCTTTAATGTCTCCCAAAGCCAGTAATTTCCCAACTGACCTGTGGCTAAGCCCCGCCCCCTCCACTCACCTGGACACACTATCAACACTCAGTGACGGCGCTATGGCAGGTGTCACAGTACACGGCACTTCACAGGAGGCAACTGATGATTTTTGGAGACATAACGATCAGATGTCATTGAGAAGTAACCAAAAGGGCCTAAACTACGCATTGGAGGGATATATTCATCATTTTATTGTTGAGAAGGTCGATGAAAAGCTTAAATTACAAGCCAACATTTACAGGTCACAGTGTTACGCTTGTGAAGCGCATCTGGTTGCCGTCACCATCAAAGACAACAAGTTAAAGTGCCACTGAAGTTAAGGTTTTTGGCTCAGAATATGAGAAAAGGATAACGGACTTTTTACCATCTTTACCAAGAGTGTCTCTGCGTTAGTTTGGTGCTACAGTATTTACACTGAATCATTCAGCATAACGTTTGCCAACCTTTGTTATCTCTGCCATTACAGATAAGTTAATGAAGCTAAGCTCCAGAAGTTAACGTTAGCTTAACTAGAGCCCTTTGGACAACAGCTAACAATGATGTACCATCACCAAAGTACAAAACTAGAACAAAACAGGCTAATGAACTCCCAGCAAACAAGGTGACATGATGAACAACGCAGCTAGGAGCTAACGTTAGGCTAACTTTAGCTAACGTTAGCTAGAGATGTTAAAGATAACTTTATATTTCTTTCCAGCAAAGTGACAATATGTTGCCTCAAACACAATGTTGACTTACCTTAGAACAGATGTAGACATCATTGTTAATCTTATTCACGTTGAGTTGATGTTGTGGTCTAACGTTACCACACAACTTTATCCAAAGGAGACACTTTTCTGGCTTGAGATGTGGTTTAAAGTGTAAAAACACAGCTGGTCGCCAGCCTCTCAGGATACCTTGTGTCAGAGCTGCATGTACCCCATGCACACCGCTTGACCATTTTTAAACCTCAGATCTGTCTGTGATGCATTTCAATGGACGTCCAGGCAGAGGATGTCCCAGTGTATGGGGATGGCTATACACACTGTGATTGGCTCATTGTGTCTGAGGGCGGGGCTCAGTCACAGGTCAGTTGTCTCTTCTTCAAATGTCCTGATTAATTGTCAGCCCCTCATGGACATTAGGCAGACGTGTAACCAGTTTTTTGTATGAACCGATGCAGATAGCTGCAGTTGTAAAGATAACTGTCAGGATTGAGGATTATCTGCAACAAACTCAGTAATAATTATTACAGCACCCTTGAACGATACATATATATGTTAACCACAACCACTATCAAACTGGACCAAAGTAAACTGGGTGAGACTTAAACCACACTCTTACACGCACACTTACACTTATCCCCTTTTTCACATCCAGAGCATCAGCACTGTACACAGTTTTTCACATCAGCTTGATAGCAAATATTCAGGCCCAGGCACCTGTGAGTGGCACAACTGTGTGTTTTGCCTTTAAACATTTTTAAACATACACTCAAATACAGTTTAGCAGCTCAAGCACAGCAATTGAACTATCAGAGTTAGACTTGGTAGTAAAGGGTTAAGGCACCGCTGGAAGCTGCACCAAGCTTGGCAGCGTGCCGTTTCATTTGTCAGCTGCAAACGCTCGCACACATGTACAACTATTCCACACACAGACAACGCAAACACTTTTATGAAACACAGTCAGCCCATCAGTGGTCAAAGTCAGAGAGTATTAATAGATTATCAGATGTGAAATTTCTTTCTTTCACTGTTTGTTCTGTTTAGAAGGAGATATTGACTCGGGCCCTGCTTACATGTACACACTCGTCCACGCTGGCATACACTACTTTTGTTTTTACCTTTGCCTGTCGTGACTCGTACGGGGGAACCCAACCTTTCCTCATAAATCTCTTTCAATATCTCCCATGCCAATTTAATTCACATGCCAAATTGACTATTTGAAAACACAATTTATTTATCCTGTAAGGTCCCAGACATCGCCGAAATAACTGAAGTAACTTTTCGGAGTCCCACAGTCAGTGCAATTGTAACCTTTGTGTTTTCTTACAGTCTGGTCACCTGCCATCCAACTGCTCTCTCCTTTCTAGTGATTTTCACATCAAAGATATTAGATAAGCCTGAAATCTGTCACTCCTCTACTGTCAGCCTCTGGAATATCCTGCTGGCCTAAAAAAATACTCCTCTGCTAGCCTCTGGGGTTTCCTGGCCGGCTGGTAGTAGAGGAGTATTTTCAGGTCAGCCGGATATTCTGCTTAAGCGTCCATGAGTGGCTTCATCACCGACTCCCTCCATCTCCCCCCGTCCCACTCCCCCCCTGTTGTTGCTGCTGCAGCGAGCACAGCTAATGCTAGCACTGAAGCTATTTCCATCTCCAGAATGTATCCTAGTGGGCGACTCCATGGTGAAATCTGTCAGTATTCCTAATGGCATCACATACTCTGTCTCAGGTGCAAAAGTGCTCAACTGACTTGTGCACATCCCTGCTGTCACTGAGCGTCACCCCTGTGCTCACACAGTGTTTGTGCGCTGTGATGTCAACGATCTCAGACGTAGACAATCAGTAAAGCTCCAGGACGATTATGAACTCCTTGCAGGGACCATCGAAAACTTAATCCCCACCCTCAGACGGAGCTCTGAGATGTTTAGCCGTCTCTAGTGCTGACATGTGGTTAGGCAAAATCTGTTTAACATGTGGTTATGGCTACATGAACCACTTTGATAAGTGGCCTCCAGGTTCTCCTGCCATCTATCCAGTCTTACTGTCTGAAACTTTGCCTCTGTTGATGTCACTGTGAAAAATAAAGACAGACTTCCATGTCCTGATCTGCAGGAAAATAACCCACCCTCATCTTGATGCCCATATCCCACCTACCCCACTCATAACGACTGACCCCGCTCTCCCACCTGCTGCTTGTGCAGTGAGCTCCCCATGTATGGAAGACCACATGGGCCAAAAATGCTCTTTCTACCTCGCCATCCCCGTCATTGTAACCCACAGAACACGTGGACAGCATTGACCACAGAGAGGTATCGTTTGGAAGCAAACACCTGTCACCTGCGCCCGCTGTGTCCCGCCTCTGCTGGAGCTGCTCCTCCAGCTGTGGCCACCTGCACTGTGAAGCTGGCACTGCTGAACGTCAGATCCTAAACAGATGAAACCTTTATTGTTAATGACATTATATGCAACAACAAACTTGATTGTTTTATGCTAACTGAGACCTGGCTGGATGAGACAGGAAACAAAGAACTGATAGAAACATCACCTCAAAATTTTTATTCAGTACATCGTCCTAGACTGAATAGAAAGGACGGGGGAGCTGCAACACTCTGTGCTGATCGTTTAACCTCTGGTAACATTTCCTTTGGCAACTTAACTTCTTTTGAGCATGTTGCTACCATCTTAAAATCTGTGTCACCTACCCTCTTAGTTACATTGTACCATCCACCTCAGCTTACATTCAGTGAGCTACCATCGAAACTTTCAGTTGAGTTTGATTGCATTGTTATCTCAGACTTCAACATCCATACTGACAGCATCAATAATCCGGTTACAAAACAGTTAACTGAACTGCTAGAGGCATTTGAATTTGTTACAGGACCCATCCACAAACACAGCCACACACTTGATTTGGTCATCTCTAAAGGTTTGAATATTACCGTCACATCCATCCCAGATGTGGCAATCTTAGATTATTTATGCATGTTTTGACCTAACCCTCGAACAAAACACTGCAATCAGAATTATTAATAAATGCTTCATCCATTAAAGTGCAGTAAACATGTTGTCATGAATCCTTCCTGATGTGTTCAGTATTCACTCAGTAGTTTGGTCTTGGTGAATAATTCTCCTGCCATTCCCTGACTGTGAGACTTTCAGATGAGACATTGAGACACAGGCTAGTGTTTCTCATCAACATGTGCAGCAGCTCACTGAAGCAGACACTGGCCGCGTTTCCCAGTTCAATTCAATTCAATTCAATTCAATTCAATTCAATTCAATTTTATTCATAAAGCCCAGTATCACAAATCACAATTTGCCTCACAGGGCTTTACAGCATACGACATCCCTCTGTCCTTTGGACCCTCACAGCTGATCAGGAAAAACTCCCCAAAAACCCTTTAATGGGGAAAAAAACGGTAGAAAGCTCAGGAAGAGCAACTGAGGAGGGATCCCTCTTCCAGGACGGACAGACGTGCAATAGATGTCGTACAGAACAGATCAACATGATAAATTAACAGTAATCCGTATGACACAATGAGAGAGAAAGAGAGAGAGACAGAGAGAGAGAGAGAGAGAGAGAAGGTGCTCGGTGTATTATAGGCGGTCCTCCGGCAGACTAGGCCTAAGTCAGCCTAACTAGGGGCTGGTACAAGGCAAGCCTGAGCCAGCCCTAACTATAAGCTTTATTAAAGAGGAAAGTCTTAAGTCTAGTCTTAAATGTGGAGACGGTGTCTGCCTCCCGGACCGTAACAGGAAGATGATTCCACAGGAGAGGAGCCTGATAGCTGAAGGCTCTGGCTCCTGATCTACTTTTGGAGACTTTAGGGACCACGAGTAACCCTGCGTTCTCAGAGCGCAGAGTTCTGGTGGGATAATAAGGCACTATGAGCTCTCTAAGATATGATGGAGCTTGACCATTTAGAGCTTTATAAGTTAACAGTCAATCAATCAATCAATCAATTTTATTTATAAAGCCCAATATCACAAATACAATTTGCCTCACAGGGCTTTACAGCATACGACATCCCTCTGTCCTTTAGACCCTCACAGCGGATAAGGAAAAACTCCCCAAAAAAACCCCTTTAACGGGGGAAAAAAAATGGTAGAAACCTCAGGAAGAGCAACTGAGGAGGGATCCCTCTTCCAGGACGGACAGACGTGCAGTAGATGTCGTACAGAACAGATCAGCATAACAAATTAACAGTAATCTGTATGACACAATACAGTAATCTGTATGACATCCTCGGTAATGACAGTAGCTTACAACAACATTCATGAAAGTAATAATACTGTCGTTATAGTTCTGGCTACTGTGGTACAATATGTTGAAAGTATATATTAGTATCAGGCAGTATACATGTATGATAATATCATATGTCTATAATAGCAGTAGAAGTATGACTAATGATTAATGATGGCAGCAGCAGCAGCAGGAGGCATCTGGCAGGACCACGGCAGCAGCACAACCACACACGTCACACTATCCAGGCACCGCTGCAATACGAGTTAACCTGAGAGATAGTGGAGCACAAAGGCTCCGGAGAAGAAACCGAGTTAGTGACATCCAGAATGGCCGAGTAAAAAAGATACAGTAATAGGTAGGTAGGATTTTAAATTCAATTCAATTCTGGATTTTACAGGGAGCCAGTGTAGAGAAGCTAAAACAGGAGAAATATGATCTCGTTTCTTAGTTTATATAGACACACGTGTATATATATATATATATATATATATATATATATATATGTATATATTTCTCTCTATTCTTCCAGTGTTATTTTATTTTATATTATTTATGTAAATGTAAAAGTCTAAGTCTAAGTCTAGTTCCTGTTAGTACACGTGCTGCTGCATTCTGAATTAGCTGGAGGGTTTTTAAGGACTTACTAGAGCTACCTGATAATAGAGAGTTACAGTAATCCAGGGGCCGTATTTATCAAGCGTCTTAGAGCGCCATTTTATTTGCTGATAATTTAGGGCCATCACAACCGTCAATTAGCAGAATTGTTATGGAAACAATAATGGCCCTTACTGCTCCTCACCTCGTCATGCGCTTCATTGACTTCCCAACTACACCCCGGGTAATTCAACAGAAGCAAATTGCATTCATGCAAATAGCTGGCTTCCCTGGAGTGGTCAGTGCAATCAATGGCACACATATCAGGATCATCGCTCCAAGCGTGTGCGAGAGCGTTTATGTAAACAGGAAGAGGTACCACAGTATCAACACACAAGTAGTGTTTGATGGAGACTGCAGCATCTTGGATGTGGTACCCAAGTGGCCTGGGTCCACCCATGACGCAAGGATCCTAAATGAAAGTGGCCTGAAGCAGCTGTTTGAGAGGCACATTGTGCCACCTGGGTGTCACCTAACTGGGGATAAGGGATATCCCTTACGTCGGAGGGTAACACCTTTATCCTCACTGTGGTTGATAGATTCTCCAAAGCTGCTCACCTAATTCCACTGCCTAAACTGCCCACAGCCAGAGAGACCGCTGAAGTCATGTTGAATCAGGTGTTTCAGTTGCACGGTCTTCCTTGTGAGGTCGTCTCTGACAGGGGACCTCAATTCACCTCTTGTTTTTAGAAACAGTTTTGCACCTTGTTGGAAGCCACAGTCAGCCTCTCTTCAGGTTTCCATCCATTCCAATTATTAATAAATGCTTCATCCATTAAAGTGCAATAAACATGCTGTCATGAATCCTTCCTGATGTGTTCAGTATTCACTCAGTAGTTTGTTCTTGGTGACTAATTCTCCTGTCATTCCAGATCCTGCCGTTCCCCCATGCCTGGCCTTCATTTATTCCCTTCACCTGATGCTCCCCGCCCATCTCCTCACCTGCACTCTATTCCCTCATCAGCTCCTCAGTATATGTACTAGCCCATTTCCCTTGTCCTCTGCCAGATTGTCTTAGTTTCTTGCTAGCATTCCAGCCGTTACCTTTTCACCTGAAAAGTGTGTAACTCTGCCTGATTCCCTGGACTCTGGCTCCCTGCCTCACCCCGGTCGATTAAGTTTGCTCTTTCTGATTGATCTCCTGGTTCTGACCCTCGCCTGTTTGTTGGATTAAAAACTTTAGGACTTGAGGAATTGAACTGATTGTTTCTTGTCGTGCTTGTGGGCTCAAGTTGCTCTGAGTCAGTGACCGTCACACATGTTTATCAATCAGTATGCTGACGTAAGCAAGCATGAGGTGAGGACAGCGGCCGACTCTGAGCCTGTTTCATTACAGGCACTAACGGAGTCAGCAGTCTTGAATTAAAGGATGGGGTCGGGTCCAGTCTTAAAGGACTGGGTCGCAGACATGATCGTGGATAACTGTTCAGCTCTGGTAGTGAGCGTACCTCAATTCAATTCAAGTGAGTCTGTAAAACTGGTGATGCTAATAAATCGACAGAGACGAGGTGTGGACAGAAGAAGCTGTTGTTGCTGTGGCCAGATAATACAGATGAGCAGATGTTTATCAGAGGAGTATACGTGTGTGTGTGTGTGTGTGTGTGTGTGTCTTGTTGATAAAATCTGCCCCTCTGGTGTATTTTGCATACCTTATGTTTAATAAGCAGATGTAGATTATCATGAACTGATCAGACACGCCATCATCAGTTACATTTACTGTAGACTGTCTGGATGCGAGGGACAAAACAACAACCTGACGGAGGGAACTCGTCCAGGTCACCGAGGGCTCGGAGCTGTCACAGGTACATTCTCTAACATAACTTTGTTTCTGCTGTATGTAGTGATTCATGTGAGGAGATCAGATTGTAAACAGTCAGAAAAATAGATCTGAAGGATCAAAATGAGGCTGTGCAGTTTACTGCTGCTACATTTTACTGACCTGTGCTCTTCTCTTCCTCTCCTCCCTTAAAGAATTACTTTCCCCACAAAATCCCCATCAGTCCACTGTAAAATATTTAACTGCACATTTACAGTAATTACTGGCGACTCGTTGCATCTACCAGTTGGACTTTAAGGTGATAATAATGTCATTTATTGTGAAATATTACAGGTACATATTGTAACTTTATGGCAATAATTTGCAGTGTCAGTGACTCACCTTGTGTTTCCTTGAATTCATGAAGAAAGATTTTCTGGCGTGCCTCCAGTGTTTCCTGTCCTGTGTTTTAACTCGTAACGTTTTAGTGAAGAGTCGTGTGTTCGGGGAGAACTGAGCGTACGGCCGGTTAAATCAGACTTGGATTATCCTGCAGGAGATGTGTGAGAGTTTGTAAACGGATGTTCTGATATAGTTTTGCTGTTGTTCCTCACAGAGCCCTGTGACTTTAATTCATTAAGAATATTCTCTTTTTCTCCCACGTGTCCACACTGAGCACTGAATCACTACTTTAACGTAACACACGGTGAATCACTGAAATACTAGTGGTCGTTTTGTGGGGGAAGTATTTCTTTAAATATAATTTTGACCTGTTAGAGTGTGTGTGTGTGTGTGTGTGTGTGTGGCAGGAAATTAAAAACAGTCTGAGCTGGTAACAAACTCATTCATTAAAGATAGAGAATAAAGAATATGAGTTAAAGACTAATAAAAGAACTCTTCAGACGTTTGAGGGATGGAATCTGTATATTTAGAAAATGCTTTTATAAACTTTTCTTATTGTGTCTATAGTTCTGTATGAATCCACTGAGACGTGTTTCCAGTGACGTGTGCAGTGAAATGATGACAGCTGAGACACTGTAGGCAAAACACTTGTGTGACTTGTGACGATATGTTTGCTGATGACATGTCAGGAACCCAAGACCTCTCACAGTCCGTTAATATGTTTTAGTGTGAAATGAGAACATTCATTGAGAGGAGACAGCAGAGACACACAGGACAGACAGAGATGGACATGACGTGACCAAAATGTTGGTAGACATGAACAAAGACGAGAACTCAGTCCGAACATAAAAAGACACTGCAGATGGTTCGTCAGTCACGCAAACATCCTCGTCGAGTACAGAGGACAGACAACACGTCCTAAACCAGCGTACATTAATATTCAACATGGCATTAAATTAGTGAAACAACTGGACCTCACAGCAGCACGTACATCACCAGAGAGTGTTGTATTACCCTCAATGCTATTTAACATTATTAGCAGATAATGTGACATTTGATTTGATGTGACTGTGTGTGTAATAAGTGTGTGTTGTACGTTAGTGACGTCACTGAACAGTGTCAGAGATGAAACAACACGCTGCCTGTCTTTAACCTGATCTCTTCACCTACAGGTTCATCTGAAGAATGGAAGATTTACACAAAAACACTTCACACAACTACAGCTCTGATCTCAACAACTACAGCTCTAATCTCAGCAACATCATCAACAACGACAGCTATGCTGATAAACCTATGCATGTGGTATCATACACAGTTATTGGCATCGGCCTTCCTTTGACCCTGGTGGCCATCTTTGCTCTTTTTTCTCAGGTATGAACATAATGATTTACTTCCTGTTTGTGTCATGTGTCTCTCTGTAGAGGATCTTGATCTGGGTCGGGGTCAGGTGTCGGGGGCCTGAGATGAAGCGCAGTAATAACTTTACAGAATAATTTACTCCATATTACTCCAGACAGGAAGAAAGTAACATTTACAAGGAATGAAAAGAATAATGTAAAAGAAACTATCAGTGTAAAGTTAGTTTGAGTTACACGTCTGAAAAGGAGCGGCAGGAAGTATAAACTTATCAAAGCCCACCTCTTCTCCATGAGTCAGAGCGAAATCAAACAGACAGCTTCCTCATACAGATAAACCTCAGACCTTTATAAATATACACTTTTATTACCATTTCACTTTGTCATATAAAAATAACCTGTGGAAATATATAATGTTAATAAACAAGAAAAGACCAGAAAATCCCATTCAATTCTTTTTCAGCCAGCGATACCTGTCACAAGGGTGTATGTGTGTGTGTGTGTGTGTGTGTGTGTGTTTGGTTGGGGCTAAATGTCCACATACCCAGTGGGTTGTTGGTTTTCTTTATCCTCTAGTAGAACGTAGTTATATTGAATCATCAAAGACATTTTATTTCTATTGGTATTTTTTACTTTATGTAATCGTGTAAAAGGTGCAGTGTCCACACGTTCTGTGTAAAGTACAAATGCTACACTGATTACCACTCTGAGAATAACAAGCTGAAAATCAAGTCTGATAAATGTTTTCCACAGTAACTAAATATCTACCTGATCTAGACATGCTCATAGTCACTAAACACGTTTAATAGATTTTACTCACTTGAGTCTTGACACATCTGCTCTAATAAAACAAAGAGTGATTTTTTTTAATTTGATTTATTTTGGATTGAAGACAGAAAGTACAGTAATCCAAAGGATGACATGTTAAAGTGCGAGCACTTATTTCCAACATGGTCCTTGTTGTTGACAAACAAACATATAAGACCAAAGATGAGACAGACTATCATACTGAGAAGCAAAAAAAGACACAATTACTAAAATACAAGACAGTAAAAACATAAAACATCAGTAAACAAATAAAAACGGCGAGTGAATCTCAACATTCAATATGCTGCATTCACTTTGTTCCATACAAACATCTTAACATGGCTTTTAAAAATCCCCCGTGAGGTTACAAGTTTATATGAAAGTGGCAAACTATTCCACCAGTGTAGGAAAAACTACTTGCGGCTGTACTGTTGATTATACAGCAATCACAGCAGCCTTAGATGTAGACGCAAGGTGTCCAACTTCCTCAAGCTTAGGCAGGAGACTCCTTGCATTCACGTGGATAAAGTGCAGTCCTTTTCGGGTAAATACAGACTCACAGTCACTCTCATTATCCATTGAGCTGACAGCCGCATAATGATTCACCCATGAGCACCCAAAGACGTTTGAATGATACATTTCTTTCAGACAGCACCGATTACAAGCTAGACGAATGTCTGAGTTAGTCCTGACCAGAGTTGGGTTAGGGTTACTTTGAAAATAATCAAAGTACTTTACTGCGTTACTTTTTTTTTCAAGTAACCAGTTACTTTACTCTGTTACTCCCTGAGAAAAGTAACTCAAGCACTTTTAAAGTACTTTTGAGTATTCTACATTTCCTATTGGGCAATGGACCACAGGGCGCTAAGCCTACATTTGTTTGTCTCCCTTGCCCTTCACTGAGATCCAGTTCTCCCATCACAGCCGTCACTGTGACCAGTAGAAACACAGAACCATCTGCTGCCGTAGACACTGTATGACAACAACACCCCAGCGTTTTTAATATTTCCTCTAGGGATGTTACCACACAGAGTAAAAGGGGGAAATGATGGTGTGAAACAGCAGAGGCACTTTGTCAACCCGCTGAGTTAACGTTACTGTCATTAGCATCAAGCTAGCAAACAATGCTACATCCTCACGGTCGGACATAAAGTAATAACATTAACAAATAGCGGCTTTTACTCAGCACAGCTGCAGAGGCTCCAGCTTCATTTGAAACAAACTACATTATAGACGCTCCGTTATTTATTAATCCCTCTGTGTGTTTATATTTACTTTTTATCCGCTCCTTTGTCTTTGTAAAGTTAACATATCGCATCGTCATTTCAAGGCAAGGCAAGTTTATTTGTATAGCACAATTCAACACAAGGTAATTCAAAGTGCTTTACAGAGACATTAAAAGCAACAAGACACAATTTAAAACAATAAAAACAGTTGATGAAAAAGGGAAATAGAAATTGAGAATAATAGTGATAATAATAAAATACAGTAACATAAAATAAAAACAGTCAATCAATACATTGAACAGTCAGGATAAGAAAAGAAGTAGAATAATAAAAGGCATAAATCAGCAGTGTGTAGTTAAAAAGTACGGGCAGTAGAATACAGCAGGTAAGTATTTAATCTAAGAGTACGCTTCAGTAAACAACAGTGTTTTTAGCCCTGATTTAAAGGAGCTGACAGTTTGAGCAGACCTCAGATCTACAGGAAGTTTGTTCCACAGGTGAGGAGCATAATAACTGAATGCTGCCTCACCTTGCTTGGTTCTTGTTCTTGGAACACACAACAAACCTGTTCCAGATGACCTCAGGGGTCTGGATGCTTCGTAGGGAACCAGTAGGTCAAGCATGTATTTTGGTCCGAGACCATTCAGGGCTTTGTAGACCAGCAGTAAGATTTTAAAATCTATTCTTTGACTCACAGGAAGCCAGTGTAGTGATTTAATGACCGGTGTAATATGGTCCAGTTTCCTGGTGTTTGTAAGGACTCTGGCGGCAGCGTTCTGAATCAGCTGCAGCTGTCTGATTGATTTTTTGTTAAGGCCTATAAATAAGCCATTGCAATAATCCAACCTACTAAAAATGAATGCATGAATAAGTTTTTCCATGTCTTGTTTAGACAGAAGCCCCTTAATTCTAGCTATATTTTTCAGGTGGTAATAGGCAGATTTAGTAATAAACTTTAAATGGCTGTTGAAGTTCAGGTCTGAGTCAATAATAACACCAAGATTTCTGGCTTGATTTGTAGCTGTCAATGACATAGAGCCAAGGTGGGCGCTGATCTTTGCCCTTTCATTTCTAGGGCCAAAAATTAATACCTCTGTCTTTTCTGGATTTAGCTGGAGAAAATTCTGGCACATGCAGTCATTGATTTGATGAATACAGTTACTCAGTGAGAGTAAGGGACTATAGTCGTGTGATGACACTGAGATATAGAGTTGTGTGTCGTCGGCATACGTATGATAGGAGATGTTGTGATGTTCCATAATCTGGGCTAGGGGTAGCATATAGATGTTGAATAGAAGTGGTCCGAGAATGGACCCTTGAGGAACCCCACATGTGATCGTAGTTCGCTCAGATTGATGGTTACCAACTGACACAAAAAAGTCCCTATCTTGTAAGTAAGATTTGAACCATTGTAGTACAGTGCCGGTGAGTCCCACCCACTTTTCCAATCTACTAAGTAATATATTATGATCAACTGTATCAAATGCAGCACTGAGATCTAGTAATACCAGGACAGAGGATTTGCATGCATCATTATTCTGATGAATATCATTTAAGACTTTGATAAGTACAGTCTCAGTGCTGTGATGTGGCCGAAATCCAGACTGAAATGTGTTAAAAAGATTGTTTTGCATCATAAAAGTATGGATTTGCTGAAAGACAACCCTTTCAATGATTTTCCCCAAAAATGGCAGATTTGATATTGGCCTGTAGTTACTAATTGTTGTGGCGTCCAGATTTGATTTTTTTAGGAGAGGTTTTATTACTGCAGTTTTCAAGGCCTGGGGAAACTGGCCTGCTATAAGAGAAGTATTTATTATCTGCAGTACATCTGGAGCTATGCAGTTAAAAATGGTTTTAAAAAAGTTTGAAGGCAGAATATCAAGGCAGCATGTTGTGGGCTTTAATTTTGAAACCGTTTCTGTTAGAGTTGTGTAATCTAGGAGGCTAAAATGTCCTAGATTAATCGGAGGACAGGAAGGCACAAGTGTTATCATTCCAGAGCTGGAGCTGCACACTGCCTGTCTTATCTGTAATATTTTGTTTGTGAAGAAGGCTGCAAAGTCATTACATGACTTGTTAGACAGTAGTTCAGGAGGGAGTGATGCTGTGGGGTTTGTCAGTCTGTCCACTACAGAAAAAAGTGTGCGGGCATTATTACTGTTTCTATTGATAATCTCTGAAAAATATGATTGCCTGCATTCTTCAGTTCCTGGTTATAGTTGTGAAGACTGTCTTTATAAATGTCGTAATATACCTGGAGTTTGTTTTTACGCCACCTGCGTTCAGCTTGTCTACATACTCTTTTGTATTCTTTAACCAGTGTGGCGTTTCTCCAGGGTGCCTTTTTCCTACCTGACATAACTTTGGTCTTAATTGGGGCGATAGAATCAATAACAGTCATAACATTGGAACTAAAACTGCTTACAAGGTCATCAACTAGAGCTGAGGGCAGGGTTTGTGATGGTGTAAAACGCTGGGTGAATAATAATGCACAGGTGTTATCATTTATATAACGCTTTCTGATCACCTCTGCTTCACTTTTCATAGGATTAGCAAGGGTGGTCATTTTGAATGAAACACAGTAATGGTCAGATAAAGCGACATCGTTCACCACAACCTCAGAGATATTAAGACCTTTGGAAATAATTAGATCTAATATGTGTCCTCTGTTATGTGTCGGTTCTGTGACATGCTGCGAAAGCCCAAAGTTATCCAGAATATTTAACAGTTCCTTAGCACTTCCATCTGTAAGATTATCAACATGAATGTTAAAATCTCCCACCAAAACAACACAGTCAAAATCCATCATCCTTCAAACTCAACACTTGTTTCAAATTCAAAGCCCCTTATAACCTCGGCTGAGAGAATCCCTCTATTTTCTAAATGGGCTTTTATTGTGAAACATTTATAGGAACTTCCTGTGGAAGATACAGTAGCTTGAATGTTTACGTACAGCACTTCAAATGTAGCTCCTGCCATCTGCTGACGCTTTTAGGTGACTACAACAACATGTCAGCTGACACATGAACACACACAGTGACTCAAATAATAGTCAAAGTAATAAAAATAGGACGAGAATAACCTGATGACATCACACACGCCGTGAAAGACGACCGGGGATAATTGGTGAGTACCATCGTGTAGTGCGTCACGTCTGTCGGCCAAGTCACGGCACGATTTTATGACTCCACAATCGTGTAATGTGACATAGTGACTTTCAGAACGGGCAGAAAAGTCGTGTAGTGTGTACCAGGCACAATGCAAGTCCTCCTGAGTCTGACCTGTCTGTCAGCGAGTCCTCCATCATCTATTGAGTCGTGGGGATTTTACTGACAATCCTGTGAATGTTTTAGACTCCACCGTAGACAACGGCAGCATT
This sequence comes from Epinephelus awoara, assembly GCA_035609425.1. Lineage (NCBI taxonomy): Eukaryota > Metazoa > Chordata > Actinopteri > Perciformes > Serranidae > Epinephelus > Epinephelus awoara. The sequence continues at coordinate 39,478,132 of CM069305.1, read as the reverse complement.
TCTCCGACCACGTAGCGAGCCACAAGCTTCATGGCTTCTTTCAGACTGACAGGTTTAACGTTATCTCCGTTATTAGAACCAAACGACAGCCGCTGCTGTTTCAGAGCTGAAGGACCAGCGTTCTAAAAGTAACAGAAGTAACTGATGTCTTGTTTGAAAATGTACTCAAGTATTTGATTACTCAAACAGCAAACTAACGCGTTAGGTTACTCGTTACTGCAAAAAGTAATCAAAGTACTCTGCCCAACTCTTGTCCTGACAGCCATATTGTGACATAAATGTCACAAAAGTCACAAGCAACAACTTTAGCGTTTGCTCTCAACACCTTATTTTAGGACAGTTAAAAGTGATGTTTTAATCTTGCAGCTGTGGGCCGTAGAGGTTTATATATTACTCCACTCAAATAAGGCTGCAGGCCCTGATGGCGTTAGCCCCAGGGTGCTCAAAGCCTGTGCCCCCCAGCTATGTGGAGTACTTCAGCAAGTCTTCAACATGAGCCTGAGTCTCCTGAGGGCCCCCTTGCTGTGGAAGACATCCTGCCTCATTGCTGTGCCAAAGATGTCGCGTCCCAGAGGACTGCAGACCCGTGGCGTTGACCTCCCATGTCATGAAGACCCTGGAGAGACTTGTCTTGGAGCAGCTCCGGCCCATGGTCAAGCCACTTTTGGACCCCCTCCAGTTCGCCTATCAGCCCCGACTTGGAGTTGAGGACGCCATCATCTACCTGCTCAACCGTGTCTACGCCCATTTGCATAAGTCGGCGAGCACTGTGAGGGTCATGTTTTTTGACTCCTCTAGTGCGTTCAACACCATATGTCCAGCTCTACTGGGGGACAAGCTGACAGCAATGCAGGTGGATGCCCCCCTGGTGTCCTGGATTGTAGACTACTTGACTGGCAGACCACAGTATGTGCGCTTGCAACGCTGTGTGTCAGACAGAGTGGACAGCAATACCGGGGCCCCGCAGGGGACTGTCCTCTCTCCCTTCCTCTTCACCCTCTACACCACAGACTTCAGCTATTGCACTGAGACCTGCCATCTTCAGAAGTTTTCTGATGACTCTGCTATAGTTGGATGTGTCACCAAGGGTGATGAGGGTGAGTACAGGGCTGTTGTGGATAACAACAAGATGTACCACTGAGCTCCACAGGAAATCATTCCTGCCTGTGGCCATCAAACTGTACAACTCCTCCCTCTGAGTGGCCCTGAGATTTTTTCACACACTGCAATAATCTAATGTAACTTGTGCAATAACCCCATTTCACCCTGACTGTATTTATTCTGTTTGTGTAAATAATCTTGTTTAGCTTACAATATATATATATACATATATATATGTATATATATATATATAATGAACAGAGAGTTTCACCTTGCAAACACAAACATGACACTCTCCGGTCTGAACCTTCTGTTTGATAAATACAGCACAGGTGTCTGAGACAGACGGCATCATATCTGTGTCTGAACAGCTGCAGAAGCTGCAGCACATCTGGCCCTTGGCCTTGAGGTGGAGTTCAGAACATGTTGACAGCTGCTCCTTTACTTTGTTTTCCTGCAGGTGAGAAATGATAACGTCCCTCCCATCTACGTCATCAACCTCGTCATCTCTGACCTCATTCAGTTCTGCTGCTTGATTTGTCAGATAGTGCAACCTGAGCACAGAGTCGTCTTGTTTATCTGCGGCTGTAGTCTGTTGGCCAGTGTTGGCTTCATGGTGTGTATCGCCATGGAAAGGTATCTATCTGTCTCTTCAGTGTGTGCAGAGCTTCTTCTGTCTGATCATCATATTACTGCAGAATTCTGAAGACATGTCTGTCTTGTGTTACAGGTATTTGCTCATCGTCTTCCCACTGTGGTACCGCTTCAGACGAACCATCAAGACCTCTGTGCTGGTCTGCGTCGTGGTCTGGGTCCTTTCTCTTGTCTGTTTCCTCCCTGTATTAATCTGCAGTTCTGCTCCGGAACACAAAATCAAATCCATCTTTTTACTTCTTCCCCTCCCACTGCTCATATTCTTGGTGGGTAGGACCCTCAGAGCTCTGTCTGCCTCCATCTCGGTCCCCTCTGATGAAAAACTACGAATTGTAGGAATGTTGGTCCTGATGCTGCTGATTTACATCCTGCTGTTCCTGCCCTACATCATTTCAACGGTGGCAGATAAACTGGTTAATGACACTTTTTCCAAGCTGTCTCTTGTGTTCATCAGGTTGAGTCCTCTTGCAGATTTAGTTCTGTTTGTTTTCATGAGGAAAGGGACCATACACAGTCTCCTGGCCTCTGTGAGTTGCTGCAGAATGGACAGCAATGAAATCAGAAGTCCAGCAGTAGCAGTGGTGATGACGTGTCCATAGTCAGCTTCACGTAGGCAGAGACAGACAGAGACAGGGACAGAGATTCAGACAGAGACAGGGACAGAGACAGGGACAGAGACAGGGACAGAGACAGGGACAGAGACAGACAGAGACAGGGACAGAGATTCAGACAGAGACAGGGACAGAGACAGAGACAGAGACAGAGACAGGGACAGGGACAGAGACAGAGACAGAGACAGAGACAGAGACAGGGACAGAGACAGAGACAGAGACAGAGACAGAGACAGAGACAGAGACAGGGACAGAGACAGAGACAGAGACAGAGACAGAGACAGGGACAGAGACAGAGACAGAGACAGGGACAGAGACAGAGACAGGGACAGAGACAGAGACAGGGACAGCGGCATGCAGACAGAAAGGACAGATTCTGTCTAATAAGGTTTCCAGTGAGACACCTGACTGTAGATACGAGGACGCCTCGTCCTGACTCTGCTGGTTTGTTAACCTCACTGTGGTTCACTGTGACGCCTTCAGCAACAAGTCTGTTCTTTATTAGTCTGTGAGCTGATGTCTGTCATTATTATCCTTTAATCACAGAAACAAAACTGATTATTTGTGATTCACTGAGCTCTTTGAAGACGCCACGCTGTCTTTTTCCTAAACCTTTATTTAGACTTTTTGTGTAGATGTAGTGAACATGTCAACAAGTCTGCAGGATGTTTTACTGTTTTGGTCTTATACACATTTTAATTACTGTAAAACTTCAGTCAATAGCTGCGGACTATTATTTGCTTCAATCACTGAACTCAACAGGCCTGTATTAGAGACAGGCCTTTAATTCCTCTCACACAAACTGTTGCTCAGCAAAGATCAGGAAATATCAAACTGTTTATTTAAACAAGTCTGAATATTACTGTTTAAAAATGAACCTTCAGATAACTTATTAATTATGAATCAGTCATTTGATCTAGCTCAGACACAGCGACACATCACGACTTTATCCTGTTAAAACAATCCTCACAACTTGGATTCATTTTAATAAAAAAGCCGTTTGACTCTTTTGATCCATGGACCCTGACAGACTGAAGGAAGATGAATAATTTACAGGGTAATCCAGGAACAGACACATAATCTGAGGCAGACAACAACCTGCTTTATACATCTGAAGAACTATAACAAAATAATGAACTGTTTGGATCCAGACCAGGCCTCTAATGGAGACAGGCCTTTGTTTGTCATATGTGGAGCCACACCGGGCTGGTTAAAGGGGAAGTTCCGTTTTTTACAACCTGGACCTTATTTCTGGCATTAAATACAGTTGTTTACTCACCCAGATCAGTTTGGTGTCATTTGGAGTCATTCGGAAGATATTTAGATCCGCGAGAGCCGCGTACATCCATATAGTGGGAATGATCGGGGCACCGACAACGAGGCTCTAACTAACACATCATCTGCCGTGAAACTTGTTCATTTCACCAATATGTTTTTATGAATCACTAGAGTTGCTTGTCATCATCATCCGGGTCATCTATACTGACCTACTGACCTCTGACCTCAGAAATAAGGTCCAGGTTGTAAAAAACGGAACTTCCCCTTTAAAGGGACCGGGTGGTTACATGGTACGAGGCTTTTAATTGAAGTTTTAGGTTGTTTATTTTCCTCAGTTATAACTTGTGTATGTCCAAAATTGTGTTTTGATTTTATTGTTTGTTAGATTTTGTACAGATCATAAACTATGATTTTGTTTGTTTTCTTTATTTAAAGCAGCTGTGTGGAACTTTTTACCATTAATAAAACTGTCCCTAGTTCGTATCACCCCCCCTTGGAGATACGCGTGTTTATTTGAACCCAACAGCGACAAAAAAGCCTTTCTCTACATGGCTATTTAGCGTAGCCTAGCTCGGGTCGGACACACAGGAAGTCAGAAAACCAGAATACGGCACCCGAGGCGGAAGTGATTCTGCTCACCTGCAGTGATTAAACCACAGAAGAAGAAGGAGCTGTGTTTACAGTGTTCTTCGAGGAAGCAGTACACAACGGGCATTGCTGAACACATAACACTAACAGTTTTACCAGAGATGTATCTATGAGGACTTGGTTGTACTTTTGATGTCATGGCGGATAACGAAGGAGCATCATGTAAAATGATCTGTGACTGTGACCATGAACACAAATATACAGCAGGCAGTTGTCCTCAGTTTATAAGAAATTCAGAGCTACACCAGAACATTTATGAACAGGTCTTACTTTACTACTAACTTGTGTGTAACGTTAGCATGTTAGCATGTTTCCACTAATTACTTGGACTGATCTAACGTTAGTAGCGTTAGCTTTGCAAGCGAAGGCTGCAGGTAACAGCTTTGCTGTGTTTGGATTATGTTATGTCTTCACTGTGTATCTTCACATCAAAGAATACTCAGACGATTTGGGAGTTATGCCCTTTCTCTATCATTTTCATATTGAGACAACATGATCAATATCTTTTTTGTGTCTGTACGTCCAGTGGCTGGGTCTCAGCGGTTAGCATTGTGCTGATAGAGGGTCAGTACGTCCTGCGCTGTGATCTGCGGAGGGATACACCGGTGAGCAGGCACAGACGCAGCTTGTACACAAAACTCAGCTGTTTATTTAGCCTAGCGATATCTCCAGATTTTAGCAGCTGCAATGGACGACTTTGAACGCGATTTTGAAGAGTTTCTTGTAGCGGACACAGATCCAGAGCCATACCTGTTTGAGCCGGAGCACACAGATGAGGAACTCCATGTGTTGATGCTGAGCAGAGATGAGAGAGGCTGAATCCTCCCCTACTATTTCCTGCACATCATGTGCTGCCGTCGTTGGGGAGATATATCATCAGGAGGAAAACCGCTGCAGAGAGTGCATCACAAGGAATGAAGACTTTGCAGCAATCACTAATCCTGGCGTGACTGAAACTTTTTTTCATGTTCTTAAGATGAACTGAAAAAACGCTCCAGGCCTGCAGGAGCTGATGGACAGCTTTCAGTTGGGTGAGTAATATCGTCAGTGTCATCTCTTTGTTTGCCATTTACCGAGTGACCAAGCGTACCTGTCCCAGAGCCAGCTGCAGCTGTTGCTCACCTGTGTTTCCCTCCGCTCAAGATGTACTGACAGTGCCATGCTAACCGCTGTCTCAATATGAAAATGATAGAGAAAGGGCATAACTCCCAAATCGTCTGAGTTTTCTTTTCACATAATAATGCGGACTCAGTAGATGACTTGTTAACTGTTTATTCCTCCTTACACCGAACGTACACGGCTGCTTCTCATTGTTTCCAGTAGCACATCAACGGTTACTACATTACCCAGAATAACTTGAGGCTCACACTACTACGGTAGCCTTAGTAGCTCAAAATACACAACAGATTAGATTAGATCAGAACAAAAACACGACAGGAGGATTTACTGAGTAATTTTGCTGTTTCCACTATTTACTTGGACTGACCTGACGTTAGTTAATCCTCTCGCTCTCCAAAACAAATGCCTGCGATAACTGCCGGCTTTACGACACCAGGCTGTGGGTGTCATACCGCTTCGACCAAAGGGGCGCTATAATCAATGAAAACAAAAAGTTCCGCACAGCTGCTTTAAAGTCAACTAAGATAGGCGGCATGTTAGTACAGTGGTTAACAGTGTCGCCTCACAGCACCTCTCCTCTTGCAATCTTGATATCTTACCCCCCTATAATTCTATTTAGAGGTCCCTCCTGTCATTGGCCCTGCTGTACTCACTATTAAAAACATGTCCCTCAGTTCTGGTTCTGTCCCTGATCACTTTAAGACAGCCAGTGTTAGGGGTGGGAATCGAGAACCGGTGCCTGTTAAGAACCGGTTCCAACTGGTTCAATTCATTGACATCATTAGCCTTTATGCTTAACGATTCCTTTATCAATTCTTTTCATTACGCCGAATCTATGCTCGTCAGTCAGCAGCATGTTCAACAACGAAGAAGACGTAATGGCGGAGGGACAGAAGCGGTCAAAGTCATGGCATCACTTCACACTGTTGTTAGCCTCCTTGGAGCTGCTAGCAACTGTAGTGCCTTGGCGTGTCCCCGCTGTAGGTAGACGACGGCCAGGACGCTGTTGTTGTTAGCCTCCAGACTGAAGGTTCTGCGAGCTTCAGTCTGACACTCTGGCTAATATCTTTGATAAATTTCAATCTGGTTTTAATCAAAACCACAGTACTGAAACTGCTCTGTCACGAGTCATGAATGACATCCTTATGCACGCTGATAAAGGGGAACTCTCCATCTTGGTCTGACTGGACTTGAGTGCTTCTTTTGACACCACTGATCACTCCATCAGCCGACTGAAGACATGTGTTGGTATCAAAGGGAAAGCCCTACAATGGTTCATGTCATATTTGTCAAATAGACGTTTTTCTGTCTCCATAGGTAACTATCTGTCCTCGTCCACTCCGCTGTTATATGGGGTGCCCCAGGGCTCAATCCTTGGTCCCAATCTTTTCTCATATGCTTCCCTTGGGCCAGATAATCAGTCGTTTTGGTTGTATGTCCTATCATTGCTATGCGGATGACACTCAGCTATATTTTTTAGTAAAGCCAGATGATCTTAGCAACCTAAACACTCCCCACAGCTGTTTAGCTGCGATAAAAGACTGGATGTCTTTCAACTCTCTTCAGCTAAATTCTGATGATTCTGATTCTGATTCTGATTCCTAATGCTAGGAATCATGGTGTTATAACATTATATTATAACACCCTAAATTACCCTCAATTCAAACTTGAACATTTTTTGAAAAATTCTGATTTACCGTGACATCCCATACAAAATATGTAACAATTACAACCTATCCATCACTTTTACACGTTTTATAGCCTCAACATTATTCACCTGGTTGTCATTTCACCCCTATTCACTGAAGGTTGTTGATTATGGGTTGCCACGCCATATCATATGTAACCCAGTTAAAAAAATGTGGTGATAAAGGTTGATGGTTCTGTAGAATAAATAGCCTAGTATTAAAATCATTTAAATAAGTTTTGCATTAAAAATGTATGATGTGTTTTTTTGTTTTGTTTTTACTGTGTCTTGTGTCTTGCGATTGTTTGCACGACAGTCGGTGTGAAGAGGACAAACTGCATGTTGAGAGACTGTTTATGTTTTGTGCTATCGCTAATGCTAACGCTAAGCTAACCTGAAGTATAGTCTAGAGTCAGTCCATTACAAGTGAACAGACGTTTTCCAGTTAAACTCCCTCAGTTGAGTGGTTTGAGAGGTGAACTGCTGTTTTCAACCTGAAGACAGGTCAGACAGAGCTGGAGCAACCAGGACTTTGGTTGCTTGTGGAGACGCGGGAGGAGAAAAAACCATCGCCGGTGGCTGTGCTGGGATGCTGACCTGCTGCTAAACCTGCGCCTGTGACGATTGGAGGAAAGACAAGCCAGGAACATTAACTCTGGTGCCACACTTCTTATTTTGCTCTTGGAGGAGCGAAGGGGCCATTAAGTCTTGGGCCACAACAAACACTGAACCAGGCCTGGCGGCAACTTTATATTTTGTTTTTAACAATTTTAGTTTTACCGGCTTTAGGGGACAGTTTATTTAGGTGTGTGTGTGGGCCCACTAATTATATTTGTTGAGTGATCAAGTGACCTTCTGGAGTTAAAAGTGTTTATGTTTTGTTTATGCACTTATAGTGTGATATTCAGTGTTTTGCTGAAAAAAGAGGGGAATTACATTTAAAAGATGTGAAACAACATTCATATTTTTCCTTTTATTTTTCGATTGCAAATCAAAACTCATCCATTTCTTAAGTAAATAATTGAGGGGGGTACTGACTGGTGTACCAACAGCAGGATTATAGACCAGCACTGCTCACCGGATCTGGAAGCCCTGTCAGTGCTATGCAGACCGTTCTATTTACCAAGGGAGCTAACTGTGGTAGCTGTGACTGCTGTTTACATTCCCCCGGATGCTAACGTGAATACACCTCTGACTCACCTTCTGGCTATTGTAAACGAACAGCAGCGCTCAAACCCAGACGGTGTGCATATCATAGCAGGCGATTTCAACCAGGCATGCTTAAAGACAGTACTCCCCAGTTTTTCCCAGCATGTGGACTGTACAACCAGGGGAAACACGCTGGACCGTGTTTACTTCAACATCAAGCGTGCCTTCAGCGCCACACCCCTTCCTCACCTCGGCCAATCAGACTATCTCTCTCTACTCCTGACCCCAGCATACATCCCCCTCAGAAGGAAAAACAAGCCAAGCACAAAAACCATTAAAACTCGGCCAGAGGGAGCTCTTTCCCAGCTGCAGGACTGTTTTGATCATACTGCATGGGATCTGTTCAGTCAAGGTGACCTGGAGGAGTACACAGAGACTGTCCTATTCTATATCAAACACTGCCGATACCGTAGCTGTGGAGAGACGCATCCGGACATTTCCTAACCAGAAACACTGGATGTCAAGAGAGGTCCAGATTCTCCTTAAAAAAACGCAACAGCGCCTTCAGATCAGGTGACAAGCCACTTTACAGCACGGCTAGGGCTGACCTGAGGAGAGGCATTAAAAGAGCAAAAGAGGCCTACAGGAGGAGAATTGAGGACCATCTCACGGACAATAACCCGCGCAGGATGTGGCAGGGAATTCATCATCTAACCATCTATAAAGGCAGCACCAACACCCCTGTAAATGCAGACGCCCTGCTGGCCGAGGAGCTGAACAGCTTCTTCTCCAGATTCGAGGTCAAAACACCTGTAACAGACTTACTGCCCCCACCAGCAGCTAACCATCACCATCACATGGTCATACTACAGGAACACGAAGTGAGGCGTGTGCTGAGGTCTGTCAACCCCAGGAAGGCTGCTGGCCCTGATGGCATACCCAGCAAAGTGCTTCAGGCCCGTGCCGACCAGCTCACAGAGGTCTTCACCAAGATGCCTACAGGGATGAGATCCACAGGCTGGATCCTAATCTCAGACGACCTCTCCTGGTCTGCCAACACGAGGGCATCACTTAAAAAGGCACAGCAGAGACTCCACTTCCTGAGGGTACTCAGGAGGAACAACCTAGAGAAGACGCTGCTGGTGGCCTTTTACCAGGCAGCCATTGAGAGCGTTCTGACCTACAACATCACGGTCTGGTACGCTGGCTGCTCGGCCGCGGACAAGAAAGCTCTGCAGAAGGTAGTGAGGACAGCTCAAAAGATCACTGGCTGCTCACTGCCTTCCCTGGAGGACATCGCCACCTCCCGCTACCACAGTAGAGCAACAAAAATAATCAGGAACCCCTCACATCCTGGTCACCACCTGTTCCAACTGCTGCCCTCTGGCAGGCGCTACAGGACTGCCAAGGTACACACCTCCAGATTCAGAGACAGTTTTTTTCCCCATGGCCATCAGTACACTGAACTCTAATAAGCCCTGACCCACCCCAGCCAACTCCCTCACATCATTCTACACCATTACATGTCATATCAGTCTCACTCCTTCATACCTGTGCAATATATTTATACTGAAGAACACTTCTTTTTGCACTTATTAACAGAGTTATCTGTTGTGTTGTGTTTTAATTTGCTGTCTTTCTACTAAGTGGAGTTGCATCTCCAATTTCATTGTTTGCTCTGCCACAATGACAATAAAGACTTCTATTCTATTCTATTCTATTGTGTGATTTTACTGTACTTATATGTTAATATAATATATACGAGACCCGCCATAGTCTCCAAAAAATTGGCCAGATATGAAATGCCTCCGGTAAATGAAGATCACTCTGTAGCGCACCGGCTGGAGCGCCTACTGAGGATTCTTTGTTTGTTTATCTGGAAACTAAGTCTGGTAAAATGGGGGGCTGTGTGATTGTGTTCATGTGGCTTGACTCCTGGCTACATTAGCCGTTAGCTTGGAGAAAATGGTCCCTATCAAAGTGTATCGCTGAGAAGAAATGATTTGAATCACTCAGGGATACGTTGTTCACCGAGTGATTCGTTCACAGAGTGATTCGTTACATGGCAGGCAGCCCCTCTCTGCACCCTGGCTGCATCGTGACTCGCGACTGATTCATCGTTCGCACGGACCAAATCAGCAGTTCCACTCCCGCCTGCACGCTCGCTGCTGAGCTCAACTGAACTGAGAAATTAATGAATTAGTTCCAGAAATGATTCTGGCTGAATCATTGTCAGAGACACTGGACTTGTGCGTTAAGGTGTACAACCATGGGGCGGTGATTCTAGTTCAAGAAAATGACACTTCCACGGTGGATGTTCTGATATGACTGCTGCATGCTGGGATTGCGTGACATTAACAACCAGAGCTGTACTGTAGTGTTCTCACCTCTGGAACAGAACATCTGTCGCCATTCATTGTCTATGGAGCAGCTCCACACTGTATATGCCATGACATAACAGATTTGAGTTTGAGCTTTCTAGTTTTTAAGTTTGGGAGAGAGTTGTTCATGTTCACTGATATTTTTGGACTGTCTCAGACCAGAGGAATAACATGACTAATAACATGTATGGCTTTGGAAATAGGTGTAGTTCCCCTGTCAGAAACAATATTGGGACGATAAAAACTGACAACAAAAACAGAGCAGAGTAACCATCCTGTCATCAATTAACCAGCTCTGTAGCTTCTCAGGTAGCATGATGCATTGTACTGCTGACTCATCATAAAATCCGAAGTGCTTTCGCTTTCCATTACAGCACAGCACAACACAGCACAGCACAGCACAGCACAGGGAAGTGACAGAGAAACACACTCACGGCCTCTTTGACTGCAGCGGCTGACTGTTGGTGCCTGGATCCTGATGAAGTGTGTGTGAAGGATCAGACAGACTCTCTTCCCTCAGGTGAGCAGAGTTTCTTTGATAAGATCAGTCAGCACTGGACACACACACACACACACACACACACACACACCGTGAGCTTTGTTTCCTTTGTGTTTTCCTGAAGAGCCAATTCCAAAGAAAAAAATCAGTGTGTGTGTGTGTGTGTGTGAATATTTCTGTAGGTGAACTCTGTTGATCTTTATCCGTGTGTGTTGAAGCATGTCAGACAGTTACAGGTCGGGCTACAAACACGTTACTCTAAAATAAAGTTTTTATTGACCTTAAAAAAAACAAAAAAAGCACCTGATAGAATTATTTCTGCATTTAAAGTTGTGCAGATAACAGCACTTGATTCCTATCACAGTTTGAAGTGTAGCCCACTGAGTGTTAAAGGGTTAACAGTTATTAACCTCAATTTCCGTCAGTTGTATCCTCATGCTTTGCAAACTTCAGCAACAATATACCGTCTGCAGTCGGGGCCCCGGGGCCAGTTTCCACAATAAGAACACAGTCATTTCATACCAAAGGAAAACATGTGTCTGTTCATGTGAGAAAACTGGCCGTAACTTCACTCTTGATTTTCAGTGATTCGCCCATTTCCTCCCACATGCACACTTCCTCTAACGCCTCTCCTTCTTACTCCTCTGGTCTCCATCGTTACAGAGCTTGGTGTTAGACAAGTTTTTTTTACATCAAGAGAAGAGAAAAGTCTCGCGGTTACAGACACTTTCCTAAAAACACAGAGGGTTCAGACCGTCATCAGTTGCTCTGTTTTTAGTCTTGAACTTAACTTTAACTCTCGTGTTGCATTCCAGTCAAATCTAATTCAAAATCTTCCACATGATCTGTTAGTGTTCATGGATCCATCAGCCCACGGTATCTGAACACAGTACGTTCATTATAACCATACTCAGTAAATATTAAGGGTTGTGTTTCTGGTCAGTGACTGATATACAATGTTAATGATCAACCACACACACACACACACACACACACACACACACACACACACACACACACACACACACACACAGTCATCTGTGCCAAATTTCACATGGATTGACCAAGTCGATGAGGAGAAAAACGTGGAACAGACACACAGAGTTTTCGTCATTATATAGTAAGATTTAAGAAAATAAACTCGATGGTATTTATGATACTTAGATGTTTTGTGCAGACAGACAGGGTTCCCACAATCGTGAAATTAGAAAAACTGTTTTTAAGACCTGGAAATGGTTTGAAATTGACAGAATGTTCTGGAAATGCTTTGGATCTACATTGTTTAGGCAATTGTTTAAATATGTTCATAAAAATCCCAAAACATGTCCAAGGTTACACCCAAAACGTTCCTTGTACTCATGCCTGGCTCACACAACCCGATATCAGCCTGATTGTAGCCCCAGCATACGACATCCCTCTGTCCTTTGGACCCTCACAGCTGATCAGGAAAAACTCCCCAAAAAATGAGGAAAAAAAATGGTAGAAAGCTCAGGAAGAGCAACTGAGGAGGGATCCCTCTTCCAGGACGGACAGACGTGCAATAGATGTCATACAGAACAGATCAACAGAGAGAGAGAGCGAGAGAGAGAGAAGGTGCCCTGTGCATTATAGGTGATCCTCCGGCAGACTAGGCCTAAGTCAGCCTAACTAGGGGCTGGTACAGGGCAAGCCTGAGCCAGCCCTAACTATAAGCTTTATCAAAGAGGAAAGTCTTAAGTCTAGTCTTAAATGTGGAGACGGTGTCTGCCTCCCGGACCGTAACAGGAAGATGATTCCACAGGAGAGGAGCCTGATAGCTGAAGGCTCTGGCTCCTGATCTACTTTTGGAGACTTTAGGGACCACGAGTAACCCTGCGTTCTCAGAGCGCAGAGTTCTGGTGGGATAATAAGGCACTATGAGCTCTCTAAGATATGATGGAGCTTGACCATTTAGAGCTTTATAAGTTAACAGTAGGATTTTAAATTCAATTCTGGATTTTACAGGGAGCCAGTGCAGAGAAGCTAAAACAGGAGAAATATGATCTGGTCTCTTAGTTCCTGTTAGTACACGTGCTGCTGCATTCTGAATTAGCTGAAGAGTTTTTAATGATTTACTAGAGCTACCTGATAATAGAGAGTTACAGTAATCCAGCCTTGAGGTAACAAAAGCGTGGACCAATTTTTCTGCATCTTTTCGGGTCAGGATAGGCCTAATTTTCACAATATTACGCAGATGAAAAAATGCAGTCCGTGAGGTTTGTTTTAAATGATAATTGAAAGACAGATCTTGATCAAATGTTACTCCGAGGTTTCTTACGGTAGTGGTAGAGGCCAGAGCAATGCCATCAAGAGAAACTATGTCATCAGATAAAGAGTCTCTGAGTTGTTTGGGGCCAAGAACAATAACTTCAGTTTTGTCTGAATTTAACATCAGGAAATTGGTGCTCATCCAGGTTTTTATGTCTTTAAGGCAATTATGAAGTTTAGTTAATTGATCCCTTTCTTCTGGCTTCATCGATAAATACAACTGTGTATCATCCGCATAACAATGGAAATTTATAGAGTGATTTCTAATGATGTTACCTAAAGGAAGCATATATAGAATAAATAGGATTGGTCCAAGCACAGAACCTTGCGGAACTCTAAAACAAACGTACGGATGATTCATTATGAACGTGAACAAACTGAAAACAATCAGATAAATAAGATTTAAACCAGCTTAGTGCAGAACCTTTTAGGCCAATTAAGTGTTCCAGTCTCTGTAGCAGAATTTGATGGTCAATAGTGTCAAACGCTGCACTAAGATCTAATAAAACAAGTACAGAGACGAGTCCTTTGTCTGAAGCAATCAGAAGGTCATTTGTAATTTTAACTAGCTAACTAACTTTACTTCCGTAAAGAGTGGGTAAGTAATTAAACTAATGACTGAGATCTTTGTGACTGAAGTGCTGTGACGGTTGGAGTGTTGACAGGCTGTGATCCGATACTCTGAACGTAACCTGCTCTAGTGCAGGGGAGCTGTTTAACATAAGTTACCATGGTGATTCATCCTGGTAAAAAAAGAATCAGCTTCATAGTACTGAAAATCCAGAGTTAACCCTGAAGTTACTTCGTTAACTCAACATCCTGCTGGGCAGCACAGGCCTCAAGAAGGCACTGTTGTTTTTGTTTGTTTTGTTTTGATGTTGTTGTTTTCTTTTGTAGCATGAAGGGACTATAACTGCATTTTGTTTTCTAACCTTTGTTGTAGAACGACAATTAATAAACACTTGACCTTGTATCTTGGCAGGAAGCACAGATGGAGACGGATAAACAGTTCCTCTTAGAAATTTTGAATAGTTTAAATGCAAAGGACTTTGAAATATTCAAGTGGTACCTGCAGGGGGCTCTGAAAGATGTCCCAGCAATCCCAACCTTTCAACTGGAGCATGCCAAGAGGACAGATACAGTGGATCTGATGGTGCACACCTACACTAAGGACACAACTCAAGTGGCCAGAAAGGTTTTGCAGAGGATGAAAAGGAATGATATGGTGGGGAATTTGTTGCACACTACTCCAGGATCTACAGGTAAGTTATTGAAAAGAGGGACTTAACAAAGACAGCATACTTATTACACATTCGTGCCTCATGTACCTCTTTTAGACTGTGATGAGATTATTTCCATGACAGTAACAGCTACATTAGAAATACAGATGATGAATTTGCCTCTCTAGTATCAATCATTACCATAGCATAGTCAATTTCTGTTGCTCAGGAAACACTGGGTAGGTGTGTGCCTGCCAACGAGCCCTCAGCTGAGGGCTGCTATGCTGCATCTTTCCTCTGAAAACAAGAGGGTCACCTCTTGTCTGTGCCGATGCCCCAAACAATAGTTTGAGAGTATCTGGCCAACATGGAGTGTCGAGGCCTCGTTCAAACTGCCAGCCCAAATCTGTTTCTTGGAATAGATTAATTTTAGAAAGTCTGGACTGCAAAACTACATGACTTGTGATTTTTGCAAATCAGATCCAAAGCACATTTGGAGTTAGTTTGAAATGTGATTCGGATCAAATGTCTACAGATGCGTCAAGGCCTGTCCACTCTGGCCGCTCAAATCAGAATTCAGTGTCTATTGCGTCATTTGCAACACGACACATAACGATGTAGCAAATCCAGGGTGTTGGAAGTACTGAGCAGAATACATGGTGCTACTAGCAGAGCACTACGGAGGACAACATGGAGAACAACAGTCCGTGGACAGATGGCAAAATAAATTGAACTAAATCACTGCACAGTTGCTTTGAGGGCGAAATGATGGGCCTCCATTTGTCATGCTTCAGCGTTGGAAGTTGCTTCACCAGCGTGGCCATGTAGTTAAAGACGTGACGCCTACGTTGTTACCACAGCAACCTATAAAGATCATTTTGAAATAACAGTGTGGACTGTCAGTCTTAAAGATTTGAATTGAGAAAGTAATCTGATTTGGCAGTAGTCTGAATGTAGTCAAGGTCTGGAGACTGCCAGGGTTGTTTTGTACGTCTGTAAGGTCACTTCAATGCTAGAGAAACTGGGAGGAGGTGTTTGGGAGAAATACCTGCCCGACTCCTGTGACAGACATAGATCGTCCATGATGAACACCATGTTGTGGCCACAAGTAGGTTCGTAAGTGCACCTGATACCAGAGCACCTTAGGTGAAAGGTTGACAGTCACAGCATTATTTTATCTGACGTGTGGCGAGGAGCAGAGCTGTCGGCTGATCAGAGGTCTTGAACTGGCAGACTCGGGTAATGGTTTTCATATTTACAAAAACAGAAACCAGACGGTTTGCTCCAACTGTTGGGATAGCCCTCAGCCTCTTTGGGAAAACCTATGCCAGCATGCTGGAAAAGGAACTTTGGCCAAACCTAAATTTGGGATTATGCTTCTTTGCAAGGATGCTGTAGATGTTATGGCACTTTGCTTATCTAGTCTACATGGGTTTTGTGGACTTACTAGGACTTACAATTGTTTCTCCTCCTGTGGAGGAGTACTGCAGGAATTTGCTTTACTGAAGCCATTTTTAAGAGCCTATTGGTTCTTGCATAACCACATTTTCAGTGGGCTCTGCCAGGGTTATGCTTGCCAATGCTTCTGTTTGTGATTTCCACAGACAGAATCTTCAGACACACGTGAGTTGTGGAGAATGTCCCGTACTTGACAGTTGCACTGCATCTCTGTTTTTGTTTTTTAATATGGTCAGGCTAGACTCAGATGAGCATGCAGGAAAGTCCAAAAATGATCTAAATCCAAGTAAAAATACTCTATAATGAAGTTTCATTACTCATAATTATTGGAGCACTTTCTCATTTGTGTTACCTCTTTTTTATGACTTTAGAAATTATTGGCAACTGTCAGCAAAAAGTCAAATCCAACCTGAAGAAGAAGTTTCAGTGTTTATTCGAGACAATCACAAAAGCAGGAAGTGCCAAACTTTTAAATCAGATCTACACAGAGCTCTACATCACAGAGGGAGGGACTGCAGGGGTCAATGATGAACATGAGGTCAGACAGATTGAAACAGCATCCAGGAAACCACACAGACCAGAAACAACCATCAGACAAGAAGACATCTTTAAAGCCTCACCTGGAAGAGATGAACCAATCAGAACAGTGATGACAAAGGGAGTGGCTGGCATTGGGAAAACAGTCTTAACACAGAAGTTCACTCTGGACTGGGCTGAAGACAAAGCCAACCAGGACATACACTTCACATTTCCATTCACTTTCAGAGAGCTGAATGTGCTGAAAGAGAAAAAGTACAGCTTGGTGGAACTTGTTCATCACTTCTTTACTGAAACCAAAGAAGCAGGAATCTGCAGGTTTGAAGAGTTCCAGGTTGTGTTCATCTTTGACGGTCTGGATGAGTGTCGACTTCCTCTGGACTTCCACAACAATGAGATCCTGACTGATGTTACAGAGTCCACCTCAGTGGATGTGCTGCTGACAAACCTCATCAGGGGGAAACTGCTTCCCTCTGCTCGCCTCTGGATAACCACACGACCTGCAGCAGCCAATCAGATCCCTCCTGACTGTGTTGACATGGTGACAGAGGTCAGAGGGTTCACTGACCCACAGAAGGAGGAGTACTTCAGGAAGAGATTCAGAAAGAAGAAGCAGGCCAACAGAATCATCTCCCACATCAAGACATCACCAAGCCTCCACATCATGTGCCACATCCCAGTCTTCTGCTGGATCACTGCTACAGTTCTGGAGGATGTGATGAAGAGCAGAGAGGAAGGAGAGCTGCCCAAGACCCTGACTGACATGTACATCTACTTCCTGGTGGTTCAGACCAAAGTGAAGAACGTCAAGTATGATGGAGGAGCTGAGACAGATCATCACTGGAGTCCAGAGAGCAGGAAGATGATTGAGTCTCTGGGAAAACTGGCTTTTGATCAGCTGCAGAAAGGCAACCTGATCTTCTATGAATCAGACCTGACAGAGTGTGGCATTGATATCAGAGCAGCCTCAGTGTACTCAGGAGTGTTCACACAGATCTTTAAAGAGGAGAGAGGACTGTACCAGGACAAGGTGTTCTGCTTCGTCCATCTGAGTGTTCAGGAGTTTCTGGCTGCTCTTCATGTCCATCTGACCTTCATCAACTCTGGAGTCAATCTGATGGAAGAAGAACAATCATGGTGGTCTAGGTTTTTGAACCTCCTGTGGTGTATTGTAGTTGGAAAAAACTCCAAACTTGAACAACTCCACCTCCACCAGAGTGCTGTGGACAAGGCCTTACAGAGTCCAAATGGACACCTGGACTTGTTCCTCCGCTTCCTCCTGGGTCTCTCACTGCAGACCAATCAGACTCTCCTACGAGGTCTGCTGAGACAGACAGGAAGTAGCTCACAGACCAATCAGGAAACAGTCCAGTACATCAAGAAGAAGATCAGTGAGAATCTGTCTGCAGAGAGAAGCATCAACCTGTTTCACTGTCTGAATGAACTGAATGATCGTTCTCTAGTGAAGGAGATCCAACAGTACCTGAGTTCAGGACGTCTCTCCAAAGATGAACTGTCTCCTGCTCAGTGGTCAGCTCTGGTCTTCATCTTACTGTCATCAGAAGAAGATCTGGACGTGTTTGACCTGAAGAAATACTCTGCTTCAGAGGAGGCTCTTCTGAGGCTGCTGCCAGTGGTAAAAGCCTCCAACAAAGCTCTGTAAGTGGATGAATCACTGGATGTATTCATTAATTCAAAAATGTTTTATATGCCACAGATGGGAAGGAAGTCATTTTGTTTGTTAATCACTAAATCTTCTTCAGGCTGAGTGGCTGTAACCTTTCTGGGAGAAGCTGTGAAGCTCTGTCCTCAGTTCTCAGCTCCCAGTCCTCTCGTCTGAGAGAGCTGGACCTGAGTAACAATGACCTGTGGGATTCAGGAGTGAAGATGCTATCTGCTGGATTGGCAAGTCCATATTGTACACTGGAAACTCTCAGGTCAGTAATCAAGGGTTAGGGGGTGGGTAGTCTCTATATACAGACTCTACATTCAGTGAATGTAGAGTCTGTAGGCAAACCCCGGAGATCTTGCCTCCGGAAGAAGAGCGGAAGAGCCCTGGTTTCCGGTTGTAGGCTGTTTGTAGTCCGTGTGATATTGACCAATCACGTTTGAGCCGGCTGCAGGTGTTGCCAGGTAAACGGTCCGTGCGGTGAACTAACGAGGCGGAACATAATTGGCGTCACTGCAAACTCTGAATCCATCGCAGTGGTTCAGCATATTTACTTATATATAAACAGAAGTTGGAAACGGAAATTCGCCTCCTCCAAACCGGAATGCCAAAAAATTGGGGGTCTGCCCCCAGAGGCTGTATCGCCGTCTGCTGGAAGTCAGACGCCAAATACAGACGATGGGTTCTGAGAATGGGGGGTGGGTTATCTGGACCATTGTCCCTTTTACAGCCAGCATCGTCAAAAAAATGTGTGTGAATGTTGGCAACAGAAGTGGAGCTTCGCCCTGGCTATCCAGAAGCGTTAGCAAGCTTGAATTAAATCAAACTGTTGCCGCCGTCAAAATGTCTGGTTGTTGGTGTTTGGTTGTCAGAAGAATTCATGTTCCAACAGTGGGCTCAATTTCTATGGAATTCCATCAGGATCATGACTGACAGCAACAGGTGTTCCGGTTTAACGAATTACCCGTTACCTGGTGGCTCAGGCGAATGCATCGCAGTTGCATGTAGTGATGGAAGCTGTTGCAAACATGAACAGAACATGTAGGTGTCCCGTTAAAGTCTTCAATTTTACTTTAATTAATTTAAGTATATATACTCATGTTTATTATCTATTATCTTAATCTTATTATCTTAAGTTACGTTCTTGGCGTCAAGTTATGTAGGCAAGGTTCATGCAACTTAAGTTATGTAGGTTAGGTATAGTCTGCAGCCAGTTGTTGGTGATTTTCTGAAATGAACAAATGAAATACTAGCAGACTGTTTTCATACATTTGCAGGCTGTCCGGCTGTCTGGTCACAGAGGAAGGCTGTGTTGCTCTGGCCTCGGCTCTGAGCTCCAACCCCTCCCATCTGAGGGAGCTGGACCTGAGCTACAATCATCCAGGAGACTCAGTGACTTGGATGCCAACACTGGAAAAGCTGCATATCTGGTGAGCTCGAGTCACTTCGCCCTGGAGAAGGTTATTAAATGTTTCTGTTGTAACAGTAGAGAAAAGACAGTAGCTTTCTGTTTCGTCTTTCAGTACAGACCATGGTGGAGAGCAGAAACTGAAACCTGGCATGAGGAAATGTAAGTGTGGATTTAGTTTGATAGCTTTTTTTTTTCCTTGGGAAAGTTAGTAGTTGTAATATTTCAACATAATTTAAAACCTAAAGGTTCTGTGTGTAACTTTTACAAAATCCTTGTTATTAACAAACCGTCTCCGCGCGGCTGTTGAGTGATCTTCAGTCAGCTTCCTGTTGCTCACACTACGTACTCATGAGCAAGCATCTGCGCATCGGTGTTGCAAGTGTTCCTATATTTCATTTGGACCACTGGCTCCATGACACTAAGTTGTCTTCTGCAAGTTACTTTGAGTGCGTTCAGAAACACTCATTGTGAGTGTGGGAGCGACTCTGACACAAACTGGAGCGTTGATAAATTGTTAGCGCTGTCTGAATGTAGCGTTGGGTTATCCAGAGCAGCGCACTCTCAGAGTGGCAGAGCGCACTCTGGACACTCTGTCTGTGGAGACGGAGCAGCAGAGCGCCGAGCGGAGTGAATGTGTGATTAACTTAACCGCTGGTTCATTCATGTAGAAATATAACGCTGCGTTTCTTCTCTCATTTTAGTGTAGAGCGTCAGACTGAATTTACGAATGCACGCTTTATCAGCTAACGCTTCTAAGCAACCGACTGCAGAGTAGCAAAGTTACAGCTAGCTTGCTAATCTTAGCTCAGATTACAGTTAGCTCTTTGGCCCTGCATCGCTCTTGGCTAGTAGAAAACGCTTTGTACTGTTACATCAAGTATTGTTTGCTCAATCAATATCATTTATGGTCCTTGCAGGTGGGGGAAGTAAGTTGCCACCTGTCACATGCACTCTGAGCTATACTGTTTAAATCTGGCGTTGGTTGCTTTTTTAGCGTTAGCTAATGAGGTAATCATCAAACTGCAAGTTAGCTAATTCAGCAGCCAGATCAGCCCTGAAGTTTGCTACTTTAGCTAGCTAGCAATTAGACGCGTCAGGCCCCGCTCAGTCTTGCAGCCAAAGTTTCCCAGTGGCCACTTGTGGTACTGCAGTGAAAAAAATCCACTGCTGCCCAAAAAGCATTTAAACCACGATTATAAACGAGACGTCTGCAAAAGTGTGGACAGGACGCCTCCACACTGTTAACGAGCTCAATTATGATTCTTAGCAATTTTGATGCATGAAGGTTTATATTTGTAAAACTCTCCTGGAGCCGAGAAAAGCGATTTAAAAAATCTCTGACATCATCACAATGTTAAGACTAAGAACCAAACAGGAACTAATGGGCGGAGCCAGCGGGAGAAACACTGCTGCACATATTCAGCGGCCGTGTACCAGTGAAGTGACTCACACACGCGACTTACTTGCTAACTCTGCTGGAATGAATCAACATCTTTTTTCCATCCAGTTTCTGGGTATTATGAAAACTTATGATGCTCGTTGGCAAGCAAGCTAATGTTAGCTTACATTAGCAAGCGAGCACAGCCCAGTGACACTCCGCTTCTCTCCCCAGTAGGTTGGACGTTAGCTGCCGTAGCAACTTGAATTCAGCCTGAGCATAACTTTACATTTTTTAGATTTTCTGGAAGAAATTCATATCCACCTTATTTCTCACGGAAACACGGAGGCAAAACACAACGCAGACAGCTTCCGTTTTTTTGTGCGACACTTCCGGTCCAGCACTTGTGACCACTGTGTAAATGGGAATCGCCTTGTTGTTTAGCTTGTTGAGTTTAGCTATATATATATGTATAGATCACATTTTTCACGTCACTATATCACCGTTTAGACTAATGTGATGTTTGTAAAGTCTATAAACACAATGCCTGAACAAACATTACTATTTCTGTGTGTGTAATTAATAACATGGTTATCGTAGATTAGCTGGGCTAACCGTTAGCTGTTAGCCGTTAGCGGTGTCTGTAATAACTCACTAAACTCACAAAGTGGTCCGTGAAAAAAATATTTTTTCCAGCGGATGTCTTAGTTACAACATGATTGAGCTAACTGGAGTAGTTTCATGTCGTATCCGACAACAGGAGGCTTTTAACAGATGACGTCCTGATGTTAGCGTTGCTGCTAGTGTTAGCTGTCCCTGTCAGCTGCAGCCACTGATGCTTTCTAGACATTGTGATTTCCCAAAACTTAATAAATACCACACACAGCAGCACAAAACTGCTTTGCTAGCTCAATCATGTTGTAACGGCTGCTATCAGAGCCGATCACACATCACTATGGCTTAATGATCAACTCAGTCAATAAAAACAACCCGTCCAGTGTTAGGAGTGTATGTCGCTGACAGAAAGAAAGAAAGAAAAGAAAAGAAAGAAAGAAAAGGGAAACAAGATAGAAAAGCAGCGTACACCTCACATGTTTATTTCTCACAGCTGCGCACACGTTTGGCTGTCATGCAGACGCACCGTCTGTGTGTCTGTGTGTCGAGGGTGTGAGTCGCAGCTTCAGCTGCAGGTAGAGAGGCCGATTAGTCTGTTGTGTTTTTTCGCTGATTGGGTTCTGCAGGTTCTCTGCTGGTACACTGGAGACGGGGATCAAGCAGTTTGTCTCACTCGGGATAGACTGTGCTTTTTTGGTTCATAGTTTTTGATTGACGTGCGATTTATTCGCGTTTAGAGGGAATAAATTTCCGTTATAACGGAAACGTGGGCACAGTTATCGATATAAAATACACAGACGAACTAACTAACTAACTGATTGACTAACATAAACAACTGAAAATTGAAAAAAAATGAGCTTGTGCCGTTAGCTCCGGTAAGGGAAAGCATGAGGGAACGTGGCTGACCGGAAGTCACACACAAGAAAACGGAAGTTGATCACTATTTACTTCCATGTTTGAAAATCAGGTGGATAGACGTCAGCTCACAGACTCTTAAATGCAGCCTGTTCACTCATGGGCAATGAAAACTGATTACTACGTGTCCAAAGTTACATATGATACCTTTCATAAAAATCTATAATGTATAGAGCATCTTAACAAGTGTCTTATACACATTTTAATTACTGTAAAACTTCTGTTATTTGCTTCAATCACTGAAGTCCACAGGCCTTTAATTCCTTTCACACAAACTGCTGCTCAGCAAAGATCAGGAAATACAGTCAGATTGTTTATTTGAACCAGTATGAATATGACTTGTGGAAAAATGAGGCTCTGAATAACAAATCAATTATGTGTTATGTCATGACATTTATTTTCACAGCACCTGAAGATAACAGCACTCGGCATACTGACACACTTTATCCTATGAAAACAGTATTTATAACTTACTTAACTTAACTCATAATTTTTTATAAAAACATTTCTGATTCTTATAATCCATGGACCCTTATGGACTAAAGGAATATGAATAACTTACTGGGTCAACGACTTTATGACAGCTAAAGAGAGGGTGTCACCACTTGTTTTATTTATGCCATGGCGGTAAGCCTGAATGAATGACAGTCTCCTCTGGTGCTCATGGCTTCAGTAAAATGAAATGAACCGAGCTAACGATGTGTAACATCTCCACGTAGACAAAAGTGTAAACAGACACCGATCAGCCGAAACATTAAAACCCCGGCCCCGTAAAACTACCCCGAAGTTCCTGCGGTGGAAACGGGCCTATTGTAACAATATGATGATCAGTGTTATTCACTTCAGCCACTAGTGGTTTTAACGTTTTGGCTGATCAGTGTATTTATTTGTGCAGTCTAAAGTGGTGCGTAGTCAACAACCTGGTTTTATACATCCAAAACAACGTCTATAAAGATGAACTGATCGACAACCAGACCAGGCCTCTAATTAAGACACGCCTTTATTTGTCAAACTGTGTAGCCACACCAGGCAAAAACCAGAGACTAGCCTTTCTATTGAAATCTTAAGGTATATCAACAAGTAAAAGAAAAATAAAGTGCTGCTGTGTTGTGTCCATCAGATGCCTGTGAGCTCACACTGGCCCCAAACACGGCACACAGGAACCTCAAACTGTCCGACGCCAACAGGAAGGTGACGAGGGTGAGGAAGGAGCAGAAATATGCTGATCATCAGGAGAGATTTGACCACTGGCCTCAGCTGCTGTGTAGAAATGGTCTGACTGGTCGCTGTTACTGGGAGGTGGAGTGGGAGGGAGCAGTTCATATCGCAGTGACTTACAGAGGGATCAGAAGGAGTGGAGATGGATATGACAGCAGGTTTGGAGGCAATGATCAGTCCTGGTGTCTCTACTGTTCTGATGGCCGTTACTCTGTCTGGCACAAAAATGAAAAAACAGACCTCAGCCCCTCATCGTGCTCCTCCTCCTCCTCCTCCTCCTCCTCCTCCTCAGTCTCTCACAGAGTAGGAGTGTACATGGACCGTCCTGCTGGCACTGTGTCTTTTTACAGCATCTCACCTGACAAACAGATCCACCTTCACACCCTCAACACCACCTTCACTGAACTTCCTGTTGCTGGATTTGGAGTCTTGAATCTTGGTTCATCTGTGTCTCTGTTGTCTGTTTGAGGGAGAGTGTCCTGCTGTGGAGAGAAACAGGAAGGACACCTGGTTAATGTTTCCTATATACGTACATCGTACCAGCAAGGACATTTTGTTTTCAACATTTGTAGGAACACTTGGGACATGTTGACATAGTGACATAGTGACATGGTGACATGGTGACATGATGACATAGCGACATAGTGACATGGTGACATGGTGACATAGTGACATAGTGACATTGACATGATGACATAGTGAGGGTGACATGATGACATAGTGACAGTGACATAGTGACATAGTGACATGATGACATAGTGACGGTGACATGATGACATAGTGACAGTGACATGATGACATAGTGACAGTGACATGATGACAGTGACATAGTGACATGGTGACATGATGACATAGTGACAGTGACATGGTGACAGTGACATGATGACATAGTGACAGTGACATGATGACAGTGACATAGTGACATGGTGACATGATGACATGATGACAGTGTGACATAGTGACATGGTGACATGATGACATAGTGACAGTGACATAGTGACATGATGACATAGTGACATGATGACATAGTGACAGTGACATGGTGACATAGTGACAGTGACATGGTGACATAGTGACAGTGACATGATGACAGTGACATAGTGACATGGTGACATGGTGACATAGTGACACAGTGACATGATGACAGTGACATGATGACAGTGACATAGTGACATAGTGACATGATGACATAGTGACATGATGACATACTGAAATGTAGTTTTCAGTTTCAGTTCCTGCTGAAATGTGTCCTTTTTATCTTTTTTTGTTTCAAATAAAATTCTGGAAAAAAAACAAAAAACAAAACATTGTCAAACCCAAAATGTTGTCCATCAGATGTCACTGTAACAGCATCAAGCTGCGTCTACCTGAGTAGGACATGGTGATATAGTGACAGTGACATGGTGACATGATGACATAGTGACATGATGACATGATGACATGATGATGATAAATTGGTGGGTAAAGCCCGAGAGGTCATGGTGACATGGTGACATGATGACATAGTGACAGTGACATGGTGACATGATGACATGATGACATAGTGACAGTGACATGGTGACATGGTGACATAGTGACAGTGACATGGTGACATGGTGACATGATGACATAGTGACAGTGACATGGTGACATGGTGACATGATGACATAGTGACAGTGACATGGTGACATGGTGACATGATGACATAGTGACATGGTGACATGATGACATGATGACATGATGACATAGTGACAGTGACATGGTGACATGATGACATAGTGACATGATGACATGATGATGATAAATTGGTGGGTAAAGCCCGAGAGGTTTGTGCAAGCCTGACTGTTGCATTATGAAGTTGTGACAGTCACTATTTTGTGGGCGCCTGAGGCATACCGCCAGAAATTTTGCACATGTGAAAATTCAGTCAGCCAAACTTATGTAATTGATATACAGGTCTGATAACATTTAAATCAATCAGAACCAGATCTAACAGGATGTGAGTGTTTCTGTGAATAGACTCAGTGCAGACTACAGGCTGCTGGAAACTTTATAATTCTCTATTGACCAAACAAACATACAATAACATTATATAAAGAAAGGACTGATCACGTGGAGGATACATGTAAACAAAGAAAAAACAACCAAGACAAACACTAAAAAGTAATAATAATATCAAATCAAAATACTGTTTCATCCATTCATGAAGAATTTGGCTGCAGGAAACTGTTGACTTGTTGTCTCCACCTTCTGCCTCTGCTTTGCTTTACAGTTTTTATTACTTTAAGTTTTATTGAAAATGTGCAAAACAGCAAGGCATCATTTACCTACATTACGTACAGGGACGTGCAGAGAAACTGCCAAAGCAAACAGCAGAAAACACATATAAACGTTTTATAGTGTAAGAGTGAAGATCGATCACATCAAAAGTGATTTTAACTTTGAGTTTTGAATAGAAATGTGATATTAAACAATAAAATGGGAAAATGTTTTAAAAAATAAATACATTTATGAATGAAGGAATAAGATAACATACAAGATGAAACGTAAATGTGACGTGTATTTCATAACTTTTTTTGTATTTCTTGAATTGCCTCATTTTATTTGCTTGAATCCTGCATTGTTTTAAATCCGGGATCGACCGTGTGAAGCTCTTTGTAACTTTACTTTTAAAAAGCGCTTCATAAATAAAGTCCATTATTATTATTATTATTGTTGTTATTATTATCATTATTATTATTATTGTTATTGATATCATTAATGTTAGAATTATTCTAATTATAAAGCACCTCGAAGGAGCCTATCATCTCATCATCTCCGCTTTCCAGTTTCCCTCCATTTTTGTACATCCGGGTCACCAACATCTATTTCCGGTGTGAGAAACACACCTTGAAACGTGATGAAAACAAACCGCCCACGTGTTTCCGCTGTGAGCGGAGGAGAGACGGTAACCATGATGAAGTGTGTCGTCTCCGGGTGTCCCAACCGCACCGTGACCGGTAACCGGGGGCTGTTTCACCGACCACCGAAGAGGTTCTTCAGCTTCCCCACAGACCCGGCTCGTGTCAAGGTACGGACCCGTGAAACTGACCCGCGTGAAGAGACGTTACCTGGGTGTCGTTAACTCTTTGTAACGATGCTAATTAGCTAACCATGCTAATATATTAGCTCCTGTGGGGGACCACACCGGGTACCGGCAGGTTTTAGCCTCAGTTTGGTCCCGGGTGGCTCCCGTAGAAAAGCACTGTAACGGAAGTAGAGCAGTTATCAGGTTACATTCACCAAACCAACAAATTAATACTTATATTTAAAGTGTTTTATCGTGTGATGGTAAATTTATTACTCTGAAAACACTTTGACTAAAGTTCAGATCTGACTTTGGTGTCTGTGACGTTTGTGTGTGAGCCGCAGGTGTTTCAGATTGTGACTGTGTTAACTTTCTGTGGTTGTCATGGTGACAGCAGCTGTTTCCAGCCAGGTAGAGAAGACGTAGCTGTCCTCGTGACGTGTCTGTGTTCAGTTTCATCACAGTGTCAAACACCTGTGGACTCCTGTCAGAGGAAACCAGTCACGTGTTGTGACGGAATGTCGGAAGTGAGCAGGTTTAATTTCCTGTTAATTTAACTCCTGTCTCTAATAAATAAATTCTTCATCTTTGGTGCCCGTCTAAACAAACGTGTGTCCTGTTAGTCACTCTGTTACAGGAGAATAAATGAAGTAATACTGTCATATACCCCAAACAGCATACAGTCAGTGATGTCACGGTGATGGGAGGCAGCCAGATCAACATGTGACCATACTGTCCACGTCCCTAACAACATTATAGGATCTTACTGGTTTCCAATACTAAAAGCAGCAGTTTAAATCCAGTTAACTCATAAACCTGACGTTGATCGTAACGCTACAGATCTATGAAGTCAGTATTTACACAGTCACCTTCACTCAGTTCTGACGCCATGTTTCCCACCAGCACAGTGCTCCCTGCTCAGCAATGATCTGCAGGAAACTGGAGGCACAGACAATTCTTGTATTGTCAATTCTCCAGTGATGTGCAGTCATGGAGAGAATATTGTAGACTAGAACAGAACAGAAAGCCTTTATTGTCATTGCTCAGGAACAACAGGATGCTACACATACTGACAAACTGCGAGTGCAGACAAGAGATACAGATCGTTTGCATAACAAAGAACATTTATGCAACAGGATTGTTGTGTAACACAGGACAATAACTAACACACAATGTAAAATAAGTAGCGAAAATGCTAAGTGACAGGTGAGGATTTTATGTGCAGTGATGTGGTGCGGCGATGTGCAGTGATGTGCAGTGATGTGGTGCAGTGATGTGCAGTGACGCGGTGCAGTGATGCGGTGCAGTCATGTGCAGTGATGCGGTGTAGTCATGTGCAGTGATGTGGTGCAGTGATGCGGTGCAGTGATGTGGTGCAGTGATGTGGTGCAGTGATGTGGAGTGACGCGGTGCAGTGATGCGGTGCAGTCATGTGCAGTGATGCGGTGTAGTCATGTGCAGTGATGCGGTGCAGTGATGTGCAGTGATGTGGTGCGGTGATGTGGTGCAGTGATGTGCGGTGATGTGGTGCAGTGATGTGGTGCAGTGATGTGGTGCGGTGATGCGGTGCAGTCATGTGCAGTCATGTGCAGTGATGTGGTGCAGTGATGTGGTGCGGTGATGTGGTGCAGTGATGTGGTGATGTGGTGCAGTGATGCGGTGCAGTGATGCGGTGCAGTCATGTGGTGCAGTCATGTGCAGTGATGTGGTGCAGTCATGTGCAGTGATGTGATGTGGTGCAGTGATGTGGTGCAGTCATGTGCAGTGATGTGGTGCGGTGATGCGGTGCAGTGATGTGGTGCAGTGATGTGCAGTGATGTGCGGTGATGTGGTGCAGTGATGTGCAGTGATGTGGTGCAGTGATGTGGTGCAGTCATGTGCAGTGATGTGGTGCAGTGATGTGCAGTGATGTGGTGCGGTGATGTGGTGCAGTCATGTGCAGTGATGCGGTGCAGTGATGTGGTGCAGTGATGTGGTGCAGTGATGTGGTGCAGTGATGTGCAGTGATGTGGTGCAGTGATGTGGTGCAGTGATGTGCAGTGATGTGGTGCAGTGATGTGATGCGGTGCAGTCATGTGCAGTGATATTGGTTGAGTTACATGAATCAGTCTCAGGTGAGTCGATCGAATCCACCTGAGCGTCATCAGAACACATTCTCAACATTGGCTTTATTGATCTGAAGCTCGACATCAAATAATTTAAAAATAAATAAATATTAGGCACTTTTTTTCCCCTTCAAAATTTGTTTTTTATTTTTTGCTTTGTCATGTTTTTCTCTAAAAATTGCCAAAATGACACTATTTATCAGCCACAAACTGTAAAAACAGAAACTGATGTTGGATTTTGAACACATCATGTGCAATAAACACAGATCTGAGCTCAACATAATGACACGTCAGCAGAATCATTTTATTCTACGTCTCATTTATAATTTGGCCAAAAATAAACTGAGACTTTTTTTTAAACTCCAGGAGTTCATCTTCAACTTTGAACATCAAAGAGTAAGTTTAAAAAAAGGGAAGGAAATGAAAAACAAATAAGTAAATAAATAAAGAAGTCACAAGTCAACCTAACAGCTAATGTTGATATAGCTAATGTTAACCAGCTGCTAATAGCTAATGTTGACCAGCTGCTAACAGCTAATGTTGACCAGCTGCTAACAGCTAATGTTGACTTGCTGCTAACAGCTAATGTTGACTTGCTGCTAACAGCTAATGTTGACTTGCTGCTAACAGCTAATGTTAACCAGCTGCTAACAGCTAATGTTGACAAGCTGCTAACAGCTAATGTTGACTTGCTGCTAACAGCTAATGTTAACCAGCTGCTAACAGCTAATGTTGACCAGCTGCTAACAGCTAATGTTGATATAGCTAATGTTGACTTGCTGCTAACAGCTAATGTTGACTTGTTGCTAACAGCTAATGTTGACCAGCTGCTAATAGCTAATGTTGACCAGCTGCTAACAGCTAATGTTGACTTGCTGCTAACAGCTAATGTTGACTTGTTGCTAACAGCTAATGTTGACCAGCTGCTAATAGCTAATGTTGACCAGCTGCTAACAGCTAATGTTGATATAGCTAATGTTGACTTGCTGCTAACAGCTAATGTTGACTTGTTGCTAACACCTAATGTTGACCATCTGCTAATAGCTAATGTTGACCAGCTGCTAACAGCTAATGTTGACAAGCTGCTAACAGCTAATGTTGACTTGCTGCTAACAGCTAATGTTAACCAGCTGCTAACAGCTAATGTTGACCAGCTGCTAACAGCTAATGTTGACTAGCTGCTAACAGCTAATGTTGACCAGCTGCTAACAGCTAATGTTAACCAGCTGCTAACAGCTAATGTTGATATAGCTAATGTTGACTTGCTGCTAACAGCTAATGTTGACTTGTTGCTAACAGCTAATGTTGACTTGCTGCTAACAGCTAATGTTGACAAGCTGCTAACAGCTAATGTAAACCAGCTGCTAACAGCTAATGTTGACTTGCTGCTAACAGCTAATGTTGATATAGCTAATGTTGACTTGCTGCTAACAGCTAATGTTGACTTGTTGCTAACAGCTAATGTTGACCAGCTGCTAATAGCTAATGTTGACCAGCTGCTAACAGCTAATGTTGACAAGCTGCTAACAGCTAATGTTGACTTGCTGCTAACAGCTAATGTTAACCAGCTGCTAACAGCTAATGTTGACCAGCTGCTAACAGCTAATGTTGATATAGCTAATGTTGACTTGCTGCTAACAGCTAATGTTGACTTGTTGCTAACAGCTAATGTTGACTTGTTGCTAACAGCTAATGTTGACTTGCTGCTAACAGCTAATGTTGACAAGCTGCTAACAGCTAATGTTAACCAGCTGCTAACAGCTAATGTTGACTTGCTGCTAACAGCTAATGTTTTCTAGCTGCTAACAGCTAATGTTGACTAGCTGCTAACAGCTAACTTTAACTAGCTCTCCTCCTGCTGATGTCATCATGGACTTGTTGGTCACACTGTGACATCATCAGGAAACAGTAGACTTCATCCTCTGACATGACGATGGTGAGCTCACTGCGTCCTCTCGTCCGATGGCGTCCCAGGAAAAATCTCTGTTCATCCCAAACATGTTTTCCTCGACGGGACGGCATTAATCTCAAGTCCTCCCGTCAGCCTGAGAACAGAGAAACATCGACTGCTGGTGTCAGTGATGTCATCTTATTAGCTGATGGGCTGATGACAGTCAAGATGAAGAATATCAGCTGATATTGATGTTCCTGACACTTACAAGCTAACGGTTGGTCATGTCGTCAGTCAGGACTGAGAGCAGCGTGTCACATTGACGTGTGTTGTCTAAGGATGAAACCCTCGGTACGTGACATCACAGCTGCAGCTAACAATCATCACTGATTAATGTCCACGAGCAATCGATCAGTAATGTAGATGACTTTGTTCAGGTGTGGCTCGCAGCGCTGAGGGAGACGGACCAGCAGGACGCCACAGAGCAGCACATCATCTGTGAAGACCACTTCCTGTCAGAGGACATCTCCACCAGCGGGGTGAAAAGTGATGCCATCCCCATCATGCCCCCTGACCTGGACGGGCCGCTGGGCCTGGTCAGCCCCTGGGGAGCTGAGTGCTCCGAGGAAGAGGAGGAGGAGGGGGCCGTCGGAGACTGTGAGGAGGAGGAGGATGAAGATGAAGATGATGCTCCTCCTGCATCACATCCTCCACAGCAGGTCTGTTTGTTTAATGTGTTCTCACACATGTCTCTGTTGAACCTGACACACAGGAGGAAGTGAAGAGGAAGTGACCTAAAGAAATTTAATCTATACATTTATGAGATTTTATTTCTGATGTGAAATGTAAAAACTCTGACCCTCAGCATCTTCCTCTTGTTCCTCTCTCTGATTTCCAGGATTCAGGTGGTCGTTTGCAGAATCCTCTGGAGGCGGCGATGACCAGGTAACAAACGTTCAGCCTGTCATGTGTCAGTTAACCCTTTATTATCTTTCAGTTTCCAGCCACCGCCAGCGTTTTGACCATATTCACTGACGTCTGAAGACGCACAGAATCATTTGCTCTGTAAATATATAAAGAGTTTATTCATCAAATTAAAGAACAGATCCTGTTTTTATTCTGTCAGATTCGTTTCTGTTTTATCAACTCTGTGACTTCATTCATTTATTCATTCATCTTCTAACCGCTTCATCCTCTTGAGGGTCGCGGGGGGGCTGGAGCCTATCCCAGCTAACATCGGGCGAGAGGCAGTGTTCACCCTGGAAAGGTCGCCAGACTATCGCAGGGCTGACACATAGAGACAGACAACCATTCACGCTCACATTCACACCTACGGACAATTTAGAGTCATCAATTAACCTAGTCCCCAATCTGCATGTCTTTGGACTGTGGGAGGAAGCCGGAGTGCCCGGAGAGAACCCACGCTGACACGGGGAGAACATGCAAACTCCGCACAGAAGGGCTCCCACACCCGGGATCGAACCGGCAACCCTCTTGCTGTGAGGCGACAGTGCTAACCACCACACCACCGCGCCGCCCGGAATTTGTGACTTTTCATAGAAAAAACATTTCAGACAAAAAGCAGAAAAAAAATGTATTTTGTCAGTCATTTTCAAGAACAAAATCAATTTCACATTTACATGTTTTGTTTTTTCTCATTTCCTCACGTCAGCCTGAACTGTATAAACAATAATAATAATGTTGTCTTTGAGGTGCAGCAGCAGAGCACGTTGTCATGTTTAGAGTTGTGCTGTCTCCGTCTGTCTCCTTTGTTTCTTCATCCAATCAGATTCAGAGTGTTGATCAAAACAGGAAGTGACAGAGTCCATCAGTGTCTCCGGGTCGTGCAGTTTACAAGCTGCTACATTTCTGTAAACAACGGCTGCGTCTGAAAGGCCAAGTAGTATGGATTGTAGTAGACCAAGTTAGTATGCAGTATGTCCGAAACTGTAGTAGGGAGGAGTAGTATCTAGTGGTAGTACGTAGTAGTAGTATGCAGTATGCCAGTGGGCCTTTCAGACGCAGCCAACATCTTCCTCCTGTTTCCAGCAGATCTTCTCCTTTGTTTGTTTTTGCACATGGCAGAGTTGTTCTGTTTCACAAGATGTATAACAGCGCCCCCTGTCTGATAACAGTGAAAACAGATTGTTTGAACATCTGGTGAATGACGGGGAAAGAGTTAAAATGAACTTTATTTTATGGAGATGTTTTTGGTATTTAGTGTATGAAACTATCTCAAATGTCCCAGAGCAGCAGATTCTGTGTGTGTTTGTCAGAACTCATCTTGTTGTCTGTTTCTTTCAGTTCTCTCCTGCAGCAGAGGAGACGGTCTGAGTCCAACAGAGACGGCAGACAGAGTGAGTGTGAGCTGCGTTCAGCCCTGAAACCTTTACTTAAACAGACACAGTGGTGCGTTCAACAGCCTGTGGCGTTATGCAGACGCACTGCCTTTTGATATGGCAGCGCTTCATTCAGTTAAACTCAGATGGGATTTATTGGCATCATGGGAAACTTTTGCCGACATCGCCAAAACAAAAAGTGACCACGAGATAAAGATTTGTCAGAATGTGGTTTGTAAAGATGCAGCTGCTGATTGGCTAACGCCTCTGACACGTCCACCAAACAAGAGAAGATCACCTCGAGACTGTTTCACACGTCAGTCAGAAACGGTGCTCGATAAGTTGAGACTGAACGTGTCCCTGCTGCCAGGTCACGTCAGAGGTTTCCAAACTGTGTCAGAATCTGCACCTCGTCTTTGAGTCATAACTCAGTCACGTCTGAACACAGGTGTGACACACATTAACACTTTAACAGTCACACTGAGATATGAATTTGCAAAATGTTTTCTTTGTAGAATAGTTTCTGACTCCACATTCAGCAACGTGTTTGATATGTTCAGATGACCCAAACTAACATGTGTTGTCACTGGAGCTTTTTCTTCTGTGACTCAAGTTTGAATTTTTGTCATGTAAAAACATTATAGACTTTAACATGGAACAAAATACATCCATTCATTCAGAGAAAAACATTTGCAACGACTGCACTGAAGTCATTAGTTGATTAATTGATCAAAAGAAAATGAATTGTGAACTTAGTTAAAATATTTCTTCCCAAATGTCTCAGATTTTCTGTTTTTCTTTGTTTTATATCAAAGTTAACAGAATGTTTTTGGGTTTTTGCTCAGAAAACATTTGAAGACGTCCTCATTAACTCCGATTTTTACAGATGAAATAATGAACAGATGAATTCAGAATGATCGCGACGATCATTCTGAATTCATCTGTTCATTATTTCATAGATTCAAAGTGTTTTATGTTATTTCCTTGTTGTAGTTGTGGTTTAATGAACACAACGTTTTAAATGAAGTGAACATGCAGCTGTTCATATCGCTGACTCTGCTGACGTAAACTGAACTTTATTATACCAGTGAACTTATATTAATCAGCTGATCTGTGTGTGTGTGCGCGTGCGCAGACGTGTCTCTGGGGCTGCTGACTCTGCGTTTCCTCCAGCTGCTGCTGGCGGCTCCGGGCGGCGCTCTGGACCTCAGGGACGTTCCAGCAAGCCTGAACACCCGCAAACGACGAGTCTATGACATCACACACGTCCTGAGCGGCTTCAACCTCATCAAGAAGGACTCGGACAACTGGATCAAGTGGATGTGAGTCTGAAAGATGATGTAATGACTCAGAGCCTGGTCGACAGGTCACTCCTGCTGTATTTGAACCATCAGGTCTCGTGAAGAACGTTTTTATGTTCGGACCCTGAACTTATTTCTGTGAGGTTTATTTGTTCTTCACCTGCTGATGAGATTTCATCAGTAACAGAACTGAACTGTGGGAAAGTTTCAGTCAGTAAAACATGAGAGGCGGTCATGTGACAGTCACAGAGATATCAGATGAGATGATGTCACAGCCTGCAGCTGGTGATGTCACACTGTCAGGTCCTGTCGGTACGTACACAGATATTTTTCT
Organism: Epinephelus awoara; assembly: GCA_035609425.1. Classification (NCBI taxonomy): domain Eukaryota; kingdom Metazoa; phylum Chordata; class Actinopteri; order Perciformes; family Serranidae; genus Epinephelus; species Epinephelus awoara. Next base: position 39,443,282 of record CM069305.1, on the reverse strand, counting down.
GAACGGATTCTTTTGCCCTCCGTTTGGGAAAACATTCCATCCACACAACCTTGTGTTATGACACATCTGCGTCTACACTGGAACGCTGAAACGACGAGTGTTCACACAGACAGTGTTGCTGCTGCTGCAGAACTCTCCTTATACAACTCACCTGTTATCATTTTATTAAGACTTCCTCTGTGGGTGACAGGCTGTCTCCTGATACCGGCTGTCTCTTTTACACAAACGTCACTTCGGCGCTGTTACTACCTTTGCTGAGGGTTTAAAGGTGAGACAGCTCTTGGTGCTCTGCATCGTAAAGCTTCTCTGTCTGCTCTGTGTGCAGAGGAAAGAGTCCCATCTCCAGCTTCCTGTGGAAGAACCCGCAGAGGCTGCAGAGCGAGCTGGAGAACCTGAAGGTGGTGGAGGACAAGCTGGACGGACTCATCAAAAGCTGCGCTCAGCAGCTCTTCGACATGACGGACGACGTGGAGAGCTCAGCATATCCTTCACAGCAGAGTGAAACGGAATCATCACTGTACATGTTCATATAAACACAACACAGGGTTTCTTTAACGCCTCCTCACGTCAGCCTACGTGACGTACGCAGACATCAGCCGGCTCAGATCCATGCAGCAGCAGACGGTGATCATCGTCAAAGCTCCGGAGGAAACGCAGCTGGAGATCCCTGCGCCACAGGAGGTAACTGACACCTGGGCAGTTTGTCTTCAGTGAGGTCAGTGAGTCACGTTTGTTGAGCAACATTCTCACACAATGATCATTGGTGAAAATTCCAGGAATCTGTGACGCACCGTCTGACAGGAAGTCAGCACAAACGTTTCTGAAGAAGATTGATGATTGAAATAAACCAGCACTAAAACAGCAGTGTCAGACTGTCGGGGGTTAAATCACTAATCACAGGTGGAAGGTTCATGCTCACCTTTACATACAGAGACAACATTACGACCTCGTCCACTGTCGCCTTGTCTGTTGTTGTGTTAAACCCTCTGACTCCGCCCTCTGGGGCCGTCTATTGACTGAATCATAAAGGACACATGGCAGTGTGAGAGCTGTGACCATTGAAATGAACAGGTCTATTTTCATATGTAAAATAAATGACTCTTAACACTTAATTAGGTGATCATATGGTGTGTGTGTGTGTTGATGCAGGACCACATCCAGATGCAGCTGAAGGCGGGGAGGGCTCCCATCACGGTGCTGACCTGTGAGCTGGGCTCAGCAGAGAGGAGCGGCTCCTTCTTAACACTGGAGGAGAGCCGAGTCAGGACGACCACACTGTGCACAGGTAACCATAGCAACCACATCTGTCAGTTTGTTTGTACACACACACACACACACACACACACACTAATATTGTACTGTTATTGTGAGTGTGACGCAGGTCATGTGAACAGCCTGTTGTGTTTAAGGATGATGAAGATGTGCAGATATACAACGTTATTATTACTCAGTCACACACGGCTTTGTGTCTGTTTACAGTCAGCTCTGTGCGTTGTCATGGAGACATTAAACACAAACCAACTCACCAACAGTTTGTCAGGCCGGAGTAGAGACCGTCAGCCCTCTGTAGGCCCTCTGTAGGCCCTCTGTAGGCCCTCTGTAGGCCCTCTGTCGGCCCTCTGTCGGCCCTCTGTCGGCCCTCTGTCGGCCCTCTGTAGGCCCTCTGTCGGCCCTCTGTAGGCCCTCTGTCGGCCCTCTGTCGGCCCTCTGTCGGCCCTCAGTCGGCCCTCAGTCGGCCCTCTGTCGGCCCTCTGTCGGCCCTGTGTAGGCCCTCTGTAGGCCCTCTGTCGGCCCTCTGTCGGCCCCTCTGTCGGCCCCTCTGTCGGCCCTCTGTCGGCCCTCTGTAGGCCCTCTGTCGGCCCTCTGTCGGCCCTGTGTAGGCCCTCTGTCGGCTCTCTGTCGGCCCTCTGTCGGCCCTCTGTCGGCCCTCTGTAGGCCCTCTGTCGGCTCTCTGTCGGCCCTCTGTCGGCCCTCTGTCGGCCCTCTGTAGGCCCTCTGTCGGCCCTCTGTAGGCCCTCTGTCGGCCCTCTGTCGGCCCCTCTGTCGGTCCTCTGTCGGCCCCTCTGTCGCCCCCTCTGTCGCCCCCTCTGTCGGCCCTCTGTCGGCCCCTCTGTCGCCCCTCTGTCGCCCCTCTGTCGCCCCTCTGTCGGCCCTCTGTCGGCCCTCTGTCGGCCCTCTGTCGGCCCTGTGTAGGCCCTGTGTAGGCCCTCTGTAGGCCCTCTGTCGGCCCTCTGTCGGCCCTCAGTCGGCCCTCTGCCGGCCCTCTGTCGGCCCTCTGTCGGCCCTCTGTAGGCCCTCTGTAGGCCCTCTGTCGGCCCTCTGTAGGCCCTCTGTCGGCCCTCTGTCGGCCCTCTGTCGGCCCTGTGTAGGCCCTGTGTAGGCCCTCTGTAGGCCCTCTGTCGGCCCTCTGTCGGCCCTCAGTCGGCCCTCAGTCGGCCCTCTGTCGGCCCTCTGTAGGCCCTCTGTCGGCCCTCTGTCGGCCCTCTGTTACCACAATGATCATAAAACAATCAGCACTTTAATAATAATGTAGATTTCTGAAGTTAGAAGACGTGTCATGGAGCTGAGACTTGCAGCTTTTATTTCCCTTTTATTGTCAGTCTCAGTTTGTTGTTGCAGCTGATCCAGAACAGGAAACACGTCTGACCTGCAGCTGTTAAAGAATCCGATTGGCCTGACATCACCTGACCATCCACCAATCACGTGTCGTCTTGTCTTTTATGAGCTGACGTGTCACCGGTGTGACGACTCAGTGATATTTTCTCTCGTGTTGTTGCTGCTGCAGGGTCGTCAGGTGCACAGAGGGTGTAGCCAGCAGCCGACCACCAGGATGCGCCAACTGTCCTCAGGGTTCAGACACAAACCTGGAAACATGACGAGTCGATGACATCACAGATTGTGTGCAGGTCCCAGCAGGTCACACAAAGACACTTCCTGCACACATGGTGAGAACACAGAGGAGGTTTCTGCTGAAGACAGATTTGAATTTGACCTCAGCTGCTGCGACACGCCAACGTCACGGGAACATTAAACCTTTTTTCATGGATCATTTTTCACCAGTGAGACAAGATTTTATTAAACTCCTCTGTGGAGCCAGACGGTTTGCTGATGACGGTGAGGAAGACAACAGGTTTTTATGTTTCTAAGAGGAGTGATGAAGAGGAGCTATAAGACAGAGGGATCAAATCGTTTCTTATATTTTATATGACGTCGTCTGCTGTGAAATATTTTGTTTCAGTTTTTGACTTTTCACTGTGTTTTTGATATAAAATGTTTTTCTGTCATCAATAAAAGTCAAGCTTGTATGAGACCTGTTGTTGGCCTGCGTCCTGAAGTTTGCTGGTTCAAATCCCTGAAGCAGCAGTCAGAGCCTCACAGTTGAAGGATTAAAATCAAATGTATAAGACAAAGATAAGACGCCAGATGAAATACGTACGGGGGACCGACATGAGACACAAGTTAAAAGATAAAACATGCTCCATAAATGTCTGAACAGACGGCCGATGGAAAGAGAGAGTGTGCAGAGAAGTCTGAATAATAATAATAATAATAATAATAATAATAATAATGATACGTCACATTATCCAGTGTGAAGTCGCATCTGTCAGTGAGATTATAGAACATAGTTGCTTTCATTGTTTTGTGTTTGTTTTTTGGAAAACGCTTTTTACTTTATTTCAGTCAGCTCAGATCACAGTACTTAAAACTTTACTTATATGATGCTAATAACACTGATAAATTAAACATGAATACAATTAAAAATAAATAAATCTACAGGGTTTAAAAGGAGTTCATAATAATACTGTCAAAGTATTTTCAGTTTCATTGTTTTTATTAAATGTATTTCATTGCGGGTGTTTTGTCTGACGTCACGTTGCTGCCACAGTTGTTTTCCTACTTACACAAAACACATTTTTCACATGATGTTTCCATTTAATTTCATTCCTGTTTGTTATTACAGCACATACTTCCCTCATGTCTCCTGCACATTGCATTTCAGTGTTTGAAGTAACGGCCGGGGGCAGCAGGCAGGGGGCAGCAGTGTGCTGTTAACCTGGCAGGATGTTGTTGCAGCAGAAACATCTTGCAGAATAATGAGTTGTAATTATAACAATTATTATTTGTTCAGTCTGAGTCTTGAGCTGCGTCAGTGTGGTGGTGGAGGAGGAACTGTTCACCTCCTGTACAACAGTAAAGGTTCTGCTCTTAAATCTTTCGTACAAGAACTGAAGTGTTTTCAGCAAAGTGTACTCAAAGTATCGAGAGTAAAAGTACTTATTCAGAAACATGATGGAGTTTAATTGTGTACATTAAATGTGTGATCCTGCGCAGCTTGGAAAAGTTGCTGCACGAGAAAAATATGATTTTGTTCTTTTGCATTTAAAGCAACATAACGAAGTTTTTGAGCCCTCAAAATATATATATCCAAGATCCTTGTGATGGTTCATCAACTCATGAAAGGTTAGATGACTCCTCCGTCATTGCTTGAGAGCGTCTGTTTCACTTGCAGTATGACGATGCACCATGCATTGTCAGGGTTCGGGTAGGAACCTGGACACAAAAAAGACTACAAAATTTGGCTGCTTGGCCCTCCTCGTCACGTCCCCCTCCTCGTCATGTTCCCCTCCTCGTCACGTCCCCCCCTCGTCACGTCCCCCTTCTCGTCATGTCCCCCTCCTCGTCATGTTCCCCTCCTCGTCATGTTCCCCTTCTCGTCATGTCCCCCTCCTCGTCATGTTCCCCTCCTCGTCACGTTCCCCTCCTCGTCATGTTCCCCTTCTCGTCGTGTCCCCCTTCTCGTCATGTCCCCCTCCTCGTCATGTTCCCCTCCTCGTCATGTCCCCCTTCTCGTCATGTTCCCCTCCTCGTCATGTCCCCCTTCTCGTCATGTCCCCCTTCTCGTCATGTCCCCCTCCTCGTCATGTCCCCCTTCTCGTCATGTTCCCCTCCTCGTCATGTCCCCCTCCTCTCTTTAGAGTAGCAAAGCTGAACCGAGGTGAACCAAGTCAGAGGTGGTTGTCATGGCTGAAACGACAAAGAAAAGGAAGAAAGTGAAGGTGTTGCCCAAGGAGACAAAGAAAAGAAAACGGGAGAGCGATAAAACAAGAGCTTCAACGAGGATTAATATTGGCACACGCTGGCGAGAGCTGAAAGAGGAGGAGGGATGTCCGACCGATGGTGACCTGGCGCTGTTTGCTTACAATCTGTATAATAAGGCTACTTTACCTGTTCTGAGAACATGATGATAATCGCGCATTACACGGCCAGCTTAGGAAGTTCACCGGTATCGTTGGCTTGTCAACAAATGCACGTGCACAAAGATTTTTGCGACAGCTGTAACAGACAATACCGTTTTCGTCTGTTAGGGGACCCCGTGAAGTAAAAAGAGCAATCCAACGTTGTGTTGCTTTAAAGCTTCACTGAGAGCGTTTACATGGACACTTTAATTCCCTTTTCATTCAGAATGAATATTTCTCATGTAAACTACCTGCAAAGACTTTAATTCCAAATGATTTCATTCAGATTTATTTCATTTTGAATGAGAAGCCATCATGTAACCACACCCAGATTCAGGAAAGTGAAAATAATATAATCAGCTGTGCGTTCGTTCCCTCAGAACGAGTTGTTTATATCTCCACAGGGAGCAGGTCCTCGTCTACAGAGATCACCATGTTGCACCGCCATGTTTCTACAGTAGCCCAGAACGGACAAACCAAACACTGACTCTAGATAAAGACATTCAGGTTTTCATGTGTTCATGTGTTTTCCCATCAGCCACTGTAGTTACACATCCCTCTGCCACCAGCAGCGTCAGAAAAACACAGATTTTTAATGTGGATCAGTTTACACATTCACAAGCCAAAAAAATAAGTTGTGGAGAGGTGAAGAGTGAAGTGTTTCTCTCAGACAGTAGAAGTATACAGAGGCATCAGAACTCCAGTAAAGTACCTCAGTATAGTGTGTGTGTGTGTGTGTGTGTGTGTGTGTGTGTGTGTGTGTGTGTGTGTGTGCGTGTATTCCTCTGCTCCGCTGCTGCAGTGTGTGACTGAGGTGTGGTTTGGTGAAATAAATCCTCCTCCGGCTGGTCCTGGTCCAGCTGAAGGAGTCCGCCCTCCTGCTGTCAGGACGGAAACACGAGACTCAAACACACAGATTTCACTCAACAAGTGAACACAGCAGGAAAACACAACTCTGAGTCGACTCTCAGACCAGACCTGAGACTTTAGAGAGCAGGAACCAGCTGCAGGTGAGTCTGTCTGTCTGTCTCTCTGTCTGTCTGTGTCTCTGTCTGTCTCTCTGTCTGTCTGTGTCTCTGTTTGTTTCCTGACAGCGTCTGAACTGTAGTTTAAGCTGTGACTCATGAGTGTTGGTCCAGATGTGAGCAGATGTTGCCTTCACTGTCTGCGTAGACTCAGTGTTTCTGCAGTTTTAATATCTGCTGTGTGTGTGATGTTCCTGTGTGGACCTGCGGTGGGTGTGTGTGGAGGTCACTCTGCGTTAGGTGTGATGTCATCGTACTTCACAGCATCATCGTCATCTTCTGTAAAGTTTGAGTGAGTCTGTGATGATCCTGACAGAGATCAGAGATCAGTGGAGCGTCTGTAATGTGAACACACACAGTGACAACACCTTTTTATTTCACTCACGTCAGGACGCTTGTGGTCACATGTCTGTCAGAAGCTGGGTGGTTATTGTCTTGTTTTTGTCTGTCAGCGGCGGCGTGTTGGCAGCCTGCAGCTGATTGCGTAACGTGCACACACAGATGACATGTTGTCCAGTCTGCAGACGCGGGGCGGCTCATAGCTGCTGCTCTCTGACTGAAACATGATGCTGAGATGTTTCCTGCTGAACAGAAACAAACTGAAACATTTGACTACGTAAAACTCAGCCTGTGAGCGCCGTCTGCTGGACACTGCTGAGAAGTGTCCGTCATTCCACACTGAACTTTTGGACCATTTTGGGAGCGCCAGTCTTGCACTGCGTTGTCCTGCGCTGTGCAGTGTGAACGCACTGAGCGCACTCTGAATATGAAGTGTTTAGTACAGAAGTCTGAGTCACACTGTAAAACTGTTTTGTATCAACGTGTTAACATGGAGGTCTGTGGGGACGGACTCGCTCTTGGAGCCAGCCTCAGGTGGACATTAGAGGAACTGCAGTTTCTGTCTCCTCCATGTTGGCTTCAGGCTGTTGCTCTGTGCTCAGCAGCAGAGTTGGGTAAGGGTTAGTCTGAGTGGGCGGAACGAGCCACCCGCTGAAGTCCCGCCCTACCACCTCCAGTTGCTGTTTTCAGCACGTCCTTTACTAACTTTTGTGGTGTTTGGTCTTGCGGGGATGTAGCCATTGTCTGCTTTTTTCGAAAAGTAACCAGTTACTTTACTGCGTTACTCCCTGAGAAAAGTAACTCAAGCACTTTTAAAGTACTTTTGAGTATTCTACATTTCCTATTGGCCAATGGACCACAGGGCGCTAAGCCTACATTTGTTTGTCTCTAAAATTAAAGTTATGGACCACTTGCCCTTCACTGAGATCCAGTTCTCCCATCACAGCCGTCACTGTGACCAGTAGAAACACAGAACGACATAAAGTAATAACATTAATAAATAGCGGCGAGGCTTTTATTCACCACAGCTGCAGAGGCTCCAGCTTCATTTGAACAAACTACATTATAGACGCTCCGTTATTTATTAATCCCTCTGTGTGTTTATATATTTACTTTTTATCCGCTCCGTTGTCTTTGTAAAGTTAACATATCGCACCGTCATTTCAAACTCAACACTTGTTTCAAATTAAAAGCCCCTTATAACCTCGGCTGAGAGAATCCCTCCATTTTCTAAATAGACTTTTATTCTGAAACATTTGTCAGAGGAGCCGTTTGCATCATGTGGCATCTTATTTTATTAACTGTGTAAATTCCACCGTGTTTCTTCGCTGGATGTTTAAGAGCATGAAATCCAGCAGCTATGTCTCTGTCACAGGAAACCCTGCTGAATAACTCCCAGCATGCCCCAGGGCTCTTTGTTGTGAGACACATTAAAGCTAAGTGGAGTCCTGCAGAGCTCCAGAAACCTCCAGGGACACGAGTTCAAGACCTGAACCCCCAACACACACACACACACACACACAGAAAGTGGACCACTGAACATTTCCATAAACAATGTCAGTCGTGAAACAAACGTACGACAGAAAACGTGGCGTTTGGTTATTTCCACGCACGCGGTGTTCATCAGCGTCAGGTCTCAGGTGTGTCGCGGTCATTGTTCGGTTCCTTTAACATGTTGTCTCACATTTACAGGAGCCTGTTGCTATGGTTACCTGCAGTTTAACACACCTAAGGCTCTGGTTTAGTGAGGTAGTCAAACTGCTGACCAATCAGAAACCAGGGTTTTCTGTGGTGTGTTTGGGTGAAACAGGTAAAACTCTAAATCAGACCTGAAGCTGTGTCTGTTCTTCATCTCGGTGCTGTGGAGTTTCTCCTCCTCTGCTCCTGACGTGGTTTGACCCGAGTGTTTGTGTTGTAAGGTGAGCAGCTCAGGTGGCGGTGTGGTTATGTGGTGATGTGGTTATGTGGCGGCGGGGAAACGCCCCAGCAGGTCGAACACTGCTCGTCTGTGTCCTGAATCCCACCCGGAGCTGTGTTTGCTTTGAGCTGGGAGCGGTGCGGCGCAGCAGGATCACAGCGGTGTCAGGACGGCGGAGCTGTTGATGCTGTGCAGAATGTTTGAACAGAAACATGAAGCTGAGGAGCTTCTGTCCCGTTGGTCTGTTCGTAGTTTGACTCTGACGTCGTCACATCAGATCGGTTGGTCCTGGTTTGAACTAAAGTCTCACAAACATTAAAGATGTTTTATTTATTTCAGTGACTGATTCTGGAGACACTGCTGAGCTGAGACTGATTCACAGCTGTAATTGATCCAGTCGTTGATCGGTCGGGAACCTGAGCTGATTAGATTTTGGAGCTCAAAGTCAAGTCTGTGTGACCTCATCGGCCATCTGTGACCTTGAAACTCTGCTGATTGTATAGATCTGTGTGTGAATCCAGCTAAAGGTAAACACAGACGTTCATTTCTCCTTTCCGTTATGTTGTCAGATAATTATACAAACAATCCGAGCCTATCTGTGTGAAAAAAATGCACTTTTAGTGGATGTATTTTGGCGTTGTTTGACGCTGTCTGAGTGCCCTGTTATTTAATATAGCGTGCGCTCACGGGCTGCAGGCAGGTCAGCCTGTGTAGTGTCTGTTGTTAATCTTGTCTGCTTCTCCAGACTGGAGGTGCATTGACTGACACTACTGTACGTAACACACTGAAAAAGCTCATATGACGCCACTTTAAAATATCTGAACTGATCCTTTACTGGTGAATAAACATGCAGCTGGTCAGAGTGGGTCGCAGATATTGTTTTATTGTTTTAATGGGTCATGTGCTCAAAATGGTTGGAAACCACAGTCACCAGTTCAGCACCAGTCGTCCCACAAAGATGATGTAACTGAGACATGTTGAATGAACATTCAGTGTGATGGATTTTTTCTCTCTGCATGTTTTAATGATTGCTAGAAACGTCATCGTGATCAGAAGGAAATCAATCTTTCATCTGACTGAGGATTTATTTTCAGGTAACGGCGGCTTCAGTGATCAATAAGAGAAACAGCTGAGTGATCAGTGGGACATGTGGGACATGTGGGACAGCAGAGATCCTCCTGAGCTCTTTGTTGAGTCTGATCAGTGAGAGTGAAGCTCGCTCAGCAGAGCGTTGCGACAGGCTCTCCAGATGTCACCTCACAGTTAAACAGCATGTCAGTGAATGCTGAGTGGACCTCATTAGAGTCCGCTGTGTGTTAATGAGAGTCTGTTTACAGCCTCACAGAGCACTCTGTTGACTCGTGCTGTTTTCACGGGGAGTCGAGTTTTTAATCCCGCTCAGAAAGAACAGAGTCGACTTCAACAGCCCTCTGAGGTTTTTACAGACTGCTGAGAGTTGATGAGTTGTGACCAGTGCTGAAACTGTTAGACGTGATAAAACATATCGATCACCTTTTCATGATTTCTTGATGACTCTATCGACCGGTTCCTTGTTCCTGACAGTGAGACTCAGACACCGTCTCATTCTCTCTTCATTCTTCAGTCTCACATGAAGTTCATATTCAGGTTAAATTTAAGCTTCTTTAAGACGTCAGTTTGACTCATTGTTTTAATTTCTACTAAAATCCAACTGGAAACTTTCTGCAGAGAATAAAAACAATCCAACAACTAAAAATAAAAACTGAAACTTTTCTTGAAAAACTGGGTCAGATTGGTGCGTTATAAACCTTTGGTCTCACATGGGGCACTAAGTTTTTCAGTAATAACCGTTCAGTTATGTTTGGACATATTTAATACCATATAGAATAAAACTTCATGCAGCAGAGACATGAGCCCCTTTCACACAGCATGTTCAAGAGCTCGTGCACATGCTGTGTGTGTCTTTAACTGTCTGGAGGACATGAGGTCGGCGCTGGGCGCTACTTTTGTGCCTTTCTGCGGCAGCTTTCAAGAGTGCAGCCATGCTAAGCAACCATAACCAGCTCCGCATCACAGCCTGTTAACCTGAAACCCTGAACTCAGAGCTGATCTACTTCCTGTGTGTCTGTGGGACAGATGTGACGCTCTGACAGCTCTGCACTAACATGATCAACTCCTCCTCCATATTTATCACACACTCATTTTACTGATTCCAATAGTTGAACTCAGTTTATGTCAGCGTGCAGCTGTCTCACCTACCCTGACGTACGTGTGCGGCCCCTAAAGAAGGAATATTGCTCTTTTCTTCTGCCTCACTGTTCTGAATATGAGGTACGATCACAGAGTGGGGGACAGAGTTGTCTCGTCGGGACCATGGGTGGCGTGGGCGTTTTGCCAATGTGTTGTGTTTCTGGTCCACCACAAGAGATTTTAAAATTAGCAGTTAGCAGCTAACTCAAAGAAGAGGAACAGCAGTTGTTAGCAACAGTTAGCAGCTAACAGGAGCTCCTTACCCTCCGAGCAGGGGATGAGATCAACCGCCATATAACAGGGACACTAAATGATTGTTATTGACATGTGATGTCATTGTTATTGTTTATAAAGAGCTGCTGACACGTATGTTATATGTCACACTAGAGGCTGACGCTGATGTGTTACATGTCACGCCTCTTTTGACTCTGTGATGTCATCATGCTGTCTGACATCACACTGCAGTGACATGATGCTGCCGTTGTTTGGTTCTGTGTGAAAATGCTAATTCAGTGTAAAGCAGGGACTTGGTAGCGTCTCTGTGTGAAAAGAGCAAATGTTGAACTGCAAAGTTTTACTTTTGAGGAAAACCTCAGTTTGTTTCTGTGACTGCAGTGAAACACCTGACAGAACCTACACGCACACGCATGCACACACACACACACACACACACACACACACACACACACACACACACACACACACACACACAGTGGAAGTGAAGCCAGCGGTTTGTTTTTCCTCTCGTCATGGCGGGCAGGAAGCCCAGTGTGGCCACAGCAGCAGCAGCAGCAGCAGAAGAAGAAGGGCCTCTGTGTTCAGCTGGAATGTGCGGTGGATTTTCTACCTAATTAACCTCCATGTTGTCGTGCGAGACCGCCGCTTTCTGCACGATGGAAACAGCCGATAGGCTCGGCCGTCTTTAAGCCGTCTGATCCAACAACCAAGAGGCTTTGTTTGTGTTTGAGGCACGAGACCGAGCCGATAGGACCTGACTCAGCAGAGCTGAACGCCATCGCTGCAGAGTGAGGCAGCTTCTGGCTAATGAGGCTAACTGGATCTTATTGTCACCATGATGGAGTCTGATGATCAGACTGGAACCAGCAGCAGGTTCACCTGGATCTGTAGCGTTCTTTATAATAATCAGATGATAGATCAATAACAGAATGTGAGAAGGTCAAAGAGCCGAGAGGAAAGAATTTCTGCTCTAAGAAAAGTTTTCAGCTCTGATGTGTAGCGACATATTTGATGAGGTGCAGATCAGCAGAGACTTACTGAGGTGGAGATACTTTATATTTTAGAGTGAGTGGTTTTCAGTTGATTAACAGGAGACCTGCTGACCCTTGAAAAGTCTTTAAAGGCACTGAATATATTAAAGACGAAGCCTTAAGGTAGTAAAATCTCTTGAATCAGTCTTTCCCAAGTCTTAAAAAATGCTCAGATATGGATCATAGGATTTTGTGAATTGTTTTTTATGCCTCCGCACGGCTGATACCATCATCATCCTCACTGTGACCTCGTCACATGACCACGTTTGGTCATTAACACATGACGTCCAAGGTACCCTGGGTGTGTTGGTTGTTGACGTTCTGGGACGCCGTGTCAACTTCAGCCTGTTACATGCATTGTCTGTTTTCAAAATACACTTCTGTTTTCACAGGAAATGTACAGTTTGATACAGTCTCTTTCAAAATAAAAGCACTACGGTGGTACAACACCGCCAGCTGATGCTTTTTTTCCTTCAACACACACACGTGGTTACGCCGGACTTCGTTGTCTTCAGAGTGAGAGCAGGTTGGCTAGAGGCATTATGTTTTCAGTGTCTGTCTGCCTGATGTCGTGAATATGTCATCGCACAAACACTTTGAAGTAATTCCAATAAACGTCCACTCGGTCTCAACAATGTACTGATTACATGTCTGCGCTCAAAGATCAAAAGTGACTGTGACTTTGCATTTGTCTCATTGTCATAAATGTGATATCTCAAAAAGGCCTTGAGGGAGTTTCCTTAAATTTGGCACAAACACTTGCATTCAAAAATGAACTCATTAGAATTTTGTGCTCAAAGGTCAGTGTGGCCTCACCAAAAATGTTTTGTCCATAACTGAAGAATTCATTCACTAATTCTGACCAAACTTGACACAAATGTCTGACAGGATAAAATAATGAAGGTCAAAAGGTCAAAGGTCAGCTTGACTGTGACATCATCATGTTTTAACGTCATATCTCAGGAACAGAAGGGGAGACATTTGGTCAGATACTGAATTGGTGACTCTAATCTTGAACCTGTGCTGGTTGTATAGATCTTCTGTGTGTGAAGCATCCATGTTTTCACTGACATGGATGGAGACTGTCAGAGCCAATTTAATTTTGGTTCTTTTATAATTGATCTTAAACTTGATTCCAGTGGCATCAAAAAGTCTAAGCTATAACCGGCCTTGAGCCGCAGTAACTCTGAGTTGTTGGTGTTTCTGTGTGAAGTCATTGTCAGGACGCTCTGTGACTCTCAGACTCACGTGCAGGTGAATTAAAGCCTCTTTGAGCTCCACGCTCCTCAACGTCAACACAGGAAGTGGATGGAGCTGTCGCCCAGCATACCTTAACCCAAATTTAACAAGGCCAACACTGTTCTTGGCAAAAACCACTGCTGTTTCTTTTTTTTCCACCGTGTGGTTTGGATGGGGCTGTTGTGGACTCAGCTGAGCTTCAGGCTGCAGATTTAAAGACTCCAAACACTTCAGATTTCAGTTGGTTTAAAGTGTCTCTAATGGAGCAGGTTTGTCGCAGCTGAAAGATAACGAGGAGAGATGCACTTTCACTCTGTAATTCTGCAATTTTCTCCAAACCAGCAGAGTAAGCGTCTGAATAATGGAGCAATCTCCTGGTGAATAAATAAAGACATCACACAGACTCATTCATCGAGCTTTGATTACTCAGTGGACGGAGGAAAGTGTAGCGTACAGCTCATGATAATGAGGTTTATTTGTGCCTGCAGCTGTAATTTCAGGAGTCATCTGTCCACAGGACTGGAAGGCTTTGGTTAGCATGTTGGAGGATGGGTGGGGGGGCATTTTGCAGACGCTGGTGGAAAAGGCTCAACATGACCATGAAATGTGCTGCGAACCTCAGCTGCTGTTATGGTGCGTTTGAGTGCAGGATATGGATGTAAATAAAATACAGAGCTGCATCTCTAACGTGAGATGTTGCCTTCAAAGACACCTCAGTAGGTGTTCGTTACGTCTCCAGTGTCTGAAGACGAATCTGGATCTGATGATTTCAAACAAACTGAGGATTAAAGGAGGCGTGAGCTGCAATTTGTGTCAAAAATCACGCTGTTTCTCAGAGTCGTAACTCAGATCTGAACTAACATATATTTTTAGATTCGGTGTGGCTGACATTTCCTAAAGATATTATTATCTCTGATGCCCACAGCGAAGAAATGCTCGTAAATCTAGACTAGAAATCTCAGAGGGGAAACTCTTGTTTGAACTGCAGAAGCTTCCTGAGAATCTTCATGTTTGTAAGTTTTCTGCAGGTTCACAGTGATCCAGTGGCAGCTGCAAACAGGAGCTGCTCCGAGATCATTCAGCAGTTTTAATGGAGACAATTTGACCAAATACAAATAAATGTAGCCTCAACAAAACTGCAGCTCAACTCGTAGCCCACAGCTAACTAACTGACTCCAAAGCAACATTATACTTCCTGGTTACGGTCCGTCAGCGCTCCAAGACCAACTCGTTCTGAAAGGTCGTGGACAGACGTCTGTTAAACTACTTTTTCCCGAAAATCCAAAGGACGTGATGTCGTGCATTCCCGAGTGCGTTGCTTCTCTTTAGCTCTGCGACCGTGCTGACAGTGTGCAACTCTAGCTAATTTTAGCTAGGAAATGGAGTCTGCTAACAAACGACTGACATCCACTTCAACACAGAGTCCACACGCTGTGTTACGTTATATTCTGAGCATGCTGTGAACCCTGCGGCTCAGGTTTGCACTGGCTAGTTGCTATGGCAGCTAAGGTCTGAATTGCTAGCTAGCTGACGTAGCAAAATACTGTCTTCGGTGTTAAACGTCATTTAATTCATCCAGACACCAGGGCTGATCTGACTCGTAAATTAGCTAGCTTGCTGTTAGGTGAATTATTTCATCGGCTAACGTTATGAAGCAGCCAAGGCCAACGCAATACAGCATAGCTTAGTTACAGCTAGCTGGCTCACAAACATTAGCGTTAACAAAATGCTATCTGAGTAGATTTGTTTGGTGGCTACCTAATTGTTTCCCCAGCTGACGTGATCCACGACGCTAACGTATGTATTATGGCATCATCAGTTTAACAGAAAAAGAAGAATCTTTACTTCTGGCAGTATTAAACGTACTCCATCAGGATGTCTGGATTTGCTCCTCTAGGGCTGCAGATACTCCAGACATCAGGGAACGTGCTCGATTGAGACCGACCTCAGCAAGAATAACATCAACATCATTTATCTTTTCTTTTCAGTAAAGACGAAATGCAAAAATTACCACTCCCACTAAGACCGTGACTCATATCCCAAACGCAGTGTCTGTCAGAAAAACTGCATTCTGATTTTTTTGCATGTCAGGCACACTCTAAAACAAAGCTTCAGACGTTCTTTGGTATGAACTGTGATTAGTAATAGGAGCTGTAGTTTTTGGGTTCGGATGCAGAATCAGCGGTTCGGTCCTTTACAGAGAGACAGATGCAGTGAAACCTGCAGTGTGTCTGTAACCTGAGACTCTGGATGTGGATCTCAGTGTGTAACTGTGTTACGTCACCGTGCCGCTGATCTCAGAGCAGCTTCTCAACCCGACCAACAACCAACCAGGATCAGTGTTTTCCTCAACAGCTGCTTCCAATTACTCCCATAATACTCTCTGTCTCTGTTTCCCACATCAAAATAAACCCCTGCTCGCCCCCTCCCCGTCCGCTGTCATACAAGTGACTGCGTTTGGCGTGTTGGCGTTAACGTGTGTGAGAGTTGAAAGCTGTGACAGAACATATATTCACTGGGTGCACCTGAAACGACATGTTCACTAACGGCGTCCCTTCTTGTTGTCATTTGTAAAGACAGACGAGTCTGATGATGTCAAATAAAACTCTTTACTCTCAAGTTCACATGAAACAGACCAGTTGGACTGATATATCTGTATTTCAGGAGGTCCCTTTGTGAACTGCATTTTGAGGCCGTCTCTCCCCAGCAGGGTGAAAATGTCATTTTTCATTTCACTGATTCTCTCTAAGCTGTAATTTTGTTTCTGAGTCGTCATACGAAGGCTCGTGTGCGAGCTCTCCCCCTCCTAAAGTGGATTTGTTCAAATTGGAAAACGTATCCAGTTATCCTGGTTCTCATATCCTGGGCACATCTTTTCCATCCGTCCCTCCAGCTTTGATCCCTCAGGGAAAATCACTCCTGATATGTTGAGGTTTTATTTCCACTGCATTAGTGCAGCGCGTCGTCGCCCTGCTGGCTCTGTTCACAGAGTTTTTCCGTTGTTGCTCAGTGGGTTTTTGGTTTGGTAACGGTACACTTGACTGGTGAAGCTCCCAGACGTATCTGGCTCCGATTCACCAATCAGCTCTGCAGTGGAAAAACCAAGAGATGCCGATACTGAGATGTCGACACCAGAGCTGAAGTGTGTTCTGTATTATTGTTACTGTGGTCCGAGTTTCCACAATAAATTTCAGAACAGCAGAGATGGTAGAGATTAAACTCTCTGACTCTGAGCTGTGAGGAAGTCTCTTCTTCTCCTGCAACATTTCAGACTGATTCTTCTTCAGAGTCAAAGACTGCTAGTTTCTTGGATTTGAACAAATTACGACATGAAGCAAGGAGGGCTTTTACTGCTCACCTCCTTCTGCCCCGCCCACTTTCAGTAGTTCTCTCATCTGCCCCCCGGAACAGCGCCGAGCTTTGGAGCCAATTTTACATATCGGCCAGATGTAACGCCCCTGTAAATCAGTGGATCTTTTTTTGAGCATCACAACCTTCATGAAACGACTAGGTGTATTTATTGTCTTTCTACAGCACATGGTGACACAGTGAAATACAGGGTGCAGTCCCTTCATGCTACACAAGACTAAGGCCTGATCCCAATACCCCTCCTTGTCCACTACCCTCGGCCCTCAAGATGAAGCAACGAGGGGTAGGGGTAGAAATCCTTCCCTAGGAATTGGGACACCACTCACTACGTCACTGCGTCGGTTACGTTCACTCATACGTAACTATTTTCAACAGGAAGCTGCGAGCCATCTACATTTCCAACCGGCATCTACAATGGAGTCTCCCGTTGAGTTCATCCTACCGATCGCGTTTGCCGCATTCATCATGCTTTGTTTGATGATCGACAGACGACAGGGGACTTCTGCTAGCTAGCTAACCAGCTAACATTACGAGGCAGCATAGTTATGCTAGCTGGTGTGTTATCGTAATGTGAAAAGTACGACAATTTTGCAGAACAGGTCAGATGACAGACGCCAGATAGTGCGAGCTAGCTAGCTAGCTAACAAGCAACCTGACGACAGTAACATTAGCTATGTATGAACTTTTTTCCCCGTCTTTTGCTCGGTGGTAGCCATGGCGACGTCTACCCCTCGCTGGCAAGTCAGCATCTGAAATCCCTCGCTCCGAAGGGCTAGTTTCATACCCACTACCCCTCGTTATGCCCCCTACCCCTACACGCTAAAAGGAATTGGGACACCACTACCCCTCGCAGGAACGCAGGAATGTAGGGGTAGGGCTAAATGTTCTATGTCAGAGTGTGGAACTCTTTGTGAACGTTAATGTAAAATAACACGTAAACAACAGAGCTGTATATAATGTGATCTGACACCCAGTCTGCTGAGCACCTCGAGCCCTGATCCTGAACCAACAGATCGAACTGCTGCATCTCTAGTTTCTCTGTGAGTGATTTATGTTACGTTAATTATGTTTTTAGCTCTAAGATACTGTCTAAGACTTGACAAACAGTAAATGCGGCACATAGACTCAAAATGTCAGAGTGGACTTTGACAGTCGGCAGAACTTCAGATGATATAAAGCTGAAGGTTCGAACAAGTTGGATGTTTCCTTCCTGTCGAGCCTGATTTTTAATCTCAGTCAGTCTCAGAGACGTCATGTGGTGGCAGCAGTGTGCCTCACTGAGTCACAGACCAGAGTTATTCAGAGGCTTCAGGCTCTCGGACAGTCTCCTGAACGTTGGAGCAAATTCTCCTTCAGATGCAAAGTCTTCATGCAGCCGTGGATTGATGGGAAGTTTCCAACCTCAGCAGTGTTTGTTTAATGAGCACTGAACCCATGAAACATAATGTGATGTAATGAGCCTTTAATTTAGTCTCTGACATGTTTGATGTTTGTCATATTTCCCATATTGCTCAGTTTATTCCATCTTTCCCTCGCAGCAGCCTCTCTCCTCCTCCCTCGTCTCTGACTCCAGGCCTCATTGTTTTCCAGCCTCAGTCTCTCCCAGTGTTGTGTAACGAGAGTTTGTCGTGAGCTTCCTGTGGTTTCTGGTGACTCTCGCCCTCTCTGTGTTCGGAGCAGCTCTTATGTAAGAAGGCAGGATTTAAGATGGTTGGTATGTTGTTATGTGACAGTGTTTCTCAGGCTGAAGACGCTGGAGGAGATCCAGACTGGTTCCAGTAAAACAACACGTGCTTCAGTTTAACTGCGAATTAAACAGACCTGCATGTGAACGTTTAACAGAGACCAAGTGAGATCAGCAGCAGGGAGTCTGAGGAGAGATGGAAATGTTGTAGATGATGAGTTTAAAGATGAAAATCCAGGTGAGACTTTGTTCCAGCTGCTTTTTGTGTTGTTTCCTGTTGAGAGAATAAAAAGCTCAGAGTGTCTGTTCAGTGACAGCAGGACAGGAAGTGTGTGACGGGATGTTTGACCCCTCAGAGGTGTTTGCATCAGAGGAAATCAGCATGTCCTGTGTGTGTGTGTGTGTGTGTGTGTGTGTGTGTGTGTGTGTGTGTGTGTGTGTGTGTGTGTGTGTGTGTGTGTTGACGTCATGTTGTTTACAACCAGGGTGGGAAATTCCTGCTCCAGCAGCCAGATGTTGCAGCAGTTTGTCTCCAGGACAGTTTGGCTGCAGGCCGACAGTCCTGATCTGATCTCAACATCCAGTGAGCTGGTTAAAAAAATTAAGAAGCAGCTCTTCTGGCTGTAAAAACAATGACTCAAACATTGCATTTCCTGGTCCACGGTTCCCGCGGCTCCTTAAAAAGTCTTAAAATGCATTGAATTCATTAATCTAAAAATAAGGCCTTAATTGGCATTAAAATGTCTTAAATCAATCTTTTAAAAGTCTTCAAAATGTTAAAACATGGTAAGCAGGATTTTATGATTGTAAAACTTGTAAAAATAATAGGAAACATTTTTTTTATTTTATTTTTTTAAATAATTTGCCGAACAGCAGTAACGTCACACAACCACGAGAGCGGAACCACCAAAACAGTGACGTGTTTGTGGCCGTGACTCTCTGAGCAGATGCACGTCGTTCATGTAGCAGTCGGACCACAGTGGAAAGCTTAAATTTAATGAAAATTGGCTGCTCAACAAAGATTTTTCTGGATGGATGAAACCGGTACCAGGCAATTTATATGAGGCACGGTGTATTTTGTGCAAGAAATGTTTCAAACTGGGCGCGATGTGAATCAAGGCAGTGGATTCCCACATGCACAGCACGAAACACAAAGCCTCAAAATCAAGCTGTCATCAAACGGCAGGTATTTCCCAGTTCTGTTCTACTCTCGTCTCTACCGTGCCTCCACCCCATCTCCGATATGGACAATGTTCAAGTGCACGCCTACACTAAAAGCAGAGGTACTGTGGTGTCTGAACACCGTGACAAAACACCAATCATACAAATCAAATGAGGGAGTTTTTTCATTTGTGTTGATTGTGTCGTTGGTCTTAAATTTAACTTGCCTTAAGCTGTAGGAACCCTGAAGGACCAGAGATGCAACTTTTCTGTCGTGTTCTGCTGTTCAGTGCACGGTGCTCCAAAATGTAAAAACCTTTTAAAATAGGAGCGGCATTTGAAATATATAAGATGGAAAAGATCACCTTCTCGCTAAATCTTAAGATGGGTTGCTTCTTACAATGCTGGGAAAAATGGATGCAGTATATTGGACCCTTGAGACCCGACTTTGTTATGATAATGCATTGAAGGAAATTGTTGTTTTGTTTTTTGTTTTTCCTTATGTATATATACATATATGTATCTCAAATACATTCACCTCGGTGCCTGTTTTGATCATTATAGTATGCTTATGAAGGTGTGAAGCCAAACTGCTGTATGTTCCTTCTACTTTATCTCTCTCTGGATGTATATAGTTACACGTTTATTAATTCCCATTTTGTTTTACTTCTATGCTACATATACATGTATGTTTATATGTGTGTAAGGGTGTGCTTAAGTATATATGCACAGATGTGAGGATGGTATATATGAATATGCACATGGTTTTGCTTGTTTGTTATTACCATTTTAAGTCAACTTTATTTTTCCCTTTTCAAAAGTAAAAAGAAGTGGACTATAAGCCGATATAACAGGAAGATAGGCTGAAAGACAATTTATATATGGTTTCAGTACCTCTGGAAATGTATCCCTATTTTCACTCTTTTTCTCATCTTTGGAGATTGTAATATTTGAGTGCACTTCGAAATAAAAAGAAAATTTAAAAAAAAAAAAAAAAAAATAGGAGCGGCACAGTTTAAAGTTTTTTTGTTGTTTTTTTTACTGTCATCGTGACGTCAACATGCACAAAAAACACGGCACGGAAGACTTTTTTTTTAGTGAATTGAGTATCAGGAGAAAAGTGAACTTAAAAATGCATCTTATTGTTTTTTGAATCGGTGCCGTCAGTGTTCAGTTCAGTGTTGAATTATTTAGATTAAACAGTCTTTTCCAGGATTTCATGATGTCATAATCACAGCAGTAACGCGAATTCAACAAATCCAGTAGTTCCCTTTGAGTTTCACCAATCATAGCAGCCCCCTGCACAACGTCACCAAACTCACTTCCTTGTTTCTGGTTTTACGCAGTCGTGTGCGCCATGAACGCCTCACATTTGACAACAAAACTTGCGGCTGATGACGGTGCGAGACATTCCCCTGATGCTCTGCAGGAAAGCAGGATGAAGTGTTTTGCACCGTGTGCAGCGCTGTGATCGAACACCAGCGACATCAACTGACAAACACTTTTCTAACATTATCATAAAACACATCCAGAGAACAGCTGAAAGGCTTTAACAACAGACCAAACAAACATCATGACCGAGGCTGTTGGATCCACAATCTGAAAGAATCAACGTGAGCTGGATTAAAAAGCAGGTTAGTCGCAACCTTAGTGTTTAAAGTGTTTAAATCATTCTCAGTTGAACAAGCTGCCTTCAGTTTTTAAATGACTCTGGACTGTGGGAATACGGGGCACTGAGGTCGTTGCTACGAGCCATCCGGTCCCTGTAATACCAAAGTGAGAGCCGTGTCTGTTTACTGAGCACAAAGTCAAACACGTTCTCAGAGGGTGTTGTTCCTCCACCAGGGTCGTCCTTCGTCATTGATTCTGTCTGTGATATTAACAAACAGGGTGTCAGTGAGGGGTCCGGTTTGGGGACCTCAGATTTGCGTCCCCTCTTTGCAGATGATGTGATTCTGTTGGCTCCATCTCACCGTGACCTCCATTATGACCTGGGGCAGTTTGCAGCCGAGTGTGAAGTGGTCGAGATGAGAGTCAGCATCTCTAAAACTGAGGTCATGGTTCTCTGCTGGAGAACGTGGATTGTTCCCTCTGGGTTTGGAGAGAGTTACTGCCTCAAGAGAAGGACTTCAAGTAACTTTAGAGTCTCTTTAACAAGTGA
The DNA here is from genome assembly GCA_035609425.1 of Epinephelus awoara. Lineage (NCBI taxonomy): Eukaryota > Metazoa > Chordata > Actinopteri > Perciformes > Serranidae > Epinephelus > Epinephelus awoara. The sequence goes on along the minus strand of CM069305.1, from coordinate 39,421,652 downwards.
GGGTAAGATGGAGCGTGAGACGGATTGACAGTTTGATGCGGTGTCTGCAGTGATGCAGGCGCTGCACCAGACTGTTGTGATGAAGAGGGAGCTGAGCCAGAAGGTAAAGCTTTTCATTTCCTGGTCCATCTGTGTCCCAACCCTCACCTATGGTCATGACCTCTGACAGAATGAGGTCACAGATACAAGCGTCTGAAATGAGTTTCCTCTGTAGGGTGTCTGGGCTCAGCCTTAGAGATAAGGGGAGGAGTCAGACATCTGGAGGGAGCTCGGAGTAGAGCCGCTGCTCCTTCATGTTGAGGTGGTTCAACATCTGATCAGGATCCTCCTGGTCCAGCTGGTAGGAGGCCCCGGGGCAGACCCAGAACACACTGGAGGGATTATAGATCTCATCTGGTCTGGGAACACCTCGGGGTCCTCCAGGAGGAGCTGGAGAGTGTTGCTGAGGAGAGGGATGTCTGGAGGACTTTGCTATAGGATGAAAATGGGTGGATGGATAGACAGAAAACATTGCAACATGTGTTGATATTTTTTTAGAAAATTCTGTAGTGAAATCAGGCAGCTGAGGCTGAAACAGCCCCAAAAAAGCCCACAGAGTAAAATCATTTTTGCATATCGCATGTTTTCCTCTCACCTTGAATGTTTGAAAGCACCGACAGTCATTTTTAAAATGTGGTCTGTCTGTATGTGACTGTGAGATCGGCTCCAGGAGCTAACGAGACAGAGACGCCTTGTCTGCAGGTGTCTGAACACCTGAACAGTGAGAAACTGCACCGATCCTGTCGGCTCAGCAGAACTCCTGCCGGCTTCTTTGATCTCCGTCAGTATCAGAGGTGTTTTCTCAGCCTCAGTCCGGCTGCTCTGTCTCATCAGCATCATTTCCACGACTCCGCTCTGCTGCTCACTTCACAAAACAACAGCGTTTGTCTGTGACATACTTTGTTCACCTCACAGAGTTTTACTGTAAAAGCTTTCACATTCCTGTGAGGCTCAGCGGCTGCAGGCACCAAACCCAGCCGGTACGACCCGCCGAGCTCCGTGTCCCCGCTCAGATGAACTGTAAGGACTCTTTAAGCTTCTTTGCAGCTGAACTGAAGATCTTTAATCATGTTTTCAGGACAACAGAAACATTGTTCTCATGAAACTCAATGATTCAGACAGAAGTGATGAAGAGGAGGAGGAGGAGGAAGGTGTCGGCCTCTAGCTGACTGAAATGTTTTAGACCTTTCTCAAACACCGTCTGTACGTACAGTAAAGGTCAGTTTCAGATCTGGGTTTCATGGTTCATGGACAGTCGTTCCTTTCAGATGTGGTCGTGTGTGATGTAGCTGCCTCAGTGAAACAATGTCATGCGAGCAGGGTGTGAGCCGCAGCAGAGGCCTTTTGTTCAGACTGAATTCTTTGCTGTGGACGACCTGAGCGTACAACAGACTGACACTTACATAAACCTGCCTGCATAACTGAAACCTCTGCAAAAAACAATAATGAACACAAAGCGCTGTCGTCTGGTTCATCTGTACACAAGCAGACATGTACAAATGATACAACATGTTATCATCAGCATTAGGGCTGAGCCAAACTCAGAATGATGTCAGTCAAATCAGATTTTGCTGTTCGCTCTTTTATTTCCATGTAGAGTTGAGGCTGGACGTTCAGGGCTCAGTGACCTTCACATCATATAGTAAACAGGCCACATTAGCCCTTTGAGCTAATCCGTGCTAACTACGTTAACGATGGATCAGAAATGTGCAACATTTTTTGCCGTCACTAGATATCAAACAGAAGCCAGACACTGTCATGTATTAAGATGAGTTAATAGTTGCGTGTCGGCTCTACACAGAGTCTGTGCAGCTGTGAGCATTTCTACTTGTGTGGTGGTGTCTCAGTGTCGCTCTGCAGTTACACCTCCAATACACTAGTTGGGTTTCTGTGTCTCTGTTAAGTTTCTGTGAAGTGATAAATGAATTTTTGTTTGTGCCACTGGAGACATCTGATTTCATTGTGCAATGAAAAGGCACTGATTGATTTACATTTGACACAGCAGCCTGCAGACATTTCTGCAGCTGCCTCTGTCTCACTCTCCGTGAGTCTGTGTCTGCAGCTTCCTGTACCTGAGAGCAGCGTTAAAGTCAAGAGTGCGCACCCTGCAGCTAAATCTGGGGGCTTTACGCTTTTGAGATGCTGGCAGGCAGACTGTGTTACCTTTGGATAGAGCCAGGCGAGCTGTTTCCAGCCTCTATGCTAAGCTAAGCTAACCACATCCTGGTTGCAGCTTGATATTTACCACAGATATGAGAGTAAACGCCAATATCAAGACCTTCTCTCCTGCAAAGCACCAAATCAGTGTTTAACTGTACAGCTGAGTCTGTCTCAACACGAGCCGGCAGCTTCACCGGGTTGTGTTTTAACAGTTCACTCTTCCAGGATCAGGAGATTTAAAACATTTAAAAATATGTCATTTTTATTTTTCTCTCCTGACCTGCTGTGCTCAGAAAACACACGAGAAACTAAATCTTTTCTGTTCATTAGAAGCTCAGACTGTTTCAGTTTGTTTGAGCTCCTTCAGTCGCTCTTTACTCTGCGGTCACACACAAGCTTTGGGTTAACCACTGGATCCGGCTGAGTGTGTTTACCTGTGTGTGTGTGTGTGTGTGTGTGTGTGTGTGTGTGTGTGTGTGTGTGTGTGTGTGTGTGTGTGTGTGTGTGTGTGTGTGTGTGTGTGTGATGAAGACAAACTTCAGTGTGAGTCAGACGGTCAGATGAAACATTAATGAAACATTATACGAGCAGCAGCAGCGACTCTGACGTGTTGTTCGTCTTCAGGTCGTTTCTGTCACATCAGCAACATCAGGCTCCTTTTACACAGCAACCATCAGTTTTCACTGTCAGGCCGAGTTAATCAGAGTTTTTAGCTTCAGATAAAAACAGCGTGTGTTTACAGGGGTGTTGATTCACCTGTACAGGATGGTCTGTGCTGCAGTTGCAGGATTTATTACAGGACTTAGCTGCAGTAGGTGTTCCTAATAAACTGGACACTGTGGAGCAAATACGCTAAAGCACCAGTAACAGTGAAATGCAGCCCAAAGCAAACAGCTTCTTGGTGCTCCTGTGATATTTGCATATTTGCGTGAGAATAAATGAGGTAACAGAATTGGCCCTGTTCTTACAAATGTGTCTCACTGAGAAAACAGTCCAAGTCAGAAATGTCAGCACTGACAGCCTTATTGTTGGTGTCTGTGTATGATGTTTCAAGTCTTGATGGTGCTTTTTGTGGTGGGATGAGGACATCGTCTCACCAGGCTGTGAACTCTCTTCTCTTGTGACTCTCCTCGCTAGCTGCTAGCTGCTAGCTGCTAGTTGCTAGCTCACAAGGGTCGAGGCTTTCAAATGTAAACATAGAGGAAAGACGGAGAAGATGAGCACCAGCTGAACGATGTTGGAAAACAAACTGGACAACCTCCGTGCAGCATCAGTTTCCAACAGGATATCAGGAAGTGTAACATCCTTTGATTCACTGAAACATGATTAATCCTGCACAGCGCCATTCATACAGGTGACTCTCTTTTTATCTGCGGATGTGACAGAGCAGAAGACTCTGGGAGAAAAGAAAAGGGAGGCGTGGCCTTACGGTGGACAAGGACTGGTGTGACGGTGGGAATGTGAGCTGCTGTCCTGTTCCTGCTGTGGATCACTGCTGTACACTGTTCAGAGGCGGCTGCAGAGCGGCGCTGCCTGTGTTCAGGAGGAGCAACCATGTGGCCATCTTGTTGAGGTCGGGATGTGCCAACAGTTAAATCATTCAACAACCAGAAACCTTGGATCACCAGAACCATCCAGAGACATGGACGATTATAAAGCAGCAGCCAACGATGGAAGAAGACGATGTGAAGGACTAAATGACAGTGAACCTTTATGTGAAATGTAAATTGATAAATTGAAAATTGATCGACTGTCTGAGAGTTGGTGGTAACTGAGGCACACCTACAGGCTGGGATGTTAAATCCTGAATAGCTTTCCTCTCTGTCAGTTTATTACAACTCATGTTTATAGTTTTGTTCTTTATTTCTGTCAGTGATAATGAAAGTACAGTAGGAGGATCTGTGACCATGATGCCGTCTGACAGGAGAAGAGACGATGAACAGAAACACAGAAATCTGTCCGTCTCAGTGTCGGCGTGCTGCTCCTCTCTGGATCAGTGACTCTTGTGTTTTGATGGATGTTGTGGAGGCCAGAGGCCCCTCAGCAGCAGCATCTGGAGTCTGAATGAAAGGACTGACGCTGAGCACTCGTCCATGCTTTGTCCCCCCTCTCTGTGTCTCTGTGTCTCTGTTGACTCTCTGCAGGACAAAGGAGGAAGAAGAAAAGTGTGATCAGCACACACACATTCACCTCTCACACACTTCAGCACACAGTTGTCTGGTTAGATTCAGTGATGCTTGTTGTGGTGACAAATGCTGTGCAGATCATTTAGTCTGCTGGTCCCTTAGAAGACCTCCGAGGGGCCTCTGAGGGGCCCCACAGTATGGTTTTTAAAAGCCCTGAATCAGCTGTAATTCCTCCAGAGTGCTGGACACATGTTTGAACACAGATAGTCGAGTACACCTCCAGAACAAATCTGAAATCAGATGATTTAAATCTCTGAGATAAAACAGTTCTTCGTGTTTAACCCGTCAGCGATGGAGTCTAAACGCTGCAGCAGCAGAGGTGATCACATTCAGCTCTCTGCTGCTGTGTGACAGAAGAAATAAGGAAGCTTTGGGTTCACAGTGAGGTTCAGCGACTGGTTGTATGTCTGAGGTGGAGGAGGAGGAAGAGGAGGCCTGACAGACTGCGGACTGACTCTGATTTATTGACAGCTTGTTTGGGACCTGCAGATAACCTCCTGCTGGTTCAACCAAACTACATTTGACCTGCGATCAAATGAGATTAGTCTCAGTTTAGCTCAGCAGCAGCGCCTCAGCCCGTCAGCCTCCACGACACCAACAAGACACTTCATTCAATTAACTGACGATTAGAGCAAAGACTTTCCATCCATCACAGCAGCTGAACGGCCCGCTGGGAGGCAGGAGGAAGATGACGGGGGGTGGGACATGACGGGGGATGAAGATTGCAACAGTAACAAAAACAAAAGCTCCAAGGTTTTGTGTGTGTTCGAGGTGTCGCACTGTGACTCGGTTATTATTCTGCCTGTGTCAGTCTGACCAACAGGCCCAAACCCAGAGTCTGTTCTCTCAAAATAACATCAGCAGATGTTTTGGTATTCTTGCTGTAAAATGACGTCAGCGATGCTGCTGCTTCTTTTTATTGAGCTTTATTTTCCACTTCATCAGATTATAGCGTCATGGGAACTGAACTGAAACCATAGGTCGATTTTCTTCTTCTAACACAACTCGAAGCACTTTACACTACCTTCTACACACCTGCAACAGCAACCTGTCCTCATCCCAACTCGTCAAATACTGGAAATGAACCTATACGTCAAAATGCGATGCATCCATCCAAAGCACCCCAGATGTCCCTCTCCTCAGCAGCACTTCCCAGCTCCTCCTGGAGCATCCCGAGGTGTTCCCAGACCAGATGAGATCTATAATCCCTCCAGTGCATTCTGGGTCTGCCTCCTACCAGGAGGATCCTTACGCCAGAATTCCACTGGATGCGTGTCCGTTGTGGAACGGCTGCGCTGGTTATCTGCTGCGTGCTCCGCTGTCCGTGAACACCCACCGGCTGCATTTGCTGTACGGAGCAGTGCAGCTCCGCCGGACAGCGGGAGTCACGAGGCGAATTCACGCATAATCGCGTGATATAACAAGATGTAGTTTCTATAAACAGAACCACAAAACCAGAGGATCTCCAAGGATCTCCTCGTCCACGGTGTCAACGGGGTGGAATAACGTCTGGAAACCTCTGACCTGTTGACTTCAGGCCTGCCTCTGCCCATTATGATGTTGTTAAGGTGTAGTGCGGGGAAATATGATCCGCCGTGAACACTGTGTATTTTATTTTGAAAATTAACCGGATGTTTTATGTTGTTTTTGTGCACGACTTCCTGCCCCGCACGATCTGCTCTGTGCGACTGATCCTGAATCAGCTGGGTCGTGTTGCTGTAATAAACGCTGCAGCGACTGATCCTGAATCAGCTGGGTCGTGTTGCTGTAATAAACGCTGCAGCGACTGATCCTGAATCAGCTGGGTCGTGTTGCTGTGACAAACGCTGCAGCGACTGATCCTGAATCAGCTGGGTCGTGTTGCTGTGACAAACGCTGCAGCGACTGATCCTGAATCAGCGCCTGTAAGTGAGCTGCAGTCCTCTGGATGTTTCAGGCGCTCCACAGGAGGAAGCAGCTGCAGCGACCACACCAAACCCAACACTCGGCCCCACCTGAGTCTGGGGGGCCCCGCCCGTCTGCCCGCCGTGCCAGGACAAGGACCCCAGTCAGCTGAGACAGGAAACAGACCCCCACCTACCCCTGCCACCCTGCCGCCCCCCGGCCCAGGCACACTTCCTCTGATGGGGGGAAAGTGGCTGCAGGCTCCAGACCCCCCTCCTGCTTATCGAAGCTGCTGCTTTGTGCGTTCCCATGGGGGGGTGGGGGGGGGGTGGAGCACTCGTTCTGCTACTTGGCGGCTCCTTGCAAAAACACAACCCCTCCCCCTCCAGTGAGGCACAATTACCAGGACAGAGTTGGTCTGAAGGACAGAGATGTTTGTAACAGAGCGTCTGAGTCAGACTCAGCTCTCAGACACACTCTGTTCACAGATGGATCTCAGGAGATTCACTGTGGAGCTGCTGCTGCTGCTGCTGCAGAGCTTCTTCACTACAACAGTCATTCATTGATCAGGTCGGCCTGTTTTTAATCAAGAGGACCAAACACTATCCAGTGTCCTGTCACACTCAGCTGAACCTCTCTGGGTTTTGGACTTCTGGTCGGACCGATCGAGACATTCAGCGTCACTTTGGACTCTGAGAAGTTGACGTTATGTTCTACAAACTGAATGTTAAACAGATTAAAAAACAAAAAATGGCAACAGTTTGAAACTGAAATTAATGGTAGCAAAATAAATAAGAAATGACTCAGAAAAGGAAAAAAGGAAACTTGGTAAAACTTCACACTGACAGTCGTTCATGTTGAAAGTGTTATAGACCCTTCGTCAGTGAGTGAGAGCAATCAGCTCTGAATTTATGAACAGTCCAGTCCGATGACGATCCCGTCCTGCCAGCTGTCCTGTTTATACACAAGTCATTGCGGCACTGTCACAACCTCACGTGGCGGCTTAAAGGCGAGACAACTCTGTTCCCCCATCCTGCAGTCGAACCTTAAATGCAGCACAGTGAGGCGGCATAACGGGTTGAAATTCCTGCGGGCAGTATAAATAGATAGTATTTAACCCTGATCTGTCTCAAACGGTGCCTTGTTGGATGCTTGAATTTGAAGAAGAAGTTGGGCCTTGAGAGTCCTTGAAGAGTCCTTGAATTTGATGTGTTAGAGTGTGTGAACCCTGGTTTTATAACTCAACAGTTAATTAATTGATGTGGAAGAAAATCAGCTGATCACTGCCCGCTGATGTTAATTTAAACGAAGCAGACGTTACAGTTCTCAGAGTGAAGCTAGGATCCAGGTTGAAGATCCAGAGTGTGATTATGTGAATAAACTGTCAGAATGCAATGATACAATAAGTATGACAGAGGTGTACGAGGGCCGTCTGCAGTCTGAGGCTCTGTGTTTGTGTATCTGCTGCTGCAGGAGGTGTTCGAGTTTCCTGCTATTTACGGCTGATCTGGACTTCCTGTTTCCTGCGTCCTCTGAGCCTCGAGACAAAAGCTTCATTACACCGAGAAGAAAAAAGAAAACACAGATTATTGTTTCAGTGGGATTTAATCCGTCAGACCTGAGTTGAAGAAGAAAATGAAGTTTGAGTCAGCGAGCTGTGCAGGACGGTTCATGTTGACATGAGATGGATTTAAATGATTTGTTTGCAGCAGTGACGACTTTCAATCAGGAACATTTGTGGTTCTTATATTTCAGTGTTTACATAAAGTCAGTGAACGTCTCCTGCCGTCTGTCAGATGATGAACAGGTGTCATTCCTCCACACACACTCAGAGCAGCTCCGTCTCAACGTTAATCAGATTCTTTTCATTTCAAATCTGATGAATTCCTTCAATATGTCGGCCTCACGCCTGCTGGGGGGGGGGGTCCTTTGTTTGTGGAGAATGGGAGGGGTCGCCCATGGAGGGGCGTCCTGCGAGCCGGCAGATGGTTGATAGGACGAGAAGACAAAAGTGGACGGCAGACTTTCTTCATTCAGAGCCGATGGTGTGAGACAGCAGAGGACAGAGGAGGGGTCAGAGGGGGAGGACAGAGGAGAGGACAGAGGAGAGGACAGAGGAGAGGTCAGAGGAGAGGACAGAGGAGGGGACAGAGGAGAGGACAGAGGAGAGGACAGAGGGGGAGGACAGAGGAGAGGACAGAGGGGGAGGACAGAGGAGAGGACAGAGGGGGAGGACAGAGGAGGGGACAGAGGAGAGGACAGAGGAGGGGACAGAGGGGGAGGACAGAGGAGGGGACAGAGGAGAGGACAGAGGAGGGGACAGAGGGGGAGGACAGAGGAGAGGACAGAGGAGGGGACAGAGGGGGAGGACAGAGGAGAGGACAGAGGAGAGGACAGAGGAGGGGACAGAGGGGGAGGACAGAGGAGGGGACAGAGGAGAGGACAGAGGAGGGGACAGAGGAGGGGACAGAGGGGGAGGACAGAGGAGAGGACAGAGGGGGAGGACAGAGGGGGAGATGTGTGAAGCAGAGGAGGTCGTCTGAACACTGAATTTTACAAGTTTTGACCAATAAAAACACGTGATTGAAGTCATGTCTACACATTTACAGATTTCTTTGTGAACTGACATAAAAATATGAAAACATCTCTGAACGCTCGCTGGACGCCGTCACTGTCTTCAGGAGTCTCTCCTCATCACAGTGATCAGATCCTTCATCAGGAGACCAGCTTGATGAAGGATCTGAGAAAGAAAGAAGGAGCTTAAAATATACGAGTGATGCTCTGGACATGCTGAACTTTTCCTTCCATTTCTCATCCACCGTCCACTCTTGAAAGTGGAGTGTTATAGCTCCTGTCTGTGTAAGCCCCGCCCTCCCATCCTGTCTGCTCTGATTGGTCAATGTTTCCTGGTCTTCCATATATCGTCCCAGTCAACACAGCTGGAGATTGACTGTAATGAAGAATAGATGCTGGTTCCCCTGACGTTAGCATGTAGCTACATGTAGCAGTGTGCTTAATGTAATGTTCCCCTGACGTTAGCATGTAGCTACATGTAGCAGTGTGTTTAATGTAATGTTCCCCTGACGTTAGCATGTAGCTACATGTAGCAGTGTGTTTAATGTAATGTTCCCCTGACGTTAGCATGTAGCTACATGTAGCAGTGTGTTTAATGTAATGTTCCCCTGACGTTAGCATGTAGCTACATGTAGCAGTGAGTGCAATGTAATGTTCCCCTGATGTTAGCATGTAGCTACATGTAGCAGTGTGTTTAATGTAATGTTCCCCTGACGTTAGCATGTAGCTACATGTAGCAGTGAGTGTAATGTAAACAGTAGCATGTCTGGAGCAGATGATTCAGGACAGTCTGAAGCGTCCTGAGGGTCGTGTTACTCTCACGTATCACTGTTACATAATTTGACCTCGTTATCTCAAACATGTGACAGAAAACCACCTGTAGCGTAGCTGAGCTCTGAGGATGCGTTGACTCGGCTCGTGTCACTGCAGACGTCAGCGGGTAAAAAACTTTATACCTTCAGTGTTTTCATTAAATCTCTTCTTCTTCTCTCCGTCGGGGCGTTCCAGCTGTCGAGGTCTCCTCTCAGCATTTCCCATCTTGTTTCAATGAAAGAGGTCAAAGGTCACTGATGTGTTCGGGTGCATTGTGTTGCTGTCGGCCCTTCCTCCGCCCCCCCTCCTTCCTCCTCAGCTCTGACCTCTCTGGGACAGGACGGGCGTCGCCCTCCCTGAGCTCGCTGTTAGAACACACTGAACCTCGAGTCCTCTGTGACCTTTGACCTCTCAGGAAATGAGCCTCAGAGCTCTCTGTGGTTCTGCAGGAGACGTCTGAGTTTTATTTGTGATTTAATGTGTTTTCGATTTTACTGTGTGGAAGTCATTTAGCTCAACACTGATACTGACTGAGGACACGTTCAGTTTGATGTCCAGGTTTATTCACGAGTCTGCAGCACTCGACTCAGGTCTCTGTCTACAACCTGGACTTGAGACTTCTTTTGAATAATCTCGGACTTGTGGATGTTATGACTGACTTGTCTCAGTATGTTCACACTGCCTCCACTAGAGCAATTTATGAAGCGCCACATTTTTCAGCTGAGACACTTTGGTTGTGTCCGGTTGCTTTGATCTGGAATATTTGCAGAAGATAAAATTTCAGCACAAAGTAGAGAGCCATTAGGATTCATCATCAAAACTTGAACATATTTCTCCTCCATTGTTGTTGTCCAGCACTTGTACCAGTAAGATGCGACTGGTGCTCTTGGTGGTTTTTGTCTCTAGTTTTTACTCAAAGCTCTCAGCATTAAAAGCAGCAGATGTGCAGCGCTCAGTGCAGATTAGACTCGTCACGCTGCTGGTGTTTGGAGCGAAGCTATGTGGCGCTCTTATTGCAAAGAATTGTTAAAATCCACTGTCCAGCTGCGGAGGACTCTGACTCAGGCTCAGACCAGGTTCCAGTGTGAACTGGTGTCTGTATGAGCAAAGGAATACGTCACGTGCTGCACGCTGTCCTGTGGTGGTAAACATGGAGGCCACAGAGGTCAGCGCTTGCAGTTTCATTGATAAGATGATGTGCACTTTTTAATTTTGGCTTTTTGTGCAGTGACAGTTGTGCTTCTGTTCTGAGGTGTGTGTGTGGATGTGTGTGAGGTTGCTTCTCTCCTCTGTTTGAGTCGCTGTAAACTGATCTTTGGACTCTTGGTCAAAGACAACATTTAAAGACGTGACCTCTGACTTTGGGACGTTGTTTCATCATCTTCATCTTCTGATGAATGAATGATGATTAATGTTTCTGTGAATATTATATTTAATGTTAATGAGAATAATCTTCACATGCAGCTGTGCAGCCTGCAGACCTGCTGTCTCTGTACGAAGCTGAAAACCTGCTCTTTCCTAAAATAGTTCCTCCTGATGACCTCAGCCTGCTGCGCTCACTGACGCTCGGGTAAAAAAAAGATATAAAAGAAACAGAGGAGGAGAGGAGGAGGAGAAGGAGTCCACGTTCCAGAAAACCAAAACAAACAGAGAGTGAAGCTGAGACGTCATGGAGGAGAGGAGGAGACAAGGAGAGGAGAGGAGGAGACAACGAGACAAGGAGAGGAGAGGAGGAGACAAGGAGAGGAGGAGACAAGGAGCGGAGGAGGGTTTATACAAAAGCAGAGTCTGTGTGTTGAAGCTGATGAAGCCCCTCCCCCCTCTGTTCTCCCCCCACAGATGAGCCGAGGGGCCGAGCGACATCGACACAGAGAGAGAGAGAGAGAGAGAGAGAGAGAGAAGCAGCTGGAGACGACAGAGAGCTTCAGTAGTAACGAGACCGAGAGGAAGAGGAGGCAGCAGGACGAGCATGACGCAGCCGCCTAGCCTCTGAGGACGGACACACACTCTCAGACACACACCGGTAAAACTCCACTTTATTATATTTAACTAACTTTTATTGATCTGTGGTCGTTTATGGAAATTAACTGTTAATGTTTCTGTTTGTTAAAGTTTAGTTCAGTGATTTTAACGTCTGACTTGTTTGTTGTGAAACACTTGAAGTCAGAAACATCACTGAGCTCAGTCACTTTACATGAAGCTCAGTGATGTTTCATTGAGACCTTCAACATGTGTGACTGTAGAGACACTGGTGAACAGGTGAGACCAGGTCACAGGTGAGTCTTTGCACTTAAAGAGTCTTGTTGTTTCTGTGTCGAATGGAGACAAGACTTTCTGAAACTGTTTGAGTCCTGAGAGAGAGAGAGAGAGAGAGAGAGAGAGAGAGAGAGAGAGAGAGAGAGAGAGAGAGAGAGAGAGAGAGAGAGAGAGAGAGAGAGAGAGAGAGAGAGAGAGAGAGAGAGAGAGAGAGAGAGAGAGCTCTCTCTCTCTCTCTCTCTCTCTCTCTCTCTCTCTCTGGAGTCACACGTCACACTGCAGCGCTCTCTCTCTCTAGAGAGAGAGCGCTGCAGTGTGACGTTAATGGCCAACTGACCTGTGGCTAAGCCCCGCCCCCTCCACTCACCTGGACAAACTATCAACACTCAGTGACGGCGCTATGGCAGGTGTCACAGTACACGGCACTTCACAGGAGGCAACTGATGATTTTTGGAGACATAACGATCAGATGTCATTGAGAAGTAACCAAAAGGGCCTAAACTACGCATTGGAGGGATATATTCATCATTTTATTGTTGAGAAGGTCGATGAAAAGCTTAAATTACAAGCCAACATTTACAGGTCACAGTGTTACGCTTGTGAAGCGCATCTGGTTGCCGTCACCATCAAAGACAACAAGTTAAAGTGCCACTGAAGTTAAGGTTTTTGGCTCAGAATATGAGAAAAGGATAACGGCCTTTTTACCATCTTTACCAAGAGTGTCTCTGCGTTAGTTTGGTGCTACAGTATTTACACTGAATCATTCAGCATAACGTTTGCCAACCTTTGTTATCTCTGCCATTACAGATAAGTTAATGAAGCTAAGCTCCAGAAGTTAACGTTAGCTTAACTAGAGCCCTTTGGACAACAGCTAACAATGATGTACCATCACCAAAGTACAAAACTAGAACAAAACAGGCTAATGAACTCCCAGCAAACAAGGTGACATGATGAACAACGCAGCTAGGAGCTAACGTTAGGCTAACTTTAGCTAACGTTAGCTAGAGATGTTAAAGATAACTTTATATTTCTTTCCAGCAAAGTGACAATATGTTGCCTCAAACACAATGTTGACTTACCTTAGAACAGATGTAGACATCATTGTTAATCTTATTCACGTTGAGTTGATGTTGTGGTCTAACGTTACCACACAACTTTATCCAAAGGAGACACTTTTCTGGCTTGAGTCATGTCAGTGTGTGTAGAGGCAGCATGTTGTCACATCTAACTGGTGACTTAAGGGTTAATTTAAACCAAACCAGAGCTGGTGATTGTTGGAACAGTGGAAAGATGAACCAAGGCGGCTTTTGTGAGTTTTATTTTGTTCCTGTTGACTCTGAATGAAGTGTGTTGATAAAATGAGTGTTTATTTAAATGGAGTCTGGTGGGTTTAGTGACGGTGAATTCAGGACTGTTTCTGGGTCTGACTCTTGAACACAAAGCTCTGTCTCTGTAGGGATCCTTTCATAATGCTGTCAGACACTCAGAATAACAGTCTGAGCCTGTCAGTGACAAAAACAAACACTGCTAGTGGACAGACACTCAGTACGTTTACATGCAGCTTGAGAAAATCGAATTATTGGCTTAGTCCGACAGAAACTATCCGTAGCTCGACTAACACACCCAGATGAATTAATTGAAAATCGAACTACTGCTGCATGTATCCACTCAGTCCGACTGGAGTCAGACTCAGCGTTCTGCGCATGCACCACTTTTTCTTTGGCGTTCTTTCACCCTGAAGAAGAAGGAGGTGACGTGAAGCAGAAGACGCCCTTCTGGACAGACGAGGAAACTACACCCACCTCCAACGTCTTCATTCGTCATTGGCTTCCTGTTTGGGTCAACTGGGACTAGTTCAGTACGCACTATATTAAAAAGGATTAAAATTAAAATGTGTGCTAATCTGTTGAAACAAGTTTGTTGCGTCTCCGTCTGTAATTGTCAACCTGCACTTTTTGCATAATGCAGTTTGGTTGTTTTTTTTTGTTGACCGTGTAGTTTTTGTTCATTCAGAAATGATCTTTGCCGTAATGTTTTCCAGCGGGCGCTCAGTAATGTAACGTTGGTTCTTCGTGGTTCTCTCCTGCAGCTTGATTGGATGGTGTCAGTCGGTTTAAACAAAGCGGATCATCTGAGGAATCAAGTGTCAACTGAATAACTTCAATATTAGAAGCTTCAGGAAATGAATTCATTCATTGATCACTTTTTAAATAACGTGTGTTTTAAAGATCCAGTGTGTCAGATTATAATCTAATCAGCTGTGTTTTCATCAGTGTACAATCAGCTGTGTTTCTGTTCCCTCAGAATGAGCTGTACGCAGGGAGCAGGTCCTCGTCTACAGAGATCACCATGTTGCACCGCCATGTTTCTACAGTAGCCCCGAACGGACAAATGTTTTCAGCATTAATATGTGAGTCAGTGTGATGATGTCATGCTCGTTGATCCTCCTCCAGGTCGCCATGGGAAACACAGACAGTCACAGCAGCTTCGTCTCTCCTGCCAAGTCCTCCTGCTCGCTCAGGTTCTCCTCCAGGAGGGAGGAGGTGCCGTCGGCTCGCAGCTGGTGGAGGAGCAGTCAGGGAGGCAGCAGGAGCCGGGGGAGGAGCTACCTGAACCAGCACGCTGCCAGCCCACCGTACACCTCCTGGCACTATGAACACAAAGCGCCCAGAGGAGGCTCCAAACTGGGAGCCGGGTCTCCTCAGAGGTTCATCAGAGGGAACCAGCTCAGTTATGTGGAGAACGGCAGCGGGAGTAACGGGATGTGTGGCGAGCGGACGTCCCTGGAGAGTGGCGGCAGCCCAAAGGTGCTTCTCAGCAAGGATGGCAGCATGAGGGTGGAGTTCACCAACACCAGGGGCGTCCCCATGGAGACACAGGGGCTCACCGGCCTCCCCACCACCTCCACCACTGCCCCCCCAGTCGCTGAGCCCTCCCTCCGCACCAGTAAAGGCAGCTCACTCAGCTCTGACGGCTCCTGGTACGACTCACCGTGGGGGACCGGCGGCGAGCTGGCTGACAGCGTGTTTGTCTGCGGGCAGAGTGTGGCTAACAGCAGCGGGTACACCACCTACTCCTCCACCCGCACAGAGGAGACCGCCACCAGTAGCAGCGGGTACAACACCGTCTTCTCCGCCCAGGTGGACATCTCACCTGGATTTACCTCCGCCCTCCTTTTTCCCACCGCACAGACCAACGAGTTCACCTCCGCCGCCGGCTGCAACACCTGCTCCTCAGGGCGGACGGAGGACAGCGGCATCGGAGACTCAGTGATCCTGCAGGCCGACCTGAGAGACTTCAGCCCGGCTTCACCTTCCTGCACCTCACTGGACAGCGTTTACCACAACACGCTGCCCGCCTTCCCCCCCGCACCTGACGGCGCCCTGCAGCAGAGGACTGCCGTCTCCTCCTCAGTGCTGCTGCTGGATGATGTCATCCAGGAGGAGGAGGGGTCAGGAGGAGGCGTGGAGCAGCGTTACTCCTCCCACACACTTCCCTGTCGCAGAATCGATCCCGTCAGCGCTGCCACTGCCGCCCCCGCCCCCGGGAACAGCCGCAAAGACTTCCTGAAGAGCCGAATCAGACGACTCAGCGACTGGACAGGAAGTCTGAGCAGGAAGAAGAGGCGGATCCAGGTGAGTCACACAATGATGTAACAGGAAGTCAGCGGTGGTCGGACATGTTTGGCAGATTTAAAACACGTGAAGAGATAAAAGTGAATTATTGGTCATTTACAGTTTCAGAGTCTCTGCAGATAAACTCACCAGCACACACTGAAGGGATGACTGCTGCGTCAGTCTGTGCACTGTTTGATAGGAAAACATTTCATACACAATGTCTGAACAGAATCAAAGGACCACCTGACGGCGCAGCACAGTTCATAAACACTGCAGCACTGACGGGAATATTCTGAATATGTTCAGTTTATCTGCAGCATCAGACGTGTCACACACATCCACAGTGTTTAACCGTAATAACACGAGACTCAGTATGAATTAACTTCGTACTAATTTAAATCTCCACGCTCACAAAGTGCTGCATCAGAGGAACAAAACATATTAACACCTATTTATCTGTAACGAGGAGGAAAATTCTGCTCGTTAAAAGTTACTCATAAAACTTCATAAACGACGGCAGCAGGAAAACAAGTTCAGAGAGAGCAGACTGCATCTGAAACATCTGATCAGATTCTGTCTGTACGTCACTGGAGACAGAACTCTTGTTACTATGAAGACAGGACATTGTGACTGTGTTGGGGACTATTTTCAGTGGCGGATTAATCCACATTTGGTGTTGTAGTATTTGTGGAGGAGAGATCAGGCTGTGGATACAGACTATATTTCTGGCACAGTTTTATTTCTATTTCACGTCGAGGAGAGTCACTGTGAGTCAGCACTCGTACTGCGATACAAAGATTTGTACGTGAGCAGAAATGTAACAAACACGGAGGTCAGAGCGGCGCTCCGTTAATTTAAATGAATAATTCTGATCTAAATATTGATCAGTGATCATTAATGTCCGTCTGTCGTCTCTGTCGTGTCAGGCCTCATGTTTAATGTTAAACTAAAGAGATTGTGGTTCGTCCTCAGGAGCCGCACGGCGGGGACGATGTCTTCCTCAGCGGGCTGGACTCTGGGCTGGTCGGCTGCAGCTCGCTGTGGTCCTCCAACCCGCTCCACCCTCTGAACCACAACCAGTTCCCAGCGTTCCACTGTGGCTCCTCCAGGAGCCTGAACCTGAACCTGAACCTGAACCAGAACCTGAGCAGCGACGCCCAGCGGCAGAATGTCTATGAAAACTTCATGCAGGAGCTGGAGACGGGCTGCAGCAGCGCCGCCGACCGGACCGAGACGTCGGAGGGGGACGGGGAAGAGGAGGAGGAGGAGGAGGAGGGGGAGGGGGAGGAGGAGATGGATGGAGATGGAGATGTGGAGGCGAGAGGAGGCGAGCAGCTGGACGTCCTGTTTGAGAAGGAGCAGGGCGTGGTGCGACGGGCCGGATGGCTCTCCTTCAAAGCTCTCATCACCGTCAGCAAGGACAGGAAGCTGGAGCTGGTGGCTCGCCGCAAGTGGAGACACTACTGGGTCACGCTCAAAGGTTCGTCCACGAAAACAGAGTTCAGATATGAATATTAAAAATCTACAAGTTCATTATTCTGATTCTCAGCCTTCAGTTCCAGGTGTGTCTCCAGGTGTCGGGCAGTTCTACGACATATTTTCAACTAGCATAAATCCCTCAGTGTCTCCAGAGGAAGCTGAGTGACGTCTGATAAATGACCTCCAGTGATGTCACTTGAGTCAGAGAGAAAAACTAAAAAAAATCTGGAGGAGTTGAGTTGAACAGAAGATTGATCTCTGCAGCTGCTGCTCGTCTCTGCGGCAGGAAACTTCAGCTACTAACAGCTAATGTTAACTAGCTGCTAACAGCTAACGTTAACTAGCTGCTAACAGCTAACGTTAACTAACTGCTAACAGCTAACATAAACTAGCTGCTAACAGTTAAAGTTAACTAGCTGCTAACAGCTAACATAAACTAGCTGCTAACAGTTAAAGTTAACTAGCTGCTAACAGCTAACGTTAACTAACTGCTAACAGCTAAAGTTAACTAACTGCTAACAGCTAACGTTAACTAACTGCTAACAGCTAACATAAACTAGCTGCTAACAGTTAAAGTTAACTAGCTGCTAACAGCTAACATAAACTAGCTGCTAACAGTTAAAGTTAACTAGCTGCTAACAGCTAACGTTAACTAACTGCTAACAGCTAAAGTTAACTAACTGCTAACAGCTAACGTTAACTAACTGCTAACAGCTAACATAAACTAGCTGCTAACAGTTAAAGTTAACTAGCTGCTAACAGCTAACGTTAACTAACTGCTAACAGCTAACATAAACTGGCTGCTAACAGTTAAAGTTAACTAGCTGCTAACAGCTAACATAAACTGGCTGCTAACAGTTAAAGTTAACTAGCTGCTAACAGCTAACGTTAACTAACTGCTAACAGCTAACATAAACTAGCTGCTAACAGTTAAAGTTAACTAGCTGCTAACAGCTAACGTTAACTAACTGCTAACAGCTAACATAAACTGGCTGCTAACAGTTAAAGTTAACTAACTGCTAACAACTAACGTTAACTAACTGCTAACAGCTAACATAAACTAGCTGCTAACAGTTAAAGTTAACTAGCTGCTAACAGTTAAAGTTAACTAGCTGCTAACAGCTAACGTTAACTAACTGCTAACAGCTAACGTTAACTAACTGCTAACAGCTAACATAAACTAGCTGCTAACAGTTAAAGTTAACTAGCTGCTAACAGCTAACGTTAACTAACTGCTAACAGCTAACATAAACTAGCTGCTAACAGTTAAAGTTAACTAGCTGCTAACAGCTAACGTTAACTAACTGCTAACAGTTAAAGTTAACTAGCTGCTAACAGCTAACGTTAACTAACTGCTAAAAGCTAACATAAACTAGCTGCTAACAGCTAATCAATCAATCAGTTTTATTTATAAAGCCCAATATCACAAATCACAATTTGATGACAGTCAACAAGGAGAATATCAGTTCAGCTGATAAATCAGTGCATCCCTCATCAGAGGCAGTGGTGCATTGTGGGTACTGTAGGCAGCAGAATGTGTGGAATGATGTAGTTTGATCTGTCCGTCATGAGTGTGTTACAGCAGTGAAAATAAACGTGTTGATGATGTAGAATAATGAGGTCTCTGTCCCGTCAGGCTGCACGCTGCTCTTTTATGACACGTACGGGAAAACTGTCAGCGCGGAGCGAGAGCTGTCACCACGTTACGCCCTGCTGGCCGACGACAGCATCGTCCAGGCTGTCCCCGAACATCCCAAGAAGGAGCACGTGTTCTGTCTGAGCAACTCACACGGAGACGTCTACCTGTTCCAGGTGAGACAGACGAGAACACACACACTGTGTATGTGACTCAGGCCCAGTGTTAAAGGGACTGTTATTTGTGTTTTTCATGTTATTATGAGCAGGAGTCAAAGTCAAACAGGTAAACATGGTTGTAAAAAACTGTTACTCTCAGTGTTCATGAACGCAGCACTGCTCCATGAGTCTTGTCCCTGTAAATAACTCTGTGACATTTTTAACGTTGTTTTCCGGGAAAGTTCTCGTTACATTCCTTCTAAATTTTCGTCCTCTCGGTTTCCTCCTGATTGTCGGACCTCTGATTGCTGGCTGCGTCTCCGTGCGTCCATCACACGGTGTTATTTCAGCCCCGGGACAGTGTGAATGAATGGGACACAGTGTTTGTGGACGGCTGTGGTTTCTCTCTGCAGCAGAGAACCATCAGCGTCACCACAAACATGCACTGAGCGCCCGAACACATCCCAGGGTTTCTTTTCTCTCTGTGTCTGAGGAGTGTGTTTCTGTAGCACACATCTGCCACACACACAAACACACAGAAACACACAGAAACACACACACACACACACAGAAACACACACACACACACACACACACACAGATCAAACTGAGGGTTTTATTTATTGCATGTTCCAGATTTTAACTTGAACCACAGTTTGCCGATGACACTTACAGACTTTAAATACAGGACTTGAACATGTAGTCGAGTATTTTCACAGAGTACTTTTCCTGCAGACAGGATGTGGACCCTCCCTCCTCCTCAGGATGAACTCAGACCAGATTCATTCACTGACCTCAGAGCTGAGAGGGTCACAGGGCTCCAAATAGCTGCGACACGTTTCCTCCACATTTCTCTGTTTACGAGCTCAGAAAGCACCTTTTAACTCTCACTGCTCTCAGCTGGGGAGTGTTTACACACACACACACACACACACACACAAATCACACTACAACTCGTCTCCATGGTTCCCCCGAGGGTTCACTGAGGAGGAGGAGGAGGAGGAGGAGGAGGAGGAGGAGCAGGGTGGATGTTACTGAGGTGCCGAGGGCCTTTTGTGAGGAGCTGAAAGGAGCAGAGGACGGAGGGTGGAGGAGCCTCTAATGGGAGTCACGACACCCGGCTAATTACTGCAGCAAATGTTCCTCTTTAACGACAACGAGCCGCTTTAATCCTCCTGAACCAAAACACCTGTTAGTGTCAAGAGACCATCAGGACACACTGTCAGCTGTTTGAGCTAAAAAACATTTACTCTGAGATCAAAACGCAGACGTCATTAAGTTCTCAGAGTTGATCACCTTCTGTCTGTTGATGGAACGAATCAACTGTGAGCTTCATCTAACCGGCCTACTGTCCTTGTCCCAGTACACAAGCACGGGAGGGGAATCCATTTATTGAGCCAAGTATGTGCGACTCCTCTACGATAGGTGGAGATATGCCCCCTTTCAGCTTGTTAGTATTGGACCTTTTTCCTGTTGACCTATTACGTCACAGACCAAACAATGGACAAACAAGTTAGCTACGGTTAGCTAGCAGCTAACTGCTACCATGGTGGACAACTTTACAGCTCTGTACATTTGGTCCGTCCAAAAAGTCACAGCTCTGGATGTAGATTTCTCCATGTTGTTACCGGCTTCTTCTTCTCTGACACATTTAATGCTATTGGACTCCCGGTTCAAAGCCCGGGGCGGAAACTGTGGAGCATGCTCAGAGCGCCTCGGCCAGTTTGGGTCTTCTTTGGGTGAAAGTCTGTTCAGTCACTGTGGACGCAGAATAAAGAAAACTATCTGTGGATCTGAGGTCGAAGGTTTCACAGAGTGAAACGTCAGAAGGCCGTCGGCTGCAGGTGATTTAACATGATGACCTGCAGGGAAACACACGTGACCGAGGGAACAAAACATGTGTGAGAACATTTAACCTCTGAGAGCTGAGCAGCAGATTTGCTCCTGTTTGGTGTCTGTGCTCGAACAGAACCTCAGAACTGAACCTACGAGCTTAACAAACAGATGTGTCATCAGCATGTGCTCATTCTTTAGATGCTCCCTCAACACACTTAATACATCTGAACTGACTCTGTGCTCGTCTCCTCCTCCTCCTCCTCCTCCTCCTCCTCCTCCTCTTCCTCCGTCCAGGCCACCAACCAGACGGACCTGGAGAACTGGGTGACGGCGATCCATTCGGCGAGCGCCTCGCTGCTGGCGAAGCGTCAGGGGAAGGAGGACACGCTGCGGCTGCTGCGCTGCCAGAGCCGCTCGCTGCTGCACAAGATCGACATGGACGGGAAGATGAAGAAGATGGCGGAGCTGCAGCTGTCCGTCATCAAGGAGCAGAAGAACAGGAAGGCTGTGGAGAGCCAGGTCAGTGTGTGTGTGTGTGTGTGTGTGTGTGTTCGTTCGTGTGTGTTCAGAGTTTTATAATGCAAACTGTTTTATTTTAGTGCTGTGTATCTTTAACTTGCACCTCTTCAGTATTTTACAGGTTAATATTTGCTCTTGTCTCATTTCTTTCTGCAACATCAGCACAGTGACTCCTCAGGATCAAAAAGTCCGTCTGTAACAATGTGTTTTGGGTCAGTGTGCAGGAACATGACACATCAAAGCTTTTACAACATCACTTCAATGCGTTTTTATTTTACTTGATGTAAACATTCAGAAACAAAGACGTTTCAGACGTTCTGTGTTTGATGGTCTCCAGTTTGAGCTCAGGTAAAGGTGAACCAGTGATGATGGATCTTGTGAGGTAGTCGTCGTCCTGCCGGCAGCGTCAGCAGCTCTGAGAGGAAACTCTCTGTCTGGAGGACGATCTGCAGCTGCAGAGCAGAAACATGTCAGAGCTGGAGCTCACGTGGAGTCCAGTTTAATATCTCTTCCAGATGTGTGGGGCTGTTACCGGCAGCCTGAAACAACAAACCTTAGCTTTCCCGCTAACGACGCAGCCAGATGAGGCTGCTGAGGGTGACATCATCAACCAAATGTTGAGGCGGCGAGAAAAAACCTGCAGCTGATGGAAATAAACACCTTCTACCAGCTGACGGAGGAGTCGTCATCACGCCGTTCTCCCACGAGGATACACCGCTGGATTGATATCTTCATTATTTAAACTAATATTTCCAACATCCTGTCTGATAGTTTGATCTGACACCTGATATGACAGGACAGCTCACTGACCAATCAGAGTCTTCACGTGCCTCTAAACCTGCACCCGCCCATAGCTGTGACGCTCAGCACCAGAACTGACCCTCCCCCCCGATCAACCCCCCCAGGCTCCAGTCCCTCACATGAAGCTGGTTCTCCGTTCTTGAATTGGACGTCTCTTTGACTGGATGGTGAAAACATTCAGTCACTGCCAGGTTAGGAAACATGTTAGCATGCTCCTTCCACCACCATCACACCTCCAAAGGATCCTCCTTGGGTGTCTTGAACTCCAATTTTAAATAGTATTTCAAGTTTCTGTGTGTGTGTGTGTGTGTGTGTGTGGTTGAAGTGGGAAAAAGTCAGAGAGGGGAGGAAGATGAAGGGGGAGGACAGGATGGAGCGCTGTGAGGAGGAGAGGAGGTCCTCTGATGTCAGATTATACAAAATAACTTCCTCTCTACAAAGACGAGAAGATGGCGAGAAGCAACATGAAAGAAACATGTGACCAGATGTGATCACGTCTGTGTGACCTCACTGACGTCCCGTCACTACGTGTGAACGTGTCCTCATAAACATGATGGTGTTTGTACTTTTACTGCAGCAAAGGATCAGAGTCCTTGAGTGACTCCTGGTGTAACATGTGATGTGTAACATGATGTGTAACATGATGTGTAACATGTGATGTGTAACATGATGTGTAACATGTGATGTGTAACATGTGATGTGTAACATGTGATGTATGTATACATGTGACGGTGTCGTGTGCAGATCCAGCAGTGGGAGCAGAACCTGGAGAAACTCAACCTGGATCTGTTCCGGCTGCGCTGTTACCTGTCCAGCCTGCAGGGCAGCGAGCTCCCCAACCCCAAGAGCCTCCTCGCCGTGGCCAGCCGGCCCTCCAAGAGCATGCTGGGACGCCTGGGGGTCTTCTCCGTGTCGTCCTTCCACGCTCTGGTAACAGCTGCCTCCAACAGGAAACACAGCCTCCATCTCTGTGTGTTAAGACAGCGAGGGTCTGATGGTGGGCGTCTGTCTGTCCTCAGGTGTGCAGCAGAGACGAGGTGACGTTGAGGCGGCGCTGTCGGTCTTTGTCAGGAGGAGGCGGCAGGAGGAGGGGCCTGCCGTCCTCTCTGAGGGCTCTGGACGGACGCAGCAGGGACAGCAGACACTCCACGTCCCAGGTAATACACCGCACCGACCACCTGAGGACACACAGCACGGTGGTGGGTCAAAGCTCTGGGTCCCAACACTTGTAAGGGGTCACCAAACACTCACAGGGGTCAAAAGGTCGTCTGGATTTTATGGAGTGTGAGAAAAAAGAAGTAAAATATACAGCAGACTTAAATAATTACATTCTGTGAAAAAACTAAGTGAAAGTTATTTTTTGAGTTTAGATTATTATTCAAGATATAAACCTAAAAACTGTCTGACATGATCTGTGATGATGATGATGATGAAGATGATCAACTCAGGGCGCAGAGACTTCACTCTCGGATAAACAGCCGCGTCCTGCATTAAAAAATTAAAACAACCAAAGAGATAATAGAAGAAAACCACGTGTCAGGAGGAGAAAGAAAGTGTAACTGCAAAATCTGTAAAAAAAAAAAAAAATCTTTGGGAGGTTTTAAAAATTTATATTAAAAAAAAAAGTAAATATTTTATTTTTATTATTAAAAATCTGTCAAACTTTAAAGCGTGACAGCTGAGTCGTCACATTTCTCCTGAACGGACAAGTTTTATTTTAT
The DNA here is from genome assembly GCA_035609425.1 of Epinephelus awoara. Classification (NCBI taxonomy): domain Eukaryota; kingdom Metazoa; phylum Chordata; class Actinopteri; order Perciformes; family Serranidae; genus Epinephelus; species Epinephelus awoara. The sequence continues at coordinate 39,397,973 of CM069305.1, read as the reverse complement.
AAAGATTTATTCTGGTTGTTTGTCGTGAGCTTCAGGAGTTTTCAGAGTGATGTCATCCTCCCAGCAGTGCTCTGATTGGTCGATCTTACGGCTGCTGGTTCTTCTTCAGATTAAAATCTTGCAGTTAAACAGTTTGATGTTTCCAGCTGCTGCTCGCCGTCAGCTTTCTAAGAAAACTCCAGAACTCTGACGTCACTGTTGCAGATTGTGTTTGTGATGTTTGGCTCATCTTCATCCAGCTGAAGTTCCCATCATGCTCGGCTCCTGAGGCCCCTCCTGATAAACAGCAGAGCTATTTTCAGCCTGTGTGTGTGTGTGTGTGTGTGTGTGTGTGTGTGTGTGTGTGTGTGTGTGTGTGTGTGTGTGTGTGTGTGTGTGGCGCGGGGGGGGATAAATCTCTGCAGTTTATTTTGGCTCCGTGTTGCGACGGACGCTGTGACCCTCTCCTGTGTGAACGCCTCGACACGTGTTGACGCTCAGTGTAAACTCACAGAGCTGAAACATGACTCAGCTTCTTGTCTGCAGAGTCTGCGTCTTCTCTCCTGCTGAGACGCCTCAGGTTGTCTGACAGCAGTCAGCTCGTAGTTTCCTTCCTTTGACTGAAAACCGACCAATCAGAGAGCTGGGTGAGCTCTGAGGCTGCACAGCGTCAGCTGCTTCAAATCTTAAAATCTTAATTTTCAAATGAAGCTGAAGATAATTTTTATAATTCTGGATGTTCATGATCAAAACATGTTTCTGTCTGTACGGCTGATTCAGTTTATTGATCTGATCCAAACATTTGTTGATAACAATAAGACAATAAAACAAAGTGCACCAGCAGTTGCTCCTTTTCTCTTTTAACAAACAGCAGCTGTGATGTCATCATGCTGTCTGACATCACACACCTCTGTGTATAAAGGGCCGTTGGTTTGTCCGTTCTGGGCTACTGTAGGAACATGGCGGTGCAACATGGTGATCTCTGTAGATGAGGACCTGCTGCCTGTGGAGATATAAACAGCTCATTGTGAGGTAACGAAAGCACAGCTGATTACACACTGAAGAAAACTGCTGTTTTCCATTTGTTCCCATAATTCCTCCTGAACCGTCACACTGGACCTTTAACTGTGGTATTATGATAAATATAATTTAATATTTTGGAGTGAGGTTTTCTGGCTTCGTTTCTCACGTAGTCACATCTGAAAGTGTTTGTGTTGTTGACATCACGTCTCTCATGTTGACTCACGTGGTCCACTTCCTCTGAGCACTTTGAACTCTTCACGCCGCGGCGCTCAGTGATTTTAGGATCTGACCAAACTGAAATCAAACAGATTAACAGCATCAGAGTTTGAATGTCCCGCATTGATGTTGCTGTTAAACTCTGGTTCCTCTGAGGTCTGCTTCAGGTTTGCGGTCTCACGGAGACATCAGAGTCTGATCTCTGAGGGACATGTGGAGTTAATTTCTGCGTCACCGTCTCTGCAGGAGACAAACAGCTGCTTTTGTCCGGCGGCCCACTCGCTCTCTGACTGTTTGGTCCTTCCTGAACACACACTGTAAATCAGCTTTTGTTCTTGTGTTCTCAGGTCAGGTAGCTGATGATGTCACTCATCGTTCATTCATCCTTTCATCTGCTCTTCAGGCTCCTCCTGAATCTTTTCTGGTTTTTAATCAGAACAAAATGAAACATATCACATGTCAACAGATTTGTTTTCACACATCATTTCTTACAGTCTTTCTTTATTTACTTCAGTCCTGAGCGACGTGCAGCAGACGTTATCATGAAGTCATTAAAGTGTTAAATCTTAGCGTTTGTTTCCTGGTGAGGTGTCTGTGTGTTGACGATGTGTTTACTGTCTGTCGGTGGTCTTCAGACTCCAGACTGACTCCGCTCTGATTACCGCTCCAACTGCACAAACCTGTAATTTCAGCTCATTTTTTCCCATGATGCCCCGGGGCTCATTTTGGTTTTGATCCAGAACAAAATTCAGCATCAAAGTTTTTATTCCCTGACAGATTTTAATTATGTGTAAATTTAATATGGGAGGGTTTATTTTTAGTTTCATCCTGAGTCATGACCTCACTCAGTGTGTGTGTGTGTGTGTGTGTGTGTGTGTGTTCAGTTTACATCCGTGTAAACAAAGAAAAGCTGCAAATCTTTTCATTTCAAAATGTAAAACATTCATTTTTAGTATTTTCACTTAAAAAATAACAAATTATTTACAAATTGATTCGACAGCTTTAAAAATAATGTAGCAGTGAATCATTTTAATCCAAAGAATGACAGTTGTATTTTGAGGCCAAAATGTTGATGTAAAGGTATAAACGTGTCTGAGCTCAGGTCCAGCGTCATGATGATGTCATGAGAAGATTACACAGTAAAAAGCTGCTAAATTTCAAAATATCACACATTATTATTTTCATTATTTTCTCATAACATTTAATTTTTAACATATATTTCAACTTTGATGTGTCACAGTGACGTCGAGACTGCATAGAAATAAATCATAAAATTACAGGAAAAAACTTCACAATGTTCGAAAAAATAAGTTGTAATATAACAAGAAAATAGTTTATGTTTTGTTTATGTATTCTGAGAGCAAAATGCAAAGTCACATTTTATTCACATAAATTTACGACTGACTTTAGAAACTACAGTTTTGAAATTTTTGGCATTTTGTCTTGAATAATGAAATTAGTGCAGAAAAGTATTGATGAACTGATTGTTGCAGCTTCACACAATATTCTGACTTACACTTGAGTCCTTTTGAAACTACGTGTCAGTAAATTATGATATTATCAGAAGAGAATTTTCATATTTTGAGAAGAAAATATTGTAAATTTGCAACTTTCTTCAGATAAAGTCTGACAGGCTCAGTGTGCGAGGACAGTGTCAGGAACAGGACGGAGACACCAGAGAGACACGTTGGTTTGTTTTCTTGTGGCTCTGAAAGTGTCTGATAGTAAAATAGTAAAAACAGTTATTATAAAAATGAAGTTAAAATATTACAAGAAAAAGTTCCTACTCTTAATCTGGAGTTTAAACTTTATTCTGATGTTGAAACGAGAGGCTGAAACCGAACGAACGTAAACAGAAGCGTCCACATACTTTTGACCACAGAGATGAGTAGAGGCGCTGATGAAGATGAAGATGAAGAGGAGCACAGGCCATAGATTTGATCCACAGCCACCTGTCGCTCCTCGAAGAACAAAGGGAGGATGTGAGAGGAGAGGAGAGGAGAGGAGAGGAGGAGATGAAGGTCGTCATTATTCAGACAGTGTTTGGTCAGTGGGACAGCTGTTAGAGAGGAGGAGGAGGAGGAGGAGGAGGAGGATTAAAAGGTCTCACAGCCTTTTATTCTCCCAGAATTCCTTTGTCCGTCGCTGTTAATCCTTCTGTAGAGGCAGAAAATGACCCCCCCGACCTCCTCTCCTCTCCACATGACCTCCTCCTCCTGCTGCTGCTGCTGTCACATGACCTCCACCTCCTTTCTTCCACTCATCTGCTCCTCTTTTAACCTCCTTCCTCTCCCTCCTTCCTCTCAACGTGACGCCTCCTCGTCCGTCTCCTCTGACGTCCGGCTGCTGCTTCTTTAACTGTTTCATTTACATCTTTTTCTGCTTTTATCTTCGTCTCTCTGACTCCTCATCATGTGTTCTTTCCTGTCTCCTCCTCCTCCTCCTCCTCCTCCTCCTCCTCCTTCATCTTTCCTCTGTAGTTGACCTGTGGCATTAAACACCTCTCAGCCAATCACAAATCAGTATTTTTCTCAGGTAGAAATGTTGATGAAAACTTTATTTTCTGTCAGATGTCTTTGTTGGTGCGTTCAAGTGTTTGTGAGAAAGTTGGATTTCTCAGATGTATTGCTACACTGAAGTTTTTGTGTTTTAATGTTTCAGTGTTTGTGAATTTGTTCATAAATATTTTGTCATATTTGTGTAAATAAATAAATAAACTCAGAACATGAAGAAGTTTATAAAATGTTTTATTTGACCTGTAGTTAAAAACTGATCATTAAACTAAACGTGTGTTTGGTCCTGCAGAGAGCAGACAGTGTGTCCACACAGAGGGAGGCGGCGCCCCCTGCAGGACGTCCTGCAGCTCTGCAGGTGCGTTCACTGACTCAGACTCATGTCCTCTGTAGTGATATCAGAGACATTAATGATGATCAGCTCAGAAAGATGAATTATCTAAAATATAAATTAAATTTTTTTGTTGTTATTTTTCAGTTTATTGATGAATTCAAAAGTTTCAGATGTAAATCAGCTGTGAATCAATGACTGTGAATCAATGACTGTGAATCAATGACTGTGAATCAATGACTGATCAGAGTCTTGTTGTTCAGGTGTTTGATGAGCTGCAGCTGTCGGCTGTTTTCACTCTGAACGTCTGTCGACTCAACGCCGAGAAAGATTTTGGTGAGTCAGTAATCACACACACACACACACACACACACACACACACACACACCTCACAGCTGTCAGAGGAAACTGACCTGACATCAGTTTAATGTTATAAGACTCAGATTCATCAGGAAACATGTTCTCAGCTCTGCTCGACAGACGACATCAGGTCCAAAGATAGAGGAATGTTTTCATAAAATCCTTAAAAAAAAAAAAATTAAAAACACCAGATAGAAAGATGCTCGTTGGTGTAAACCCTGCTGAAACTAAAAATAATGACTGAAATATCATTTGATCATTTTTTTCTAAATTCAATAAGTTACACAGGAAGTACTGACACACAGGGGGCGGAGCTCTTTACTTTGAAGCGTCCAGCTGCAGACGTTGAGCGCAGGGGACGGTGCGCCTCAGTGTGCTGCCTCAAAGAGACAGTGCACCCAAAAATGTAAATTCAGCCATTATCTACTCACCCATATGCCGAGGGAGGCTCAGGTGAAGTTTTAGAGTCCTCACATCACTTGCAGAGATCCAAGGGGAGAGGAGGTAGCAACACAACTCCACCTAATGGAGGCTGACGGCGCCCCAGATTCAAACGTCCAAAAACACATAATTGAAGCCACAAAATATCTCCATACTGCTCGTCCGTAGTGATCCAAGTGTCCTGAAGCCCCGACATAAAAAGCTGTTTGGAAAAACCTCATCTGAACTCTGTTTTTAGGGGCTCATATGAAACTGTGGGTTTGAGGGTCAGTCGTCACATTAATGTCATGAACATCAAACAGAATCAGCATCACATCAGTCACATGACGTTAAAAGAGAAACACACACACACACACACACACACACACACACACAACGTGCACGACTGACATGAAGCTCCAGTTGACTGTCAGTTTTGGTGAGAGGCGTTCAGGGTCCTTACTGCTGTGGGAAAAAGCTGGGAGTTCTAAATACTGAGGGAGACGTGTCCCTCCTGAGATCCACACCTGTGCCAGTGTGAAGAAGAGACGTCTTTATGATGTCTTTGTCCTCAGAGGCTTCAAACCGTCCTCTGCTGTGATCAGAACACATGACAACAGTCAGCAGGTGAGCTGAAGACGAGCAGCAGTCATGTCTCGTATCTGATGAAGTCATCTGTTCACTGAGACGACAGGATGAAGGGTCTGAAGTGTTGATCTCCTGGTGTGGAGGAAACACAGAGGAGCAGTGTGTTTCATTCATTTTCATGTCTTTGGTTTCATAACAACAAAACTAACAGACGTTCTGTCTCCACTTTGATGGCGCAGGTTTTGCGGTGACGGGTCACGTGGACGGAGCGGGGAAAAGTCGTGTCTTCGTCAGTGAGGTCGACGCGCTGGGACTGTCGGCCGGAGAAGGTCTGAATGTTTCTGTTTAAAGGGACAGTTCGCTTTATTTCACACATGATCTTCATGTTTGCACCAACAGCTCAGTGTGTCACACGTGATGACACAGTGTTGGTGAGGACAGAAGCATTTAAAGTAACTCCTGTCTGCCAGCAGGGGGCAGCCACGAGTCTCTCTCTGTTTCTCAGTTCGACCTGAAACAAAGAGACAGAAGATGAAACCAGTCCAGAGTTTGTGATGGAGCTTTATTGTGACGGACCACACAGACACTTCCTGTTTATTTTATGTCTTAAAATCACCTGGAGTCACACTGTGTCATTAAAGGGTTAACTCCTGTGTTAATGTGTCTGTTTCCCATCAGGCCTCAGGGCAGGGGACGAGGTCCTGGCTGTGAACGGCGCCGTGGTGTCCGGTCTGGACCTGGACCTGATGCAGAGTCTCTTCAGCCACCAGAAGCTGCAGCTGCTGCTCAGGAGACACGAGGAGGCTGCCGAGCCCTGCCAGCCGCCGGCGCCACCAGACCTCCACCCCGGCTCCAATACCGGTACCACACACACACACACACAGTCCATCGGTTTATGTTCTGAACTTTAACAGCAGATTTGACAGTGGAGCAGACAGGAAGTACAGGGACACAACACGACACTGTCAGTATTTGATAAAGGAGCTCCAGTTTCCTGCAGCGCCTGAAGGCACCTGCAGCTCCCAGAGGAGCTTTTAGTTTGAAAAGTCTTTTATTGTGAAGGACGGTCGATGCTCAGTCAGACACAGTTAGAGCTGCAGAGCTGAGGCTACAGCCCCAGAGGATTCTGGGTAAACTGCTGATGATTTATTCTCAGTGATGAAGATGTGTTAGTGTGACTGAACTCACCTGTCAGAGGTCAGAGGTCACGTTCAGGAAGGAGGTCTTTACAGTGACATAACTTTGACACAGACAGTAAAACTCATGTTGAACCTGATGCTGACTCCACAGATCCTCCACACGGCGTCCCACTTCCTGTTTGTGACGACGTTTCATCAAAACCATCAGAGGACGCTGAGCTGCAGAGAGAGGTGAGAGGCTCCTCTTCATGTCTGATTAACTCTTCATCTCTTGTCGTGTCGAACAGGGTCAAATCATGAAGGTCAAAGGTCAGCTTGGCTGTGACATCATCATGTTTTAACGTCATATCTCAGGAACAGAAGGGGAGACATTTGGTCAGATACTGAACTGGTGACTCTGATCTTGAACCTGTGCTGATTGTATAGATCTTCTGTGTTTTAGAGTCTGAAGCTTCTTTGCAGCAACATGCAGATTTGAAGCTTTGTCTCCTCCACGTGAGTCTGGACTCATACTGGGTTTAAACTGGAACTGAAGCGTGACCAGTCTGTGGAGGCAGTTATACTAATTATTATAGTAACAAGTCACCCTGCCAGAGCGCAGACGGGACTCTGTGGAGACGCTGTGTCAGCGTGGCTTTCCTCCAGCTGGCAGAGGCGCCGTGAGGTCTCTGGGCCGTCGCTGCTGACGTATAACAGAACCACAGCGTGTGGACGCTGAGCTGTGGTTGGTGACGACCATTAGCAGACTTTATCTCCAGCGTTGAACACCATCAGTGCTGTGACGGAGCTGTCTGAAGGAGTCACAGGTGGAACTTTGTTGTGCAGCAGAGGGAACAGTGTAACTTCCTGTCACTGAGAGGACCAGCTGTCCTGATGATGTCACAGTCTGTGTGTTTACTTCACTCAAACTGCTGGAATCTTTTTCCCACAATCCTCCTGTGCTCCCTGAAGCTCAGACACTTTGTGTGTCACATGACCTGTGATCAGGCCGATAATCCCAGCTTACACCTGCACAGTGTTTGTGTGTAAAGTCTGACCTGAGGTGGATTAATGGCGTCCGCTCGGAGGAACGCAGAGAGCTCGTAGATGTTGTTTCTACCAGACGGCTCCCGGAGGCGACCTCTGACCCCGGCCGAGGCCTCCCCGACCTCCTGCTCTCTGAACATGGGCGCTCTGTGCTGGGTGCTGCCGCTGGAGGAGGACGAGGAGATGCTGGAGGAGGAAGAGGAGGAGGAGGAGGGGGAGGGAGGGGAGGTGTTCCCTGGTGTCGGGCTGGTGGAGCGGCTGCTGGACGAGACGGCTCGCTGCCTGAGCTGCTGGCAGCCGACCGAGGGCCTCGTCCTGCTGGTATACTGTCTGTCTGTCTGTCTGTGAGGCTCGTGTTGCGTTTAATGAACCCTTGTTACAGTCGTACATGTCGGTGTTGTCTCCTCTGTGGTGTAAACAGCAGATGTTTCAGTATCAGAGACGAGTCGCTGTGTGAACGTGAGGCGTCGTCTGAGCGTGTGCAGTTTATCAGCCTGACTCCTCAGAATATGATGATGAACGAGGCGGCTGGTTGGCCAGTGAACACCTCGTCCAGGGTCAAACTGAGAACACTGCTGCAACGTCTTTCTGTGTTTCCTCATGTTCATCTCTTCAGTCAGTCTGAGCCGAACGTTGGCAGGTCTGAACGTTCGCCGCCTCACACCCGAGAACGTTGGCAGGTCTGAGGCGGCGAAGCGTTGACAAAAATGTCTTTTAAATGGTTTGACTCTGGTTTGACTTTGTCCTCAGAACGTGGAGTGCGTTCACGCTCTGTACCAGACCTTCCCAGAAGGCCCGGCGGAGGAGGCCGACGTCCCCAGAAATCCCTACAGCCGAGAGGGCGGCCTGCAGCCTGCAAGCCCCGCCCACCTGAGTGTGTGTCAGCATCTGCGGAAAGTCATCCAGGAACTGGTCGACACTGAGAAGTCCTACGTCAAGGTCAGTCAGTGCCGCTGATGCTGCAGTAATACGACTGATACTGTTGATGTGTGTCTGAGCTGTGACGATGACCTGCTGTCGTCTCTGTCAGGACCTGGTCTGCCTGTTTGACGTCTACCTGACTCCGCTGCAGAAGGAAACCTTCCTCAGTAAAGAAGAGGTACACACACACATACACACACACACACACACACGTTCAGCGCATTGTTGTCAGCGGTGTCTCTGAACGCAGCGTCTCTCCCTCAGATGGAGGCGCTGTTCGGCAGCCTGCCGGAGATGTTGGACTTCCAGAGAGTTTTCCTTCAGACGCTGGAGGAGAGGATCGCTTCCTGTCCCAACTTCAGTCACCTGGAAACACCTGCGCAGTTCAAGGTGACGACTCAGGAGTGACATCACAGATTCAGTTCAACCTGTCGTAGCAGAGGTTTTAAATCTTTGTCTCTCTTTGTTCAAAGAAACTCCTCTTCTCACTCGGAGGATCGTTTCTCTACTACGCCGACCACTTCAAACACTACAGCGGCTTCTGTGCCAACCACATCAAGGTGCAGAAGGTCCTGGAGAGAGGCGAGTGTCATCCGTCCCACTGCACCTGAACACAACCTCACATTCTCTGACGATGCTCTGAGTCTGAAATAAACCGATGTTTGTGTTCGTCTCTCACAGCGAAGACAGACGGAGCCTTCAAACACTTCCTGGAGGCCAGGAATCCGACCAATCAGCACTCGTCGTCTCTGGAGTCGTACCTGATCAAACCGGTTCAGAGGGTCTTGAAGTATCCACTGCTGCTGAGAGAGCTGGTGTCTCTGACTGACCCTGAAAGCCCCGAACACACACACCTAACAGGTACACACACACACACACACCTGACAGGTAGCTGTATTGATCACCTGTAGAGGTGTTAATGTTTCTACTTATTTAGATAAATAAATATATGACTTTGTTATGTAAATGACTCTCTGTGTGTGTGTGTGTGTGTGTGTGTGTGTGTGTGTGTGTGTGTGTGTGTTGCTGACTGTAATCCCCCTGCTGTCCACACAGAGGCGCTGCGAGCGATGGAGAAGGTGGCGACTCACATCAACGAGATGCAGAAGATCTACGAGGATTACGGCTGCGTGTTCGACCAGCTGGCTGCGGAGCAGAGCTCACCTGACAAACAGGTACACACACACACACACACACACACACACACACACACACGCTCAGTGTTTCCTGTCGGAGCGTCTGCAGTCATCGATCTGTCCCCTGCAGGTGACGGAGATCTCGATGGGGGAGTTCCTGGTGCACTCGTCGGTGGTGTGGTTGAACCCTCTGCCCTCTCTGGGTCGCCTGAGGAAAGAACCTGAGCTCACGCTGTTCGGTGCGTTCACGCTCTGATCGCTCTGCGTGTGTGTAGACGAGTGTGAGAGTGTGAGTAACGGTGTGTGTGTCCTCCTGTTGTGTCCTCAGTGTTCAAACGAGCCGTCATCCTGGTTTACCGAGAGAACAGCAAGATGAAGAAGAGGATGGTGAGTCTTCCTCTGCACAAACCATCTCCAGGTGTTTTTACATGGAAGGTTTTACACGTGAACATACACGTGAACATACATGTGAACATACACGTGAACATACACGTGAACATACACGTGAACATACACGTGAACATACACGTGAACATACGCGTGAACATACATGTGAACATACACGTGAACATACACGTGAACATACATGTGAACATACACGTGAACATACACGTGAACATACACGTGAACATACACGTGAACATACACGTGAACATACACGTGAACATACATGTGAACATACACGTGAACATACACGTGAACATACATGTGAACATACACGTGAACATACACGTGAACATACACGTGAACATACATGTGAACATACACGTGAACATACACGTGAACATACGCGTGAACATACACGTGAACATACACGTGAACATACATGTGAACATACACGTGAACATACACGTGAACATACACGTGAACATACACGTGAACATACATGTGAACATACACGTGAACATACACGTGAACATACATGTGAACATACACGTGAACATACACGTGAACACTGTGTCGTCCGTGTTCCTGCTGAGCTTCATCTCAAACTACATCAGGCTTCACATGAACCTCCGTCCTTCCACACAGACGCTGATTCACTTGAGAACTTTATAAACCAGCCTGCAGACGTGTTGTCACTGAAGGATCCATCAGTCTGAGATTGATCGCATTTGTTTCCACGTCCCAGTGAACTCATACAGTTGAACTGATAAAGTTTGTTTTCTGTTGGACAGACCGGCTCTCGCTCAGCTGATCTGGACCCCTTCAGGTTCCGCTGGTTAATCCCAGTTTCAGCGGTTCAGGTGCGACCGGCCAACATCACAGGTCAGTGAACCTCTCAGTGAGCACATGAACATGAACATTAATATTCTGCTGTTGTTCTGAATCTGATCCGAGTCGTGTAAACAAACAGACTGTGTTTGGATTTTCTGAATAAGACTTTGTGATGAGCACGTGTTGGATGTGATGATGTGATAAATATAAATCAGGTTTCGTTATTGAGAACATTCATCTCAGCTGATGTTTTTCCTGCAGTTTGCGACACGTCTGTTTACAGTCAGCTCTGTGCGTTGTCATGGAGACGCTGTAAACAACCCAACTCACCAACAGTTTGTCAGGCTGTGGGGTAAAACACATGTCCAACACATGGACTGTTAGACATGGTTTTTGGACACGTATAAATATCACAACACCGACTTTCTGAAGGTGACTGAATGAATGAATGAATGAATGAATGTACTGTTGCAAAGACACAAAATAACCAGCAGCTCCAGTTTTCTACATTCTGACGTGACCATCAGCACGGCTGCATGAGAACATGAGTGTTAGTGGAATGTTCATGTTCATTAGTCACCTGAACGCCTCACAGGAGTTTGATCTTTTTCACAATAAGAGCAGAAACTGTCTGTGAGCGTCCAGCAGGAGGCGCTGCAGATACTGAGACTGTGACCTGACACATGAAGTCTGTGTGTGTGTGTGTGTGTGTGTGTGTGTGTACTGAGGTCAATTATTGAATATTTGTGTTGCAGGCTCAGAGAATGAGTGTGTGTGGGAGCTGGTTCACTGCAGGTCGGAGGTGGAGGGACGACCAGAGACAGTGTTTCAGCTCTGCAGCAGGTAACATTTTATTATTCATAATCAATCTGTTTGATCAGAGATCATTATTATTATTATTATTATTACTCAGTTTAAAGGTTTTCATGTTCAGGTAACTGTTGATTAGTTGATCAGTAGCTGATCAACTAATCAACAGTTACTGGTTTTGAATCATTTCATCCTGTGAGAAGTTTCAGTTTTTCTGAATGACATCACAGTGAATTTAATATATTTGAGTTTGGACAAAACATCTGACACCGTCACATTTGACTCTGGACCTCTGTGATGTCACTGTTTCCTGATGTCTTTTAATCAGCTGATGAATTAATAATGTCACTAACTGTTACCTGGCGCTGCGCGTGCTGTTGTGTTTGTGTTTCAGTGGTTTGGAGACGAAGGCCAGCGTGCTGCGAGCTCTGCGCTCCCTCCTCAGAGACCGAGCGCCCGCCGGCTCCCTGAGGAGGACCAGGCTGTCGACGGCAGAGAGGAGCAGCTCCTGGAGGAGGAGGCAGCAGCGATGTCGCTCTGACACCCAGAGGATGACTCATCATCATCATCATCATCATCATCATCACCCCCAGCCGGAGGAGAGCTGCCGACCCGACGGCAGATCCGTCCTGGGTGACACCTGCTCGGAGCCTCTGCTGCCGAGCCACGCCGCCTCCGACCCTGCAGGGAAGAGGACCAGACTCTGCTCCCTGACCAGCGAGCTGGAGGCTCAGCTGCAGCGGCTCAACTTCACCGAGGAGGAGGCGGAGCGAGGAGCAGCGGCGTCTCAGAGCGACAAGGAGAAGAGGCGGAGCTCCACTCTGAAGCGAAGTCCTGGAGAAGTGCTGGACCTGAGCAGCCTGCTGGAGAGAGACTTCAGCGTTCAGAGCATGAGCTCCATGATCAACGAGGACTGTTTCTACGACAGCGTGCTGGGCGTACAGAAGGCCGCTGTTCCCACGCTACAGGGCGAAAGCTAACGTGCTAACACGGAGGAGACTGACGCCAGAACCTTTTCTAACGTCTGTCCTCCATCACCTGGAAGTTCTCATGAATTAACTCATCATGAAGGAACACGAACACACGGCTGACTGACGAGCTAACTGTCACCGCTACAAGACCTCACGTCTGGAATAAATCTGGTCTAAAACATTTGGAATATAACGCCGTCTGATTGGCTCATTTCTACCTCTGGAAACAAATGAAGTTACTTCCAGTAGATGGAGTCCAGCCCACTGTGACACCGGCTCAGGCAGCGTCACAACTTTATGGAGCTGTGAAGTGAAAGGAGACGCTGGCTCCTCAAGTGTTATTCAAGCGTTTCAGATTCTTCTTCTTTTAAACGTTCTCTGCGTCATTTGACATTAAAGCTCCGGAAATAAATCAATAACACAAATCCCGTCAGAGTGAATGGATGACTGCGGCAGAGATGTTTACACTGAAAGTTAAAAACAGACACAGTTTGATTAAACTCAACTGTGACAGGAAACAGATTTAAAAAATGAAATCAAAACATTCAAACAAAAAAGTTTTAAAAAAACCCAAAACATAACTTTGAGAGAAAAGTTATATTACTGGAATAAAAATATAATTTTACAAAAAGAAAATATGTCATTATTGACTTTTACATTTTTCTCAAAAAAAAAAAAGAAAAGAAAATTAGTTTATTTTTGAAACACTTTCCCCTAAAAATGCACCTTTATTGGCCTTAACTTTATTAAGGGTAAATTTTATTCTCAAAAAATCTTGAAATGTTTTTCACATAAAATTTTGACAAAGTTTTTGGAAACATCACAACTTTTTCTCTGAAATTAACTTTTTTCCTCCTAAAATGACATTTTTATTTTTAATAAAATTAAGCTCATTCACAGACCTTATTTCAGACATCGAACCAAAACTCACTGACTTAAAGACCAGGAAACAGGAAGTGCTAACATGCTAACATGCTAACTCATTTCCAGGTTGTAGGACTCCTGCATGACTCTATTGACTTAACATGATGAATTTTATTTCCAAAAATCTGACATTTCTCCTAAAGTAACAAAAATACTTTTTTTTTTTTTTTTAAATTGACTTTATTCTTGAAACATCACAATTTCTTCTTTTTCTTGTGATACTGAGATTTTTTTTTTTTTTAATTTTTTTACAGTAGGACATCTTTCGTGTTTTACAAAATTTAAACTTTTTCATCAAAATATTTCAACTTTATCCTGAAATGTTTTTTTCCTCCCAGTGGCTCCAAAACTCTGTCAGCAGACTCCAGAAGCTTCGTTTGTGTGTCAGGATGAAAACTGGAGTTAATCCACAAACCACTTTGAGGAAATTTGTTTCTTTGTTCGTGGGAACTTTAAAAAAAATCACACGGTGGATTTAATCGTTTTCAAAGGACCAAAGACTCAAAAATCATGAGTGACCTCAAAAACTTCAAATCACAAATATCTGCAGCTCAGTACTGTTTTTAACTGGACTACATTTCCTGGATGAAGCTACAAGCCTGATGGAAACTTATTTTACATTTCAGTTCTCATCTCTCGCTGACGGGACGTCTCTTCCTGTCAGACGAGGATTTTTGGTTCCAGGAGTCAGAAACAAACGGACTCTTCAGTGATTTGCTGCACTCGGCTGCCTGAACGAACGCGTCAGTGTTTTTTAGCATCGTGTCGTCGTGTTGTGCTGTAAATGTTTTTCGTGTACAGTTTATTTCTCCGTCGTAGTTTTCTGTTCAACAGATATTTTCTTGACAAAAGCAGTTTGGAGGAAAAGCGTTCGGAGCTGCTGGATCGAATCAAAAAGACTTTTGAGTTTTTGTATTTATACTTTTTGTTGTGTGACTGAAACACTGCGAAGCAGACAGTGTCTCGTTTTTGATGAATGTAACTCGAGTTGTTTTTTTATCAACTGTTAAAGTATTTGGTAATTTATTTTTCTTAAATATTTGTGTACATCTTTTTAACGACTTTTGATGCTGTTAAATTCCAATAAATGAATATTTAATACGTGTTTTAACGAGGTTTATTTTACTTTAAACTCTGCTCTCTGAGCTCTCTGTGTCCTCGTCAGTGAAAACATGAACAGGATTTTAAAATTCAGAGATCAGAAATATTTGTTTATGATAATGAGCTCGCTGAGCCAAGGTTAACCTTTAAAGGAGCAGTTCAACATTTTTGGGAAACTAGTTTATTCTCTTTGGCTTTGACAGTGAGAAGTTGAGATGAAGCAGATGAATGGAGCTTCATGATGAGCACGAAATATTTACTGGAGTTTAATCTTTATCAGCAGTGGGCGTGTCTGTGTCTCAGTTCGCTCCACCATGAGACGTTTTATGTCGACCAGTCCCAAGGGTCCAGATGAGCCCGGCCCAAGGTCAGTGGGGGGGCCATGAAAAGGTCTGTGGCTAACCTTTAAATGGAATCAAGTCCAACAGTTTCCTTACTGACTTAAATCACTGAAAATGCAGGTTCTGACGCCTGGCGGTCAGGTCGGCTGATTGGTGGCTGATCAGGAGGATCCCAGACGTACCTCTTTGGTCTGGACTTGTCTCGGACCCATCGAGTCACGGACACAGGTCCTCTGGTGGTGTCCTGTGGTGTCTGGCACTGTGGCGTTGGTGAAGGATCCTTTGAGTCCTGTAGGTTGTGAGGTGGCGTACCAGCACGACCCACAGAGGATGGATCAGATTGTGGTTTGGGGAGACTTGGTGGAGCGTCAGGCGTCGTCCACGTGAACATCAGGACTAAAGGTTTACCTGCAGAACATCTGTAACAAGACGATCAGAAGCTCTTCACCTGTCAGTGGTTTGAATGTTTTGGCTGATTGGTGTGTTGACGACAGAAAAAACAAATGCAGATATTCTTCCTCTTCCTCTTCCTCATCACAGAATATGATGTCAGGTATTAACACATTTAACTGATCTTTAAAGGAACAGACTGAACCTCGTGACATCAGAATCTGGCAGCTGTTGTGTTTCACTTTGAACCAGTCACATGATGAGTTTATACAGATGAAGGTGAAACTGTGACTCACTGCTGCTATAAACTGTGTGTGTGTGTGTGTGTGTGTGTGTGTGTGTACATACTTGTACATGCTACATAGTTAGGACCAGAATGTGTATTTTAGCAACACAGTGAGGACATTTTAGAACGTGAGGACATATTGGCCGGTCCTCACTTCTGCAAAGGCCTGTGTGAGGGTTTAGATTTGATTTTAAGGTTCAGGGTCAGGCTGTTGGTCATGACGGTTCAGGTTAGGGTGAGGGGCTGAAGAATGCATTATTCCAGCGAGGGTCCTCACAAAGATAGAAGTACAAGAATATGTGTGTTGGGGCTTTGTCTCTTCATCGTCGGACTGAAAACACTTTTCTGAACGAAAGAACAAAAAAGAACGAAGAGGAGGTTTGTGTTCATGTTCTCACTGAGGAACGTTAGTGTACAAATTAATTTATGTTTTTAATTTATTTTAACTTCACCTCAGTCCTCAGAGTCCCGCATGCTCCGAACGTTCTGTTTCTGACACATAAGACATTTTAAAAAAGACATGAAAGTGTGTGTGTGTGTGTGTGTGTGTGTGTGTCTCTCTCTCTCTCTCTCTTCGGCTCTTGTTGCCACAGTAACTGCTGCGCTGAGGAGAAAGATAAAAACCTTCATACACACTTTGACTCTGAAAAACAGGAAACACGTTAATAATCTGCATCATTAGTTTCGTCATCATTCACTGTCATCAGCTTGTTTTTTAAAGACTGTTTTATTACAACAGATAAAATAATCTAATCTGTGTTTAATGTCCGAACAGACACGATGACAGAGAAGCTGTAGGAACAACAGAGCCTGTCGTTATTATTTCTGTCTGTACGTCTCAGCTGTATCTGTGGGCGGATCGTGAGCTGATGAGATGATGGGCCCCTGCTCGCAGATATGTGACGGCCCCGCCATCCCCGCTCTCGATGACGTCACCAGGGCGAGATGACAGCGGCCGTATCCATCTTTACGTACAGTCTAAAACATACAGACACATTTTATTACCAACAAACACGAGAGAACATGAAAGACTTTTAAGATCCAGTGTGTCAGATTCAGGAGGATTTAGTGACGTCTATCAGTGAGGATTACAGATTACAGATTACAGATTACAACCAGCTGAAACGTCTCCTGGTCAGAATTCCTTCAATGTTGATTGTTGAGGAGCTGAATTATCCTCAGAGGTCTCTTCCTCTCAGAAACACACACACCTGATTTAAACCACTGAATAAAACAGCGGCCAACATGAAAACATGAATGTTCCCATCTAGAGCTGCTGTTCAGCCTCGTACGCTGCCTCCAAGGAGGGAGTGTCGACGTGTTTTGACGACGTGTTATATGTGCGACCCACTGTGGGAGATTTAAAAAGCAGCAGTTAGCAGTTAGCAGCTAACTCAAAGAGGAAGAACAGCAGCTGTCGTTTGGTCCTGTGTAAAAATGTAAGGCCACCGGACGCTTGCTGGCGAGCTCCTCAACAGGTCTGACTCCAGGGGAGGGCCCGAGTGTCCCCATACCGTCCAAATATGAAGTCATTAAGGACTTCGTGTTGAGGTGGTTCAACATCTGATCAGGATCCTCCTGGTCCAGCTGGTAGGAGGCCTCGGGGCAGACCCAGAACACACTGGAGGGATTATAGATCTCATCTGGTCTGGGAACACCTCGGGTCCTCCAGGAGGAGCTGGAAAGAGTCTCTGAGTGGAGGACTTTCTTTCATCAGTGTCTGACGGCAAACGTCACCGACCGAGCTCCGGTATTCAACGACTTCAGAGTGAGACCAGGTTGTTCCTTTCATAAACCTGACCTCCAGAACTTCATGTTCATGACGCAACTCTACGACGTAATGTCACTTGTGGGCGCTACTTCATAGGATATCATACGAACTGTTCTGTGAGGATACGTTTAGTCGATTTGTAAAACATATCAGAGTTGAGATGTAAACTCTGAACAGGAAGTGTTCGTCAGGACGCCCACTGTGTTTGTTGGAGGCTGCTGTTTGCCCCCCCCCCCCCCTGCTGTCACACACAGTCAGTGTGTTGTCTTTGAACAGCAGGAATGTGCTGAACATCTGCATTTACACACACCTGACAGGCTGTGTGTGTGTGTGTGTGTGTGTGTGTGTGTGTGTCCTCACTGTAACTGCAGGATGACGAACTCGTCACGCCTGTCGGCTGGTGAGTTTTAGTTTTTTTATATTTTCATGTTTTACATGTTTTTTACCTGCAGAGTGATGTTTTGTTGTTGAGAAGAAACAAGATGGAAAAAATATTGAACTTTAACAGTCTCATATTTATTTATGATTATTTATTTCATAAACAAACTAATCTGGAACTTTCTGAGAATCTGAAGATTCATGGTCTGAATTTGTTCTTTCAGCTATTTTTGTGTCCAAATATGATTCATGTTTCCTCTGAGCTGATCAGTGTGATGAGTTCTGCTGGTTCGTGCCTCAGAGTTAATATCATATCATATATTTGTTCTTGATTCGGCACTTTGGATCAGCTGGATATTTGAAGAAGACATTTATGAAGTTTTGATGAACTGAAATTAAATTTTTACATCAGTAATTCTGTAAAATAAACTGAAGGAAATTTAAAGGAAACAGAAAACTTTATTTTTCAGGATCAGCTTTGTCAAGTTCATGAACACTGAAGGAAGAAAAGTCTGTTTGTTCTCACACAGAAACACAGATTAAAGCAGAATAAGATAAATATTTAACTTCTGTGTGCTGAAAAAAATAAAGATTAAAATCTATAAATCTCAGTCAAAGATCAAAATGAAACCACATTACAACAAAGTGATCCACAGTCACACTGATGACGTGCAGGTGATGAACAGGTCCGTACAGAATCTGGATATCGGTGTGAGTGTCGTCAGTGTCTCCTCTTCATATGTGTCGTGTGTTGTTTTCAGTCAGCATTAAAATCACAGTGAAGAAATGTGAGAGCTCAGATTTACTGTTAACAGATGTTAATGTTTGTTCTCTCGATTGAAGCTTCAGTTTTGTCCCACAGTTTGTTCTTCACATGTTTTCAGGATCAAATCAAATTTCTGATTAAAGTTTTCTTCAAAAATTTACTCAGTCGTTCTTTCAGCCTGCTGGAGGTCATTTTAGGTTTGATTGAGTCATGTGACGTTATTTTGGTTCAAAAACAGCTGTTATCATAAATGATTATTGTCAATCACGATATGAGCAAAAAACAATAAAAAAAAACTGTAGATTACCTTTGGGTCTGATAATAAGTTATGCTAAACTGAGAGCAACAACAACTATCATTATTATTATCATTATTATTATTATTATTATTATTGTTATTGCTGTTGTTT
The DNA here is from genome assembly GCA_035609425.1 of Epinephelus awoara. Classification (NCBI taxonomy): domain Eukaryota; kingdom Metazoa; phylum Chordata; class Actinopteri; order Perciformes; family Serranidae; genus Epinephelus; species Epinephelus awoara. Next base: position 39,378,956 of record CM069305.1, on the reverse strand, counting down.
TTGTTGTTTCTCTTTATGACCCCTCCGGGATGCCGTACTCTCCTAATCTAAATATCAGGCTGTAAAATGAACAAATGAAAAATAAATCAATAACAGACACACAGCAGGAGATAAAGAGGCAAACACACTGTGCGTGTGTGTGTGTGTGTGTGTTCAGCTGAGATAAAGCAGTTCATTTATATTCCTGTCTGTGAGCTGATTGATGGTTGATGGAGCCTCAGGGGTCTTTGTGTGTGTGTGTGTGTGTGTGTGTGTGTGTGTGTGTGTGTGTGTGTGTGTGTTCCTGCCAGATGGTTTGGTTGGTGCGGGTCTGAACTATTATCAGTGTGAATGGGGGGGTCAAAGGTCAAACCGTCTGCTTTAATGTGAAGCTAATTTCAGTCATATTGAATCAAAGAGAATCAGTGAGTCAGTCGGAGTTCATCTGTGTGAAGGGACGACTTCATGTGTTCGTCTTAGTGTCACAGCGGAATGTCGTCGTCGTCGTCGTCTTCTTTGATATTTAATCTAATGAGGCAGGAAATCCCTTTAAATTAAAACAGTCAGCAACAACGACTTTCTGTTATTTTATCTCAAAGTTAAATATGAAGCAAAAACATCCACCAACAGTCAGCTGATCGTCATGTTTATGTTTATTACATTTTTAAATAATGAGAAATCAAACTGATGTGATTATTAACACCCCCCAAAAAACAAACAAAAAAGTGAACAAAAGCATAAAAGTTTTGAAAAATAAAAGAACACCTTCATTAAAAAAAATCAAACGCAACAAAATACAAATGTGAAAATCTGACAAACAAATTAAGAACTGAGATTAGTTTTTGTTCTCTGACAAAAAAGCATTTAAATTTAACAACAGAACAATATATTTTAAATGACGCCAATTTACACCAATGACGAGAATTTAAAAAACAAACAAAAAACTAACAAAGAAATTAAGAAAAAATTGATTTGACAAAGAAAAACAAAACATTAAAAGTGGAACAAAAAAACAAGAAATTAAAAATTAGATCAAAGATAAAACAAAATATTTTAAAAAACTGAAAATGAACACATAAAAAATAAATATGAAACAAAAAACTATTAAATAATTAAAGAAAACATTTATTATTAAATTAAAGAAACTTAACACAAAAATACACAAAAAAACAAGTCAAACAAGAATCCCACAAGGAATCTGAAAAAAATAAATAGAAAATAAACCTAGATTAAAAAATGACACAAGAAACAGAACAAAGAATTAAAGATTAAACAAAATAAAACCAAATAAATATATAAAGAAAACATAATAAATAAACCAACAAATGATCTGAAACAAAAAATTTAAATCTGCACCAAAATAAATCTTCTCTTCAGTTTCCCCTTCATTTGATGAAATAAAAATAAAAATAAAAATATAAAGATTAAAATTCTGTCCTCCTTCTGTCCTCTGTCTGTCCTCTGTCTGTCCTCTGCAGCAGCAGCAGGACGTTTCTGTCCCTGTTCAGACTGCAGAGACCCGCAGGCGTCGACTCAAACCTCCAGAGTCTGACTCTAATAGACCGCCGCTGCCACCGCCGCCATGTCTCACATCAGTGAACAGGAGCAGCTGGATGTTAATACAAACTGTTCAGTGGGACAAACTGAACACGTCAGCAGCTCAACATGAGTTATTACACGCCACGTTTAAAGGAGCAAACCACAGTTTTTAATAATTCAGCTGATTATTGTTCGGTTCATCTCTCAGTCGACAGTTTTTATTATTAACTGTTCGTTTAAATCTTTAATCAAAAAACCTAAAAAACATTTAAAGACGTCATTTTACAAAAACTCTGTTTTCTGATCATTTATAAACTCAATCAATCAATTTATAATCAACAGATCATAAAGGTAACTGTTGGTGCAGCGTCCCCGCTGATCGTCCTTCAGTTCTCACATTGACTTCCTTCCTTCCAGGTTGCCGTTGTTTTCATCAGTGTGAGAATCAGCCTGCAGAGAGACGATCCATCACAGTCAGCATTTGTTCCACTGTATCTTAATTTAGTCATTTTTTAAAGTGACATTATTATTATGGTCAACATGCAGTTGAGAGCAGCAGGGGCTGCTGGGAAAAGTCTCCCTGTTGTTGTGTTCAAGGACACTCTGACATCTGAGATTTACGAATCAAACTAGTTCCAGTTCACGTTATTTTTTTCTGTCTTTTGGAACAAATTGTAATGACGCCATCAGAGTCATTAAATCTGACACACAACAGGCCAGACTTGAGAAATTTAGACTTCTAAATATTCTTTCTACGAAAATACAACGGCCGACACATTTGTACAAATTGATTCACAATGACAACAATCAACCTCCAGAGAAACAAGAAAACATGTCTTTAAAAACAGAAAGAGAGCAGCGTGTTCACTGTTTAGTTTATTTAAAACATTTAAACATTTTAAACATGTTATCTGTGAATCAAATGAGACTCTAGCTACTGTCACATTAATTAAAAAACATTTACATATCACTTCACATCATTTATCGTCTTACAGAAAAATCTCACCAGTTTGAAACACTAAAAAGAACATTTAAAGTAAGTGAACTCTTTTATTAGTCATTTGTATAATTTAATTATGTTTTCTGCCGTTGGTCTTTAAATGAAGTCTGCAAACAAAATGACTTTTAACAACAAGCAGTTAAATAAGTTCTACAATTAGAAAACATACATGAATAAGTGCTTGTTTGGTATTAAATGAGAGCTGCTGCTGCTGCGGCTCTTTGGTTAAATGCTAATTTAATTGATGGTTTTACAATCGTTCCTTTTGATGTATTGATTTATTAACTGATTATAATTAAACTCTGAAAAGGTCTGTGATCACTGTGACAGCACACTGCTGACTCTGACTTTAATTATTTATTTATCTTTTAGTGTGTTTGGTTTGTATGTGATTGACTTTATATATGGTTTAATATATGATTATATATATGATTTCCATTTCCTGTGTGAAAAGGCCAAACAATGAATGAATGGTTTATTTTTGTGTCTGGTCGTTTCAGCACCACCGACCCTTTATGGGATTATTCAGACACAAAACAAATAATTAACAAATATAAAGTTAACAATTCACCACAAAACACTGTCAGAACAGAATAAATACCAAATACAAAAGGAAAGGTTTTGTGGTATAACGCTGAACACATTCTTCAGGCCTTCATCCTCGGCCTGTTCTTGTTCCCAAGTCGTCAAATACCGTCGCTTTGTCAGAGATTCCAACACTGACACAAAAAGGCACCTTTCACTGCGGCATGATACGCCGCCAGTAACGACATAATCAAAGGAGCAGAAAGTGTATTTTGAAAAGACACAATGCTTGTAACAAATTGACCCGAACCCTAACTCTGCAGGAGGGTACCTGGCACATCACATGTAGACATGAGCAGCACTGACAACACGTTGATATGTGAAGAGTTGGGATGAGAACGTGTTGAAATCCTGCAGATGAAACAATCTGTTCAAACCAAAGCAGTTTCTGACCAGCGTACACACCTCCATTAGAAATCTGTGCACAGTAAAGCTGCAGTAACTCCTGTTTGACGAACACGATGACCTCATCGCTCCGTGGGAAACAGTCGTCTTTACTGATTTCTTATTTGTTATGACTTCCTGTATGAACACAGCAACATGAGCTAATGAGTGTTGATGGTTGCAGTGACGCTCACACCGACTTTAAGCTGGTAACTGGTATTTTCCCACGAGGCGGCTGGCTGGTGGAACTGGGAGAAACTGTGTGTGTATTGTTCCCAGTTTGGGTGAAGCCGTTCATGTCTGTGCAGGTCTGACGCTGATAACAGCCACACTGGAGGATTATCATAATAACAGGCTGCTGCCGACTGACTGACTGACTGCTGGGTCCCATCACAGCCAAACGGGTGGGCGGGCTGCGGACGCTTATCACCGTGTTGCAGTGGGCGATTCTTCACACAGTCACATGACGGGCGACACCTCGATCCACACTGCAGCTGGACAAAGAACAGCTCAGCGGGTTTTATCACCAAACCAGGACCAAAATGACGACCCGCTGGTTCATGTTGATTGTTTCAAAAGCACAAATGATCCTGTCGTCTGGGCGAAGACTCTGACCAGCAGATATGATCAGTAATAATCAGCCTCCACCTTCACGCTCTATCATTTTAAGATGTAGTGCCGCATTTTCAAGTGCTCGTAAAACTCTTTCTGCACCAAAGCGAGAGCACGAAAACAAAATCTAACAATCAGAAACAATCATTTTCAGGTGAACGTCAGCTTTTGTTTGGCCGAAGGCGACAGACAACCGTTTCTGCGGCGCGGCTCTGTCGTACCCCGCCATCAACTCATCAGATAAGAGCGCTGCTCTGCGGCTCCTTCAGCAGAGCCGTGACCTTCAGGTTAGAAACAAAAACCCGCTTCCTGAACCAGACTTCGGTCAGTTTGGTTGGTACGGAGGTTTCCTCCATTCAGAGGGAGGAAAAAAAAGAGGACGCCTGGTGCATCTTTTCCAGGACGCAGAATGGGATGAAACTGTATGTACAGTTGCCAAGGAGACGGGAGGCGGAGGGGTAGTTAGAGGCTGTTAACCCTCACACCCTGTTTTCATTCACACTGCTTCTGTGTGCTTCGTCCTCAGGAGACACTTGAGGAGACGCTGCCAAAGACACAACACAGGTAAGACTCCAGCTTTCATACAACTTCTCTTCACGTGTCCTCTGGGTGCAGATGTGTAAATGTTGGATACATAACTTCAGTCTGACGGAGCTGTTAGTTCTTCTTCTGTGGTGAATGTTTCCTGCAGAGGAAAAGCAGCTCTGGAGGGTGGGGGGGTGCACCCAGGGGACGCTGCAGCTTTAAATGGACATAATTGAGTGTCAATGATCACCACATCAGCTGCAGAGTAACTAACGCAGGCAATCAGCGCGCTCACACATGCTCGCAAATCAAACAGAGAAAAACGCATCAGCAGCCTCAGCTGTGCGTCCGTCACGCTCCCACGCTCACTTCAATTCTCATTTCTCCTCTGGTTGCAGCTCACTGGAGCTGCGCTGAGGAATTATCTGCTGTCAGGACCCGTCCGGGACGCCAACAGGGAGCGGAGCTGGACGGGGGGGCCGAACCATGCTGTCCGCTGCCATTCAGATCCTGGCGTTCGCCCTGGCGCTCCTGGGCGTCCTCGGCACCACCGTGGCCACTCTGCTACCCAACTGGAAGGTGAGCATCAACGTGTGGTCCAGCATCATGACCCCCATCTCACAGATGCAGGGGCTGTGGATGGACTGCGTCTGGTACAGCTCCGGCGTCTTCAGCTGCACCATGAAGAACTCAGTGCTGTCGCTGCCGGCGTATCTGCAGACCACGCGGGCCGCCATGGTTCTGTCCTGCCTTGTGGCGTTGTTTGGACTCTGCCTCGCCTCCCTGGGGCTTAAATGTACCCGCTGGGGGGGCAGCCACCGAGCAAAGGGGCACACGGCCATCGCTGCAGGCGGCTGCTTCATCCTGGCCAGCTTCCTCGTCTTGGTCCCTGCGTCCTGGTTTACCAATGAAGTCATTACCGCCTTTCTGACCACGGACCTGCCGGACAGCAGTAAATATCAGCCTGGAGGAGCTCTGTGCGTGACGTTTCTCTCCGCCGGCTTCCTCCTGGCTGGAGGGGTCATCTTTTGTTTGTCATGTCCTGGAAAAAGAACAAGACGACCGGACTATGTTTCCTCCTCTGACCCTGACAGACGTGTGCTGTACGGAGATGGGCAGCGGAGGCGGGAGCTGCAGACTGAACATGTGCAGCCGAAAACAAGACAAAACAAGAAGGTTCAGCTGCAGATGGACGGAGTGAAGCAGCAGAAACCTCCTCAGGACAAATCCGAACAGGATCAGCAGCAGAGAGTCTTCTCGTCTCCCTCCAAACTCCCTCCAAAAGACATCAAGGACAGCTACAGCCTCCAGGAGTACGTTTAATCCTCCCAGCTGAGCGCTGAAATGTGGAGTTTTCAGCTGAGGCTCTCTGGCTCATAGTCAGGGGGAGGTGTGCTGGGGGAGGTGTGTTTGAGGGGGAATAATTACCAAATGTTAAAGACGACAGATTGTGGATTCAGCCGAATGTTTCAGAAACGAGACGAGAAGCAGAGAACAGGAGCTCAGAGAGAAAAGGTGGAGCTTAAAACAACTGCACAGGAACCAAACACTGTAAATCCTTTACAAACTGCCGCAGCGTTCCCAAACCAAAGGTCTGAGGAAAAAAAAGAGAGCTGAATCTGCTGATCATTTAAAAAAAACTGAGCTCTGCCTGAAATCAAAAAGCCATCAGTTTGCAGCTGTAGACAATGTCTGCCTTCTCACACAGGGCCGGACCAAAGCTCTCTGAGGGTGGGAGCTGGATTTAAACCCACAAACTAAATATATAAAAAACACGGTAAAATTTAAACAGTATCTATATTGTAGAGATTTATTTTGAGAAGAATAAAAAGTACCCAAACGGAGGATAAATTGTGACTGTAAGACACACTTTCAGATTTTTTATAACACTTTAGAAACGTATAAATTCAAATGTTATTCTTATTAACTGGTGCCATTAACTAATGGTATTAAATCCATTTACTGACGCAGGTTGATAAACAGTCAGAGTTGGAGCTTGTTGCACCAGACAGGGGTGTTGTAAGGGGGGGGGGGCTCAGAAAGACCAGAATTAAAAGTTTGGTTTTATATTAAATGTTTTATTTCTGAGTCATTACTGCCATAACTACATTAAATTGGCTGAGTGAAAACATCTTAAGTGCCGTATCAAAGGCAACAGGACTTTGTTGCATTTCTTGAAGACATTTCACCTCTCATCCAAGAAGGTTCTTCACTTCTGAACTGTTGTTGTCCCGCCACGTTTGCCCCTGACGCCGCTGGGCGCCAGTTTTCGATGACTTCAGAGTGAGACCAGGTTGCATCTGTGCATATTAGAGCTACGTTGCGTCAACAGCTACAGAAAATAAAGCCGCCTTCTTTACTGTGGGAGCCCTGCATAAAACAAAAGTACGTTTAAAAAATCTTGTTGTTATTATGCTGTGCACTCAACCTGTTCTCATCCCAGGTCATTAAATACCAACCGTCACCCCCTCAGAGTCTCATAGTGACGCACAGACCAGACAGCTAACACAGCTAATACAGGGTTAATGTTGTGGTCACAGTTTGGTTTAAGCAACTTAGAAAAAGGATCATGTTTTGAGTTAAAGTAAGCACGTTTGTTACATAACGTAACATTATGTAAATATGTGTCCACAACGACGACAGTATGTAAATTGCATAAGGTTGTGTCAAAACAACGATTTTTGGTTTCAAACGGGACAAAAACTGCGGGATTCAGGTTGAAACTCCAGATTTGTTTAACCCATCGACCCTGCACAGATTTTTAAATTAACATCAGTATCTCCTGCGACAAGTATTGCTACTGATGGTTTTACACCAGAGTTATATCAGACGCTGAGGGGCGTGACAAAGCATCAATATTTGACATCCTGGGACTGAGGGCAGGCTGGGACACGATGTCAAAAATCACTGAAAAGAAAAACAAGAGCTCATATTTAACATGTTTGGTGCCCCCTGGTGGCCGAAGTCACTCCTGTCATGGGTCAGGGATATGTGTTAACAGTTGGTGCTATATATGGTAAAAACCTAGGTGTTTTATGTAAAGAAAGCAAATAGAAATTACGAATAAATAAATAAATAACTAAAACTTAAAACTCAAAATGTGATAGAGCCTCAGAATTCTAAAACTAGCTGTGAACCCTCAACACTTTAAAAGCTCTTTGAGTTTAATTTTCAAAAGTAAAAACTCACACAAAGGAAAACACACAGAGCTCATTGTGTGCAGGCCTGAGGACTGAATCCATATCTTGATTAAACTTTGATAAAAAGAGTTTCTTCCTTTTTAAATCTGTCCTGTTGAACTTTTGTTAAACAATCTTAAAGTGTGTCTTAAACAGAGAAACCCACCAACACTTCACATTTAAAGTTGTTAAACTATTTCCTGTCATGTTGGCTTTGGTTCGGCTCTGAACTCTCTGCATGCTCTCAGTGCTTTACATGCTCACAGATTAAAGTTAGTAAAAGCTGCTGTTGTAGAAATAAAACCATTTTCAGAGCGCAGTCAAAGATTAAAACAAGTCCAGATCCGAAGCATCAAAATGATGGCGTCCACTCCGTCTTTTCCCGGCGGTTCGGGGGGAGGGGAGAGGTGCAGCTCAGCGTGGAGAGAGGTAATGATGCTCTTTGCTTTCCCATTATCCTCTTGCCATGGTTGGATGCACACACACACACACACACACACACACACACACACACACACACACACACACCCCTCCTCCTTCAGCTGTATGAAAAGGACATCCAGTCATTTCAGGATGTAACTTAAAGCCTAATGGAGACCGGACAGTCCTCAGCACTGGTGGGCGGTTCGTCCTCTAACCTGAGGTGAGCTGTCACTCAAACCTGCCGACGCTTCTTGGAAATAAAAAGGAAAGAAACCACTGAGCTGAACGCCCACACTGCCTCTCAGGAAGAGCTTCAAACCTGCAAAAAAAAAGGATTCAGTAGTGAAAATAGAGTCGATTCGTCAGCGCTGCAGCGGCAGTTCACTGTCAGACCTGACGGTGATGCATTAATGTAGAAAACAGGACATTCAGGCTCAACTAGAAAACTCCAGCAGCTAGAAAACAAAAAAATCAAAGCATGGCACAAAGAGAAAAAAGATTCAACAGAATCATTTCTGTGTTCTGTAACTCAGCTGCTTCTTCTGTTTTTGGACTCAAACCTCACCCCTTCATAATTTTAACACCATCATTTTTGAAAGATGAACAACTGGACAATTTTGACCATGAGCTAAAGTTTAAAACGCTTAATAAACAGAGGTCGCACCATTTTCTCAACCTAAAGCCAGAGCACCTGAATGTTTTATTTTATCAATATTTTATTTACTACAGCTTTTTATCTGTTTTATTTTCTGGTCATACATTTACACTATTTCTATTTTTCTCTCTACTTTATGTGGAGGTGGTTTCCTCTGAACTAAATTGAAAAAATAAAAAAGATGGCTCTGAGAGGCAACATGAAAAAACAATTTTTTTTGCAGGCATTGTCGACTAAAACCGAAGTTTGAGTCAAAGACAACACGCACACCTCCTGCGCATTTAGTGGTGCAGGGATCAAAACTCAACTCAATAAAAAACTTGACTCCCACACACACTTCTTCACCATCCATTTAAAAAAAAGGTTGATGTTCCGGTCTCAAAGATGTCGTCTTGAAAAAGATCTTTGAGACTGGAACATCTACCTTTTTTAAATAAGTCAATACAAAGGTGAAGAAGTGCAGGAATTACAATTTTCAATGAGAAAAACCTAAGTTTACACTCATCTTATGATGTGTCTCTTACATACGTACGTACCTTATCTCCTACTCCTAGGAGACAAACAATCTGTTCTGAGAGTGAAGACAGTTGTGCAGAATGAAGCACCAACTGCACAATACAAAGGATATTAAATGTTCAGCTTCATGTAGCATAAACAAAAGGTTTTATCGTCTCAGTTATCTACAGATCTTCAGTGTAAACCGCAGATCTGCAATGTCTAGGTTCCCACGCCAGCACATGTAGTCTTATTAAGCAATGGAGGAAGCGAGCAAGAGACAGAGAGAGATTCATATTTTGTTTTTGTTTTTAACTGTTGTGTTTGCCAATGTCTCCGCACATGCAGTATCCTAATCGTAATGCAGCCACTGAAGGTTCCTGCTCAGCCCTCCTGGCAGGAGCCCTCTACAGGTGGAGATCGCTCCAACACGAGCGACAGTGGTGAGGGCACTGGCTTGTCTCCAAGTCCATATTTTTGTGACCCATCCACCGCCTCAACCTGCCTCCTTGAAAGACCATTCAGGATGGCTTCCATCAGTGCTCTGGTCATGTGATCACAGCCTTTCAAAATACATGAGATATGTACAAATTTGGGTGCATTACTTTTCATAAGAAAATAGAGGCTGCGCTGAACCTACGTGGACTGCCCTTTTTTCCGACAACCCCAAATTCCAAAGTCCACGTCCGAAAACTATCCCCTAGGACCAAAATCCTATTTCTCCGACAGCCTGTTATCCCACAACAAACGCCCATTACTCCGCTGTCTCAATTCTCCGAAAATAAACACTCCTAGCTGTAAAAAGACTCACGGCCTGCAATCATTCAGCGCTACCTTAAGTCTATCTCATCGATAATGCATCTGAAGTAGGAGATCAACTTATTACCTGCAAAAAAAAAGCACCTCACCTCTGAGGGCTTAAGTAAATAAATAAGGAGCAAATTTGGCTCAAAAGTTGCTCCTTATTTTTACATTGATATATGAAAAACTGGGAATCCACATTCAGTTCAAAAACACAAAAAAATCATCACGTGTTTCTTGACTGTTAATGGTGACAAATGTTTGTGTTGTTTGTTACCTTTTCGCAGATTCACAGCTCCTGTAAAAAAAAAAAAAAACCTCATAAGGGCTCAGAAAGGACACAATGTCTTATTTAGTGTATTGATTCAGTAAAAACAAATATATGGAGTTAGCTTTGAGAATGTCAGCGAGGTTTTTATTCACCAGTCAGCTAGCGAGACTACCAAATGCTAGCTAACCAGTTTTTTGTTTCTTTTCTTGGACAAATTTAACTCCATATTTAAACATCATCACCTCACTGATAAATAATAAAAAGTAGAAGTGTTTAAAGGGGTGAGAGTCACATTTTCAGTTGCAGTGTTTGTCATCTTGGAACAAAACTCTTTAAACCAAACTGAAAAGAACTGAATGTATTTGATCCAAACCAGCTGAAAAGAGTCTGATTCATGTTTCAGATAAATAATGACCACTGTGTTTTTATCTGTTCAAAAATAAAACATGTCTGAACTGAAACTTTCACTGGGCTCCTGGTTTTAGTGAGTTTTAGCAGCTGAGGCCTCGAACAGGACTCTTTTTATCTGTCAAGGAAGAAATTCACTAATAACATTATGCGGACACAGAGAAACCACAGGGGTCGTGTCTGGGTCCACTTTCTTTTATCTTTAATTTGTTCTCCACCAACTCTTGGGAAATATGTGTATTATTAGCTGCTAAATGTTCAGCTTTCTGGGCTAAACATACTGATCTTCTCGTTTTAATGTAGAAAATCAAATGAATGTATTTCCCAACATGTCAGTTTTTTTCTTTTCTTTTCGAGGACTTATCAAAGTTGGAACTTGTTACGCTCCATTTCCATCTTCAGTCTGACATCACGTCCACTCCAATTGAGTTTTGTGAGTGAGGGGGATTCAGTTTTCCCTTACCAATAACCAGACACCAACATGTCCACCTGAATCTCATGTCACTTCAAGTCCACACTGGTGTGTAGCCATGCCAACACACTGGTTTGTCAGGGTTTAATAGTGAAGTGAAAACAAACGACGATGTTGGGCGATATTGAGAAGAGGTTTTGATTTAGAACAACCTCAATATCATCGTCTCTGTTGTCTGCACACTACATTGTGTTTATTTCTCCTCATTGGTTCTGGTGCAGCTTTACAACAGCTTGACAGTGGTGCTAGTCCTGTCTGTCGGGCTGATTGCCTTATAGTCCCGGTAGTTGTGACGCTGCTGTGAGATTGGCAGACACATTTTTCTTGCACGTCTCACACAACAGATATGTACACATAAATAAAAAGCTGCGCTGCATTCAAATGTTGATTCAGAATTTGTGAACGTCATGAATGAAGCTATGTGATAATGTGTTGGACTGTGTAACACTGTCAGGTGTTTTTAGTTCTCCCCAAACATTTATCATGTCAGCGTCCCATCAGGACGACACTGAATACATAAACTGTATGCTGCTGAACACATCTTCAGTTTGAGTGCATTGATCAGCAAATCATTGATTAAAAAGTTTAGCGTTTACTTCTCAGCTGTGGCTCCTGAGCCTCACTGTAAACTGTAACAAGAAGTTCAGAGGTGATAAAAGTCAATGCTGCTTCTTCTTTCTGTACAATAACAAAGACCGAGAGAAAGAAGTCTGTTTTAAAAATGTGAAGTCAACAAACTTCCTGAAGAAAATGAAAGTGAAAATGTGGTTTGATTAAACACGGGGAACTTTAGGGAGGGGCGTGTCAAATGAATATGAGGTTTGTTTATATGTTGACAGTTAAATAAATTTCGACAAAGGCACAGTCACTTTGTTCCAGTACAACGATCCAGGTACAGAGCTTCTATTAATCTCAAATGTTTAATAAATTTGTGCTTATTGTGTTTGTTATATTTCAGTTTGTAGTTTGTTCTAAATGCAACTCCTATTGTAGAATAGAATGGACAAAATATGATCATTGTCACCCCTTATGTTTCCACGACAAAATAAATTGTATTTTAAAAACCTTCATCATTTTCTAATTTTGTGTTCAGTATGACTTAGTTTCAGTTTAAGTGATATGTTTTAGTTGCTGTTCTTTTTTCTTTCATTACTTAGTAGTTTTTCCAGTAATGTATAATTTTGATTTGTATAGTTGAGTATCACTTGTACACTGAAATATGGACTCAGAGTTTAACTGTGTATTGAAATGTTTTCTTCTGCAGTCATGGGAGCTGAAAAATCCAAAGAAGAAGCTCCAAGTTAGTTGTTTTAAAAACAAAAAAACGACAATCTAGTCTTTATTTATGGAAGATTACACATTGTTTTATGACTGTATTTTTTCACAATCTCTTGTCTCATCTTATCACATGTCATACATGTGTCATTTGCAGTCGAACCATGGAGAGAAATAAATTGGAGGTGAGTGTGTCTGTTCCTTTTCACTGCTCAAACTGCACACATTTACTTGTTTTGACCTGGGGTTTTTTCTTGTTTGATGACATCCTAATTTTCCATTTGCTGTGTCATCTGGGCATCAAAATGTAAAGTTTCTATAATAGTTCAGTCTGTGTACTGTAATGTTTTCTTCCTCTGAGCAGAGACAACCAGAGCGCTCTGCAGTATGTGAGAAACTACAAACCTCAGACTGAAGGCCAGCAGCTCAGGATTCTTCTTCATGGACCAGTTGGAGCTGGAAAATCCAGTTTCATCAACTCTGTCCACAGTGTCCTACATGGCAGAATGTACACGCAGGCCCTGGCGGACAACATCTCTCATGACAGTTTCACTAAACAGGTACGAAGAACTTTTGATGTGTTGAAGAAGAAAATATTTTAGTATATATCATGTCACATAAAACTTTGCAAACTTTTATGAAAGTTATTCATATTAGTTTTACTATCCAACCAAGAGTCACAAAGTGTCTTTGAGACGTTTCTGCCTTTGCAGTGGAAGATAAAGTGTTTTAACTAGAGGTCATCATTCAATGGGATCATTCCAGCAAATGTGGGCCAAGGGTGTAAAGTGGAACCCCCTTACTTCTGATGTCCTTGTGTTGACCACATCCATCTTTGATCTCAATTTTGATCTCAATTCCACACCTGTAAAGTTTCGTGACTGCATCTTACACGGTTGTGACACTATCATGTTGACAAATCTGTCCACAGACAAACAGACATAAACGCCTGGCAAAATACTTAAAACTACTTCAGTGGGGGTTCCCACTACAGTAGGTGTTACTGAGACCACACACACACATACATACACAAAACAATACCACCTGTTGCAACATTGTAATGGCAGGTAACAAAACTCAAGGTTTCTTTCAACACCAGCATGAAGTCACTGTACAGTAAGTGATGTCCAGACAGGAAAATGAATAAACAGATTATAGCATCATATTAAGACAATAGCAGAACAGTCCAAAAGTGCAACAAGTTACTGGAAATGTGCAGCAGTGACGCAGCAATTGCAAATTGAGTGCTTCACACCCATAGCTGACAGGAAGCCTTGACGGTTGCAGAAGCTTCACTGATTTCCTGTTTGTTAAATTCAGCTACCACAGGAAACTGTACAACAGCAGCTACTCTACAGCTGTTGCCTTTAACTTGTGGTTAAGTTTAACCTATTAAAACAGCGTCTACTTCTCAGTAAGGTCATTAGAAATGTTTGTAATCCTTTCTAATATATTCTTGTTTATTCTGAATGTTCTTTCTTTAATCATCAGATGTGACCCATCTTTTTAAGGACCTGGAGGCAGAGACATTCTCTTGACTTTTAGGTCCTGTTTATATGACAATGATTTCAACCAAAAAATGTTAAACTTTTGGTATGTTTTGGCTGATTGTTTCCACGACAGCTGTGTTTTGGGTGCCTGAAAACGTAACGTTTTTAACACAGGTTCCAAAGTGCAACTTTTTGGAGACAGCACCGTCTCCGTCGTCATTTAAACTTGCAATATGCAGTTCCTCTGAAAAATGAGACTTTTCACACTTGTGCATTACGGTTCCAGTCACTAGGCATGCGTGAGAAAGTCGACCACCACAACAACAGTGGTGGACTCCCGAGCTCTGTTTGTGCTGCTCAGCCTGTTGAATTTATCAACACTTCTCTATCCTCCAAGTGTAGATTTACTGTAGCAACTCCACCTCGTCGTCCGTCCAGACAAATGTTCCTGCAGTTGCCATTTTGTTTGTTTATACATTGCCGCTCTGTAGAAGGAAGTGCGTGTGCGCAGGCGCCTGTGGTTTCACTACAAAGTCAAACCCCGACCTACTGGCCTGGCATGTGTACTACAGCGTTTTTGGTCAATTTGCAGATCAGTGTGCACGGCGATTGTTATTAAAACGTTGCTGTCTGAACGCAGAACTTTTTCAAAACAAAAATGAGAAACGATTCTGTTTACAGTGGATCGTTTTCGTGTAAACATGGCCTTAGGGTGCTTTTACGCCTAAACAGTTTGATTCACTTCAAACAAACTCTGATGCATTAGCCCAAGTTGCTGTCACCCAAATATTTCACTATGTTCCTGCAAATGTTTCACAATTAAAGCCTTGTCAAGAAATTAAGGGATTTTGTCCACACAAAATTCAGAGGGCTTTGAATATGAAACAAGCAAAGTAAGTGTTGAGTTTGTATTAACAGCATAATGCAGTAACAAACAAATGGGAGCAAAGTTGCATTCCTTTTCATCAGATAAGTTATGATAAGGTATGATTTTAAGGTATGATCTCATGTGAAATAAGTTGGACTAAAATAACAAAATAATTGCTGTGGCTAGACTAGATTTACTGAAATGTTCAATATAATCTTGTGACTGAAAAAAGAGTGTAAAAAAATAAGTTTTTATTGACTAAAACAAAAAAGTTTCGTTGACTAGGATAAGACTTTAAAGCTGTCAATTCAGACTTTTATTTAACTATAACTTGGCAAAAAAACTGGATGAGGTAAACTTAATATGATGAAAGAAACTATCAAGGACATTTGGCAGAGGCCTATGACAAAATTACAACAAGAATCCCCGCTTGTGGTTATATGACTCCGCCCACCAGTCCACCCTGTGGCTGTATGACTCCGCCCACCAGCCCACCCTGTGGCTGTATGACTCTGCCCACCAGTCCACCCTGTGGCTGTATGACTCCGCCCACCAGTCCACCCTGTGGCTGTATGACTCCGCCCACCAGTCCACCCTGTGGCTGTATGACTCCACCCACCAGCCCACCCTGTGGCTGTATGACTCCGCCCACCAGTCCACCCTGTGGCTGTATGACTCCGCCCACCAGTCCACCCTGTGGCTGTATGACTCCACCCACCAGTCCACCCTGTGGTTGTATGACTCCGCCCACCAGTCCACCCTGTGGTTGCATGACTCCGCCCACCAGTCCACCCTGTGGTTGCATGACTCCGCCCACCAGTCCACCCTGTGGTTGTATGACTCCGCCCACCAGTCCACCCTGTGGTTGTATGACTCCGCCCACCGGTCCACCCTGTGGCTGTATGACTCCGCCCACCAGCCCACCCTGTGGTTGTGTGACTCCGCCCACCAGTCCACCCTGTGGTTGTATGACTCCGCCCACCGGTCCACCCTGTGGTTGTATGACTCCGCCCACCGGTCCACCCTGTGGCTGTATGACTCCGCCCACCAGCCCACCCTGTGGTTGTGTGACTCCGCCCACCAGCCCACCCTGTGGTTGTATGACTCCGCCCACCAGTCCACCCTGTGGTTGTATGACTCCGCCCACCAGTCCACCCTGTGGTTGTATGACTCCGCCCACCAGTCCACCCTGTGGTTATATGACTCCGCCCACCAGCCCACCCTGTGGTTATATGACTCCGCCCACCAGTCCACCCTGTGGTTGTATGACTCCGCCCACCAGTCCACCCTGTGGTTGTATGACTCCGCCCACCGGTCCACCCTGTGGCTGTATGACTCCGCCCACCAGCCCACCCTGTGGTTGTGTGACTCCGCCCACCAGCCCACCCTGTGGTTATATGACTCCGCCCACCAGTCCACCTGTGGTTGCATGACTCCGCCCACCAGTCCACCCTGTGGTTGTATGACTCCGCCCACCAGTCCACCCTGTGGTTGTATGACCCCGCCCACCAGCCCACCCTGTGGCTGTATGACTCCACCCACCAGTCCACCCTGTGGTTGTATGACTCCGCCCACCAGCCCACCCTGTGGTTGTGTGACTCCGCCCACCAGCCCACCCTGTGGTTATATGACTCCGCCCACCAGCCCACCCTGTGGTTGTATGACTCCGCCCACCAGTCCACCCTGTGGTTGTATGACTCCGCCCACCAGTCCACCCTGTGGTTGTATGACTCCGCCCACCAGTCCACCCTGTGGTTGTATGACTCCGCCCACCAGTCCAGTGTCTCTGACAGTCTCCATCATGTCAGTGAAAACATGGATGCTTCACACACAGAAGATCTATACAATCAGCACAGTTTCAAGATTAGAGTCACCAATTCAGTATCTGACCAAATGTCTCCCCTTCTGTTCCTGAGATATGACGTTAAAACATGATGATGTCACAGTCAAGCTGACCTTTGACCTTTTTGACCTTCATTATTTTATCCTGTTAGACATTTGCGTCAAGTTTGGTCAGAATTAGTGAATGAATTCTTCAGTTATGGACAAAAACATGTTTTGTGACCTCTGACCACCAAATTCTAATCGGTTCATCCTTGAGGCAAAATGGACATTTGTGCCAAATTGGAAATAAATCCCCTAAGTTGTTTTGGAGATAAAGCGCATGAGAATGGGACAAACATACAGTTGTATGGACAGATGAGGGACAGCCCTTAAACATGATGCCTCCAGCCACAGCCATCACAGGCGCGAAGGCATAAAAATAAAGAAACAACACCACTCTGCAGTTGAGGTCAAGGTCCTAAAAAATATTTAGGCTTGTAGTAAGTTACCTCTGGGAGGTGAGGGGTTAAGAGTTAAGTTGTTGGGTTCCAGTTAAGGTTATCTGTAAGTGTGAGTAATAAAGCAGATGGCTAGAGGGAGTTAATTAGTTAATTTTTGTGTCAGCAATAACATGTTTTTTTTAGCCCACAGCCTCTCAACACCTATGCAACCATTTTAATCTGGTTTAAATCACCTGGTTAAATAAAGGTAAATAAATAAATAATCTAGGCCACATACTTTTATCTGTCTAGATACTATACACAGGCATATAGTGCAGTTAAATGCCTGCTGTTTACCTACCTCATCTGCTTTTTCTATGGAAAATATTAGTGAACAATCTTTTTATTTAAAAAAAGAAAAGAAAAAAAAAGCAGTTTTAACTTCGGGTCGGATTAACAATGATAATTTGTTTTCCTTTGTGATTTAATTTTTTTTAACTGCTGTTGCAGGACAGATGAATCTGAACCTAAATCTGATACAGTTCATTATATGCTAACTGGGTACTGATGTGTCTATTTGTGCTCTATAATGATCATCATAAATGCACTTGTCTCTGTATCTGCTTTATAGTACACAACCTACAAGATCCCCAAAAGAGGCCCAGAGACCTTCTATCCGTTTGTCTTCAATGATGTCATGGGCCTGGATTCACGTGGAGGTGCTCTTGTGGAGGACATCAAACTGGCCATGATGGGACATGTGAAAGAAGATTACATGGTACAGTTACTGCAGACTATAAATATTTTTTTTCCCACAATAACTTCATGATATTATTTTGAATTATATATTTATAAATGTTGCAGCTGTTATTTAACTCAGTTTAAATTTGTTTTCCAGTTCAATCCTGCATCGGCATTGTCACATGATAATCCTAACCATTTCTACAACAAAAATCCAACTGACAACGACAAAGTTCACGTTCTGGTTTGTGTCGTTCCTGCCAACACTGTGTCTCAGATCAGAGCTGAAACTGTGCAGAAGATTCGGAACATCAGGATTGAAGCCAGTAAACTAAGTGAGAGCAGAAATATTTTACTCTTTTCTATATTTGGTTTTTAATAGATCACACTGCTTGAAAAAATGCATCCATACATGGTACAAACCGTCACCTCCTGCAGCTTTGTTTGTAGTGCCAATAATTACAGAGAAACAGCAGTTTGTACTGACGTCAGTGTTTTTCTGTTTTCCTGGCAGGGATCCCTCAAGTGGCCATTCTCACCAAAATTGATGAGGCCTGTCCTGAAATCCAAAAGGATTCGAAGAAGGTTTACAGGATCAAGTACCTGAAGGAAAAGGTAAGTTTCATTAGTAACACCATGAACTCATGAGCACTATCTGAGTTTTTGTTTCCTTATACCGTTTGTGATACCTAAACTCTGAGACCTGACCAATTCTGAGGACTGATCAGATACCTCAGATATGTTTTTCTCTAATGTAAAATCATGAATACTCCGCTATCTGGATTAAAATCATTACCCTCGAAGAGAGGTAACATGAGCCTGTAACTTCAATTCTAGGCTTGTCCAAATGTGTATATTTGACACAGACTCAACTATGAGAGGACATCAACCTGACAAAGACAGATACACCATCACATTCACCTCTTCTTATCAGTGGTGGTCCAAGCACATTTGATGCCCTAGGCCATCAATAATAACCATAAATCAATAATCAATACAAATAATTATAAATTTACTTGTTCAGAAGAATAAACAATAAAATATTATAAGACACTTTAAAATCATAAAATGTACAAATTAATTCTGGGCCGATAATGATACTGACGTTTTCTTAATTTTTATTTTTATTATATTTATTTTTTGTTATTTATTCTTCGTTTCCAGAAATCTACTGTATAAAAAATAAATACTTTTAAAGTCATTCAGTCCTTCATTAAACTTCACACCTTTGAATGAGCACAAATTCAGGAACACGCATTTATGAAACAACCTTTAACATAACCTTCTTTCACATGAAAAACATCTTTTAAAAAAGTCAGCAAAAGGCTTTTTACTATATATGATACGTCTTAATCCCCTCTCTAATATTCATTTTATAGTGCTGTGAAAAATCAACACATTTCTCTTTCAAACAGCTAATTAATTCCAGTGTCTCAGCAAAAGCTACATTTTACAAGAATCCAGTGAACACATCATGAGGACGTTATAATTCATGAAAACCCAGATTTAAAGGGCTCTGTTGTGAAGTTTAGAGAGAACAGGACCCAAAAGCGTGATTAAGACAGCTGTTGAGTTTAAAGTGGATTACAGTGGATACACTCAGCGCTCCATCTCTGCTGTGAATGATTCATTTAAACACTAAATCTCATTATGTAGCATTGGACACCTTGGAAAGCGTAAATGAGGTTTCTGTCTGATAAACTCAGGTGAAGACAATAATCCAAATAAATGACGTATCAATCTAAATCCTGCCGAGCTCTGCTGATGCAGGTTTCACTGAAGAGGTCCCAACCTCACTTCCTGCAAATCCTGTGCAAAGCATTGTGGGGATTTTATACCCACGGAGGATCCACACATGCATCCTTGGAATTTCTCTTAAAGAAGGACTCAGTCTGAAGGATCCTTGACACTGGAACAGTCTTTTGGCGGGGTTCCATGATGTAGGCCAGTGGCCCTCAAATGGTGGCCCACGGCATCTGGCCTGCGAGCCGGATGCGGACCACGGGCCGTCTATTTGCGCACCGCACGCTGAACATGTGACTCTTCCACTGTGTGTGTTTTGGTTTGGTAATCACGTGTAAATGGGCTGTCATCTTCATGCCAACAATGCGCTGACAGGCTGTTAGTGAGAACGGCATTTTTTACTTTCGCTTTTGAAGCGGTACGGTTATTGATACTTTGCCAGCAGTAGGAGCCTAGATTGAAAAGAAAGGTGCTGAAAGGTTTTGTTTTATTTGAGCATTTATTTGAATTTATGTCAAAATGGAAATGGCATTTTATTTTATTTTAGTATGGATTTTTGTTGTTGTTTTGTATAAAAAGGACATTTTGTTTTGAATATGACAGTATTATGGCTTGTGGCTTGATCAACTATAATAAATGGACGTTTGACTCATTGAAAAATGTTGCGTGCATGTGCGTGACCACGTTGTGTCACCACGCAAAAATAATAGTAGTAATAGTTTTTAGTAAAAAAATAGTAAAAGACAAACATTTAGATTTTTTTTTCTTCCCCCATTTGTGGCGCCCCCTACTGATGATGGTGCCCTTAGCATTCACCTATACTGCCTATGCCACAACTGGCGCTGCTTCTTCTACATCAGCACTGTTCCTGTATAGGATTACTGCAGATACAGACCTTACAAGCCGCACTGAGCTGCAGTGAGTGAATTCATGCATTAAATTAATTAGTTTATATAACATACAACCACATCTGAGGGCAGAAGTGTAATTGTCTTGAACAGCCACACACAAACACAAGGTGAAAGCCTGCCGTCATAAAGAGATACAAGACAATGAGGATAATGGTGCACACTTTAAAGTCTTTCCTCAAAGGCCTTCATGGTGCTGCATTTCTTTGTACAAGCAAAAAGTGAATGAGGTAGTTTGGAGACAACGTTGCCAGATGGAAAATACAGCAATATTGTACTATGAACTCAAAATTATTGTATTGTATTATTGTATAAAACTGTCACACATACTCAAACAACCTGACAAGGCTGCAGCCAATAAGGCAGGAGCTGGAGACGCCATCAGTGGTGCTGATGTGATTGGTTACTCTAAAATCAGAAAACAAGGTTTTGTTGTGGCTGTATATGAATGGCAAAAATATTGTACATTAAGCCTTTTCTCAATTATTGATTGTCAGTTAAAGTTGTACAATTACAATAATTATTGACATCTGTCAACGCTGTTCAGAGAAGAATTTTAAAAAAAAATATGAGAGAGCAGTTTGAATTTGGCCCATTTTACCATGTGCGCACACCTGGTCACTTTCTGCATAAAGAGCCCATCACTGTTGGATTGTCATTACTATTGTTACAAAAACTGTTGGACACAGCCTCCTAAGCCTGACAACAGAAAATTGGAAAAATCTTTTAGTTATAATTTTTTTTTAAACTCAAGCCAACTTTTATTTGAATTGCATCGTCAACACTTCAGTGTTAATTCTGTCAACGAAAGCTTAAACGAAAACTTTTCGTTGACGACCGTTTATTCCGTGACTAATTTGTGACGAGAACGTAAGTACTGACAACAAAAACTAAAACGAAATATCTGTTATGAACTGACGAGTAAAAACGTGAGGAAAAAGCTGACGCTGGCCAGCCGGACAATCTGGATTACAACCATCCTCAATGGCTTGATTGTTTTCTTTTTTAACCAATTAATTATCTTAACTCAAATTCAAACTCTCAGTCTATCTTTCTGATTGGATGACCTCCCCCCGCCATCCGCGCGGTGGCGGTGCACGTCCAGTTTTGCCACACAGAAGCCTTGGCTCCACAGTGGGAAGCCAGGAACAACAATGCTTGGTCAGAGTGTTGAGCCCAATGAAAGTAATTATGAGTGGATTATCTTCACCTGCGACTTGTCAAGTGGGAAGAAAGAGAATAAAAAGATTTATGCTGCTGAAAATTATACATTTTGATACATACAGGTAGGCTATACATATTGCAAAACTCTGTAAAAGTACATCAAAGTATACATTTTCGTTTCCAAATATTTATTTGAAAACAAAACTATTCATATGATCAATAAAAAAACATTTTGTTAATAACAAAAAACTAATGTAATCTCAACAGTGACCGCGCATTTCCACAAATTATTTCGGTGTTTATTTCTTTTATTCTTAAGATTTTTTTATTTATTAAAATGCGTAATATAGCCAACAATATTATAGACCAATAGTTAATCTAATTTATTATTGTAGAATATATTTGGCAAATCACCACTTTAAACTGGAGACACGGCGCAGCAGGGGGAAAAAAAAGTCATTATAAAAAGCCGACAAATAGTGTTAATTAATTGTCACGAGACATTGGAGAGGTTGTCAGTCCTACTCTATAGTCTGTAATTTATTTATTTTTTTATCTTAATCGGAAATTACTCAAAAATACATTTCTTGTGTGCTTCTGAACACACGGGCAGCATAAACAATGAAGTTACATATGACCGTTGCATTTAAAATTCTTGTCAAAATTAACACTGCAACACTTTGACAGTCAGGGTTTTCCCACTGCCTTCATTTTAGTCTGCATGATGGATCAGTCATGTCTGGCCAATATCTGATCTGTTGAATAAAATCAGTGTCAGTCCAAATGATCGGTGCAGTGACAACAAAAGCCTTGATTGGTCTGAGCTGTAATTTGTGACCTGAGATGTTTTTTTTAAATGTAGGTGGAGGAGTTCAGTGCAGATGTGGGAATCCCCATGAACTGCATCTTCCCTGTGAAGAACTACCATTCAGAAATTGACCTCAATAGTGACGTTGACTCACTGATCCTGAGCGCCCTGAAAAGCATCATCAACTTTGGGGACGACTGCATCAACTTCCACAAGAATCGACCTGAATGTTCAGACAGATAGGTTTAAACACAGCAGAAAAAAATGCAGGATTTCTGAGAGAATCTGGTGAATGACTTCTTTGCTTTTTGCTCATGGCAATTTGAAGTTTGAAGCTTATGTGGTACAACTGGAAACTATTGGATCTTAACTTTAATTTAAATAAAGTTCTCTGGCAGTAAACAAAGTTTGGCTGCACACCCTGAGTATGTACTGACTGGTGTGTTGGTGGGACATTGAGTTTAAGATGTGTATATTGTGTCTGTCCCTGAAGACAGAAATTAAACCTTAAAGTGTCTCATTGTGGCACAGACATCACAGTGTTGTTCTAACAATGGTCAGCTGTAAGATATGTTAGATATGAGCACCAGTAACAACTAATCCAATCAGTCACCTGTTAATCAGATGAATTCTTTGATTCACTATCAAAAACATGAATTAAGAGATTGAAATATTGCTATTTATTTCCCAGCTGTGTCTGAGGCCTCAATGTGAACTCTTAACAAAGTTTAGTGATGCTGCATCTCACAACAATATAAAACATGATGGGAAAGAAACAACTCTCACACTTTGACAAAATATGTCACACTGTGGAGCTGTTTGACACTCGTGAGAAAGTTTTGAATTTCAAACAGACAACCGTTTAGAGACAATTGTCGGCAGCCAGAGAGGGAAGAGGACGTGATGTGTGGTGTGAGGAGATAGAGGCACTTGTGCTATGACGACGTGAACTTCAGTCACGTATTTGTCCAAAGTGAAACTAAACACAGGAGTGGGAGGATAACTGAAAGTTCACTTTTTGCCTTTCACTTTGTTCCAGTCACAAACACAGTGAGTTTCTATGGTATTCATTATCAAATATATGTTAACATTGTGCCTGTCCAGACTGTGAAACATAACATAACAACATAATCACATATATAATGTTAGTGCTATGCTTACAGCTGAATAATTATTTGTTGTTAATTCGTTGTTTTTATTGTCAGTTTAGTTTGTTTTTGGTGAACTTTTTCTTTAGTCGATCATTTTTCTACTGTTGTTTCAGATACGCTGTGCACCAGAGATGGGGGATTCGAATCACATGACTTGACTCGAGTTGGGCTCGAGTTGCAAATATGATGACTTGAGACTTACTTGACTAACGCTGATAAAAGACTCGACTTGACTTTGACTTTGTATTCATGACTTGAGACTTGACTTTGACTTGAGACAGATGACTCGAAAGGACTTGGCTTTAATTTGATATTAAAGGCACCTGAGCACAATTGGGCGTCACTTCTGTTTACATTCAACAATGTTGTCAAACACAACGGAGCTAGCTCCGGTGGGTTGAACGGGGGTCACAGACAGGAATATGGTGGAGCACTCTCGCCAC
Organism: Epinephelus awoara; assembly: GCA_035609425.1. Classification (NCBI taxonomy): domain Eukaryota; kingdom Metazoa; phylum Chordata; class Actinopteri; order Perciformes; family Serranidae; genus Epinephelus; species Epinephelus awoara. The sequence goes on along the minus strand of CM069305.1, from coordinate 39,354,773 downwards.
CGCAAGATGACAGTTTACCGGCGACCAAGAAGCCCAGTTCCAGGTCCACTAATTACCACTTCTTTGGTGTCATGCTCCACTGACTGTTAGCACCCAGCCCACTGTGGGAATGTACTAAAATATACCAACCTGGCTGCATGATGTGTGGTTTATGCACTGATAAGGGACTGCTCTTAACTTACCAGAGGAGGAGGGTTTGCTGGTTGATTTTTATTTTATTTATTTATTTTATTTTGATCCCCCCTGTAGCCACAAATATTTTTCCTTGAGCTTTTTGAAGTGACAGGTGGAAAATGCATGACCCTTCACTGTGAATTAGATTTTTAAAATTTAGCTGAGTTAATCCAGTGAACTCAGCTAAGCGTGCAAGGCGACCCAACTACAAAAGGCAGTGGACTAAAGACATCCTTTGTGTCTAATAGTAGAGCAGTAGGCCCAATGTAGCCCTGTGTGTGTGTGTGTGTGTGTGTGTGTGTGTGTGTGTGTGTGTGTGTGTGTGTGTGTGTGTGTGTGTGTGTGTGTGTGTGTGTGTGTGCTGGGCCCTTACCACACACAGAGGGTGGCTCCAGAGGAGCCCTTGTATTTTGTTGTTTTCTTATTAAATGTGTTATTTAACATTTTCACTGCGCTCCTAAATTTCTTTCTGTGCTGCTAACCAGACTTTTTCACAGCATATTCAGAGGACATGTAGCTAGCAGATCATGAGGAGATGTTTGCTGTATGTGACATATGACTTGACTTGTGACTTGCTTGACCTGAGCAATGACTCAACTTGACTTGCTTGACTTATAGCAGAGACTTGACTTGCTTGATTCTCACCACAACTAACTGGGGACTTGCTTGAGACTTGAAGGTAAAGACTTGAGACTTGCTTGTGACTTGCACATGTGTGACTTTCCCCCATGTCTGGTGTGCACACATGACTGACACAACGTGAGGTCATTTTTTAAGACGTTCAAAAATCTCAGATGATTTATAACAGTCAAATTTAAAGACATCCCCTAAAGGTGTTCTTGAAATATTGCATTCATGAAAATGAGACGGACGAGGTCACAGTGACCTTTGACCACCAAAACAAATCTGTTCATTGACACGTGACAACTTTGAAGAAACTCCCTCAAGGTGTTCTTCAGATATCATGTTCACAAGGATGGGACGGATGGAAGTTCGGACAGACAACCCACAAACATAACAGCTCCGACCGTGGTTGTTCCCAGCGCAGAGGCATAAAAACATGTGGAAAATTGTTGCTGTTGCTTTGCTTCTGCTTCTGTTTGGTTAAATTAGATAAAACCACCTGCACTTCTCAGTTAGACAGAAAGTGAAACCAGTTTGACTGTTGAAGGAAGATATGTAAATCACAAAATCACACACACTGTCACAGTGTGTTGGAGGCATGCATAATGCACACAGACCACACTGACATGACACTTCTTAATTATTAAGAAATGTTCAAAATCTTTACTTTGGTGCTGTTATTGATACTGTGTTTATTTGTTTGTTTGTATAACTGAATGAATATAAACAAACAAGTGACCCAGTATTTTAACGGGCTGGAGGAAGGGACATTTCTCTTTATCTTTAATTTAATAAGACATCACCATAAATGAATTAAAAGAGTTTAAAGCCTGAATATGTGAACTAACTGAACCAGTTAATCCAACACTAAGTGATAAAATATCAACTACTCCAATACACTGTATGTGATCTGAGTATTGATATGTCTGATTTTGCTCTACACGGATCATATTAAAAGTCCATATCTGATTCAAGGTACAAAACAGATCAAAAAACAAAGTCCAGAGACCTTTTATCCATTTGTCCTTGATGACACCATGGGCCTGGCTCCAACAGGAGGTGTCTCTGTGGATGACATCAAACTGGCATTAAAGGGACATGTGAAGGACGCTTATTGGTCACAAATACTACTTTCTCCAAAATTTAAAATGCAGTAACGTTAGTCCATGTTATTACCTCAAATTAAATGTATAGTGAAAGTGTCATCATTTACCTGGATGTGACGTTCAGTTCAGTCATTTACCTAAACTGTCAGAGGATGATCCGTATTTCAACACAAACCCTTTGTCATCATTTATGCTTTTTGAACAAGTTTTCAGTGATAGCCCTGCAGCTACATGTGTTAGCTTACATAACATTACATGCCTTGCTAAAGTTAGCCTGGCTAACACTTACAGTACAACACAAGCCGTTTAGCATTGACTTTCTAGGTCGGTAAGTCAGCTGAAACTAGTGTGTAGATGTAATGAAGACTTCAGCTGGTTTAAGCAGCGTTCATCAGCAGTAACAGCAACAAAATCAATATTGATCAATATTACACAGTCAAAACTGTTGACCTATGATGTTTAATCATTTTAATAAAACCACATGTAATTAGTTGTGAAGTGGTACTTACACATTAGTCGGATCCTCTCAGTCCAGCTGAACCATGTGCAGGCAGACGGGATGAACGCCACAGGTTCAACCAGCAGGAGCTGTCAACCATCCTTCATGTGCAGCAACAGGTCCGAACAACACAGTTCACCAGTCTGGATTTTATATTGACTGTGTAGTTGTGGCAACTAATGAGAGCACCTTTATTTAGCTTTGTACTTTCCTCCATCTTACTTTAGATCTGCATTCATTTTATATCAAAATATAACTATGTTTACATGACTAAACTGAAATCATTGTGGACTATTTGCATATGTTTAAGACAGTTTCAGTTCTGGAACAAAAGAACAACACAATATGAAACTGAAGAGGCTCCACAGCTGATGATTGTATTTAAAATGACTGTGATAGAGACCATACACAAAAAAACTTTTTGATGTCCGCGTGTAATTTACAGTGAAATATCTGTATGTGTATAGGAACCTTTTTTATTCATCATGGAGGTCTTGCATATAGCACAATGCATATGTACATTTGTGCACAACTTAAGTGGAGGAAAGTAGCTATGAAATATCACGTTGTTCACTCGTAACATTATGAAACCACAGCGACTGCAGCTCACCACCATCATTTAGACAGTAACACACTGCTGGATAAGTAAAATGAAAAAATAATAAGAATTTTTTTCCCTGATGTATGAAATTGTTGTTTTTTAACAATTTGAGAACACTTAGTGACTGATGTTTCTTCCACTAAGAGCCCTGCCGTTACTCACGTTAGCTAACTTACCGTTTTCTCACTAGCTATTGTTAGCATAGCTAATGCTAGGTGTAATAGCTGTTAGCATTAGCTTTCCAGCTTGACAAGTTGGCAGTGAAGTTTGCTCGTATCTTCAGTTACATGAATACAGTAAACCTCTCACTGTTGAGGTGAAACGTAATGATTTAAATATGTTGGAAACCAGTACTTACATGTTGGTTTGATCCTCTCAGTCCACCTGAACCGTGTGTGAGGGTTTCATTCAGCAGCGGGAACGCTTCATTAAACACTGTGTTTTAAACAGTGTTCTCCATGTGGGTTTGTCTCTGTGCTGCAGCTGGGTAGCTAACGTAACCGGTTAGTACTCTTGTGTTATGTAGATTAAATGATGACTCTCTCTCAGTCAGGCACTGCTGAATATAAAACAAGAAAATCAGCCTCCACAGCTCCCATTAACACTGCAACACAACAAGTGAGGCTCGCCAGCTGGATTAGCCGCAGCTAATGGAGAGCTAATAAAGTTAGCTAACAGTTAGACAGTAACCTGCACAGCTACGGGCTCCAAACACGTCTCCAACCCCTCCACATCATCACAGAACATTCATCAGTGTTTTCAGGAGCTTTTATGGAAAATGAAACAAACTTTTAACCATAAAAAGTCAAATATTCTGGCGTAACTCAGCTGAGGGACCTCACGTGACCATGTGTGCAGGGACAGCAGGCTGTAGAGTCAAGTCTGCACGGCTCCTTGTCAGTGTGGCGTTCAAGTGCACAAAATAAATAAATCTCTGAGGTAACGAATACATCACAACAAACAACAAAATGAGTCAGTAAATGACATGATGATGATGATGCAGGTTGACAATAAATGAAAATCAGTGCACCCTCCATGATGACACAACGACAGCTTGTTATGATCAGAGGCCTCTCCGACTTATTAACTCTGACCGCCATCTTGGGGAGGTCACGGCCAGCTGTGTGTGGAGATAAGTCCTCAGCAAACTCAGCGTGCTCACTCAAAAGTCTCAAAGTGTAATTGTGTCCAAAATATTCACTCACACAGTATAATACTGTTTAATATAGTGGATCGAACAGCAGCAGTTTGAGCTCATAGCGTCCTCAGTGTTAAATGGTTTGTGGGCGTGTGTGTCTTTTAACAGAAACCAGCTGGTTCAGATTAACATTAAAAACAATATATGGATCATTCATAAATGAAACCTCAGTGATACGTCCAATAGTCTACATATAACTAAAAAATAGAATAATAGAAAATCTTGAAGCACAAAATACAATATCACCAAAATATATTTACAAAGTTTCTTATATATTTTAATATTATAATATATGTGTGTGTGTGTGTGTGTGTGTGTGTGTGTGTGTGTGTGTGTGTGTAATATCAAGGGTAAAAATACATTTAAAATTTTCAGTCTGTGTCAGAATTTCACAAAGCACAGACTTGTTAAGGTTTTGTTCGTATTATTCAAGAATAAGACATCAGTAATATTTGAGATAACTTTAACCTCTGAAGCTCACACGACTTCCTCTTCTGTGTTTTCTGCTCATCACGTGGTCACAGTGCCTCCAACAGTCTGGAAGACATCATCACAGCTCAGGGACTCATTTTAAGTAACATGATAATAAATGACATTATTAACCATTATCACGTTAATAATACCTTCTTTTTTTAAACTCATTTCTTAAACTCATGGTTAAATGGGTGACGGCCAGTTTCCAGCCCTATATGTGCCTGCTGCTTTATATATTTTTAAATTCATGTATTTGGACATTATTTGTCAAAATCTCGCTGTAAGGTTAATTTAGCAGCTGCACTGGAGCTTCAGATTGTTGTTGAGCACTTCAAGGACGTTGGATTGTGACACGCAGACGTCGATGATGATGATGATGATGATGAGAGGTGAAGTTCAGTCTCTAGTATTTAAACATTAATTTAAAAGCACAGCAGGAAACATGAAGTGTGTCATTTACAGTACAAATCATGGTTTAAAGAAGATCAGAGTATATCAATAAATAATATTTGTTTAATTCTACTTTTGTTGTGTAGGACTCCCCACTGAGTTGTTAAATTATGTCACGTCCTGTATTAATTTTAGAAATAGGATTGAAGCCACTGAAGCTGCTGGGACACACACTGACTGTGTTATTTTATTTTATTCATCTAATTATTACCTTTATTTAACCAGGAAGTCCCATTAAAATCTGTTTGTCCGAGGCAGCAGCCTTTTGGAGCCATCATGTAGTTTTGTTTATTTATTCTGTCCTTTTCTAAACAAGGTAAATATATAAATACACACATGCAGTTCTGAAACTGAACACAGGGTGGAGCACTCATGCTGTCTTGCTTCTGCGTCATGGTATTGAGAATAAATGGATCAAAAAAGATAACACACACTGGACGTTGGTTTATTTATTTATTTATTTTGTTAGCGCAGGACAGACATCAGAAACAAGTTCACCTGTTGGGCCTCAGTGGCTGGTTTAGACACAGCCAATCAGAACACATTAACATACAACAAACACAACATATGATACATAAATCCAAATTATTCAGACACAGTGGTCTCTCAAGAAAAACAAGAACATGTCTCTGTCACCAGCGACCAAACATGGCCGACACACACTCAAAAACCATGTCAACAGATTAACAGCAGCCACCTTCAGATTTTGGCTGAAATCATTTGAGCAGCATGTTTGAAAATGTTTTTTGTTTATGGGGATAAAAAAAAAAAAAACACTTCAGACTTTTGACATCTGACGTCATTTTCACCAGATTTCACTCATATTAACAATGTGTATCAAAGCCGATACAATCTGTGCTGTAATTTGACACATTTATTTTCAAAGCTGAGATTATTTGGATTTTTTAATATAAACCTTCATGAATTAAATTTCTTTTGTGCTATTGTAACTTTATGTGGTGCACGTTGACAGGCCTGTACCTGACCGTACCTGCAAAGTGTCAGAGGGCATCACACTCATCTTATTACTGACTGACTGAGATTTTCTCTGCATGAATTTGACATAATTCAGGATCATAGACTTAATATCTGATACCTGGTTGTGACTGTGAACAAATAATGTGACCTCAAGCAGTTAAAGGTTTTATAACTGTCGATGAGCTCAGACTGTGACAGTGGATTCATTGTGACTGAAGCTGAGGTGTTTAATGACAGATCTCCAGCAGGGGGCAGCATGCTGTCACTTACTGTTGGTGTTGCTGCAGCTGTGAAGCGCCGTCAAACTAACATGTCACACTGTGACCTCACATGTCACACTGTGACCTCGACTGATCCCGACCTTTATAAGATCAGTGGTGTGTTTGTTGTTGTTGTTGTTTATTCCTCCTTCTGTCCCAGCGAAACAAAGAAATCATCATTAAAAAAGTACTTAACAGTTTTTTAGTATTTAATCCCTTCATTACATCTTCAACGAGCACAAATTCAATAATATAAACTTATGAAACAATCCAGGGTTCCTCCAGTTTAAAAACACATTGTTTTCAAGGGCCTGGAAATCATCTGGAATATAAAATGTACATTGTTTTTGCTGCTGTTTAAAATATGTTCATAAAAACATAAACTCGTCAAACATTACAAAACAACTTATCCTAAAGTGACATTTTGAATAAGTGCTCGTTATCAGTGGGAATATCAAACTTTGATTTTCGTGTTGTTTACGTGTTGTGTGCGATCTGTGACACCGTCTGATGAACACACTTAAAACACAGTCTCATAATATTCAAAGGTTGATGTGAACATTTTCCATTTATCTTTAACATGTTTTCAGTCTGTGCAGAAAAACTCAAACATTGTTGAAATATGGACAAAATATGGTCAATTACTAAAAACCAAATACGCTGATGTTGAGTGACAGATAAATCTCTGCTGTGTTGTGGAATTGTTGGATTAATATTTTGTAGCTGTCAGTGTTTGATCGCAGCAAAGACAAACAGCTAAAAACATGAACGTCTCATCGTGTGTTATACAGGACGGGCTGTGCAGTCAGCTGTTAGCCTCTTCTTCTGTTAGCTAATCACTGGCATGAACATTTTGATAGCAAAGGTTGCCACGCCCTGATTTCGTCTAGAAAACTTCAGTATCTGAGTTCAGATAAGAGCTGACGCTGTGTGACTGACTGACTCCTCCTCCTCTGTTCCCTCCTAATCTGTTTTCTAGTTTCATTTCCTCAAACACAGGAAACAGGAAAGGGCTGAGGTCGTAAAGGATGATGTCAGTTTGTTCAGACTCCAGTTTGAGCTCCACACAGCAGGACGTCTGAAGCAGGTGAGTGTTACCTGATATCATTGCCTTCAATGTGCTGATGTGTGCTGAAGAATTCAGTTATATTGTGAGAAAGGACACACCTGATATGATGTCACATCTGAGGGCACAAAGTGATGTCTGCAAATGTTTGCTTTTGTCTTTTTCTGGTTTCTGAGTTATCACAGCTACGTAGTGAAAATGGAGGTGTAACTGCACTGGTCCGATAATAATGGCCACGCATCATACAGATGTCTTTTTCTGATTTATTGCTGCCTTTCTGTCACCAGACACCATGAAAACTACAATAAATAAAACATAGAAAACCAATGAGTCAAAATATGCATCTGTCAGTCATTTTACATTCTCTTTAGCAAGTAATTAATTATTAGACAGGCCCAAACAGTTCAGTGTATCATGCTAACATCTGTTAATAGACAGGTCCCAGTCTGTGAACACAGCAACAGAAAAGTATTAAGGCAAAAGTATAAAGGCATTTCAACAATATTATGCACAAATATGACACAATTAAAGGTACATCACTGTGTGCGCCTCTTGAACCATGCAGAATAATGTCAAGTTAGGCCGTAGCACTCTGTTCCTCTGCAGCCACATTTGGCTCTTTTCTCTGCAGGCATGTTGCCTCTCTCTCTGCTGCCTAGTGTTTCCTGAGCCATGATGCATCAGGTGTGCCCTTCACTAAACTCTGACACCCAACATCAAAATAAAACATTCAAAGGCATTGGACTTTTTAACCAAACATTATTTAAGGTAGTGTATTTTATTCCAGTTTTCAATTAAAGTCACCCTTTTTAAACAACTTATTTATTACATTTTAACACATTTTAATGACTGCATGAATTCAAACATTGATCAAATTATTACTGAAAAATATAAAAGAAACATTTTAATGAAATCTCTGTAAAAACTGTCTCTCAGACAGTTACACTCCCACCAACTTACTATGATTTATGATAACCTTTATGAAAACATTTAAATAAATCTAGTAACTTTCAGAAATAAACTCTGGTATCTTGTACCTCTTAGGTCAAACGGATACCTTAACCCCTCCTCACTGACCAAGGCTTAGAGACTGGTTCCATCATCACACATTTTAGTTGTTTTCTACAAGCACAACTAATTTATGAATAGGACGTTCAAGAATAGATGAACTAGTAAGTCTTTGACCCTCTTTTCCAGGATTTCTGTTTCCCATTTGTACAGTGGCTTTCCGTACCAATCCATCTCCATCTTTGCAAACATCTAGTACTCTTCCAAGTCTCCACTCATTGCGTGGAATCTCTTCCTCTTTGACATTAACAATGTCTCCAATCTTCACATTACGCCTTGAAGAGTGCCAGCGTTGTCTGAGGGTGATGTTCGCGAGATACTCTCTCCTCCATCTACTCCAGAATTGCTCCATTAGGTACTGTACCCTGCGCCATCTTTTCCTGGCATACACATCTTCTGCCACAAATTTTCCTGGAGGAGGAAGTGGGACAGAGCTTTTCATGGTGAGTAAATGGTTTGGAGTAAGTGGCTCTAGACTTTTGGGATCATTGATGCTGTCAGTAGTGAGGGGGCGGTTGTTTACAATTGACATAGCTTCATAGAAAAATGTTGTTAAAGAAGCATCATCTAATCTGCCTGCACTCTTGGAGAGGACCCAGCTAAGGACACTCCTTACTGTCCTTATCTGCTGTTCCCAGATCCCTCCCATGTGACTGGCATCTGGTACGTTCATGGTGAAGTAGCAATGTTTCTCGGCCAAGTAAGACATCAATCTGTCTTTATCCACTTCTTTTAAAGCCTTTGTCAACTCATTTTTCGCTCCAACAAAATTTGTCCCTCTGTCTGACCTGATTTGTCTTACAGCTCCACGAATAGCTATAAAACACTGCAGTGCATTTATGAACGCATCAGTTGTTAGATCTTCCAATATTTCGATGTGAATTGCCCTTGAGGATAGACAGGTGAATATGAGACCGTACCTTTTCTGCTCTTTACGACCTTGCTTTGTGAGAAAGGGTCCAAAACAATCCATCCCGCAGAAGGAGAACAGTGGTGAAGGCTCAACACGATCAGCAGGCACATCCGCCATTTTTTGCGTTTCTGTTGGTCTGCGAACTCTTCTGCATGTGACACATTGTTTGATGTAGTTTGCCACAACTTTGCTGCCACCAACTACCCAGTAACCATTTGTTCTGAGCTCATTGAGGGTCTGCCCTCTGCCTTGGTGCTGACTTTTTTCATGGCAGTAACTTAGGATCAGACGTGTGATCACCCCATCTTTTGGCAAGATTACTGGATACTTCAAGTCATGAGGTAAGGAGGCCTTCTTTAATCTCCCTCCCACCCTGAGAACGCCATCTTGCAACACTGGGTCAAGCTGGAACAACTGATGGCTATGTGGCAGTTTACCATGACTCAGTACTCTCATTTCCTCTTTGAAGGCATCCTTTTGTGCCAACATCACAAGTGCAAGACTGGCTTGTCTTCTGTCTTCAACATTTATGGGCTCTGCTGGTTTGACTCCTTTTAAGAGTTTTTGGATCCGAGCAACAACAGTCAGTGCTGTATGCCATTTTGAGAACCGCTTGAACCCCTCAAGAAAACTGTCCTCTTCAACTGCTTTTGTTTGTAGTACTTGTGTCATTTTGATTTCTGGATCTCCCACCATGAGCTGTGGTGTTGACTTTGGTACATCAAACTCTCTTTCCCACAGGAATTTTGGTCCAGTAAGCCACGTTGAGCTCATTAACTCTGCTAACTTGAGGCCTCTGGAGGCATGATCAGCTGGGTTTTGGTCAGTCTCAATGTAGTACCAGTGAGCTGAATCTGTTGTTTCTCTGATTCTTTGAACCCGATTTGCTACAAAAATGTGAAACCTGCGGGCTTCATTGTTAATGTAGCCTAAGACTACCTATGAGTCGGTCCAAAAGTATTCTTGGTCAATTTTGAGCTCCAGCTCCTCCTTTAACATAGTGCTGACTGCTGAGGAGAAAACTGCAGCTGTTAACTCCAGGCTAGGTATGGTTACAACTTTGGTGGGTGCAACCCTCGCCTTACCTATGACTAAGGAGCAATGGACTTTGTCTTCCGTCACCACTCGGATATATAAGCACTGATCATACCCATGGCTACTCACATCCGAAAAGTGATGCAGCTCAACTCTCTGCATCTTCCTTAGGTTTTCAGGAGCAAAGCATCTTGGGATTTGAAGTTTCTGCAGATTCTCTAGATCATTTAGCCAGATCTCCCACTGTGGCTTTAATTCTGCAGGCAGTTGTTCGTCCCATCCGATGCCTTTTTGGCACATTTCCTGCAGTATTTTCTTTCCCCGTAGGAGGAAAGGAGCTAGAAAACCTAGTGGGTCAAACACAGATGCAATTGTGGAGAGTATTCCCCGCCGTGTTGCTGGCTTCTCATCCAGAGCAACCTTAAAGGAGAAGGTGTCACTGTTAACACTCCACTTTACTCCCAACACTGCCTGTACTGGGAGTTCTCCGCGATTGAGATCCACGTCCTGTACTCCATTAGCTCGTTCACTGTCAGGAATAGACTCCAAAACTTCTCTGTTGTTTGAGATGAACTTGTGGAGGTGTAACCTTCCTTTTGCGCACACAGTTTGTGCTTCTCTCACAAGTTTAATGGCTGAGTCCACAGATTCTACACTGATCAGGCCATCATCAACATAAAAATTCTTTTTTATGAAGCTGGCTGCTGCTGCTTTTCATTTTGGCTTGCGAGGTACTTCATTCCGTAATTCGCGCAGCCAGGAGAAGATGCCGCTCCAAATAGATGGACCCGCATGCGGTACTCCTTTGGCTCTGATTTTGTACTTACGTGAAATCTGTGGAACATTTTTTCTACGTCACAGATCACTGCAACTGGGTATTTGCGGAACCTGCAGAGCACTCCTGTCAGTCCATTTGTGAGGTCAGGTCCTGATAGTAAGTGATCATTCAGAGCTGTGCCCTCATACTTGGCTGAACGATCAAACACAACCCTTATTTTTTCTGGCTTTCTAGGGTGATATACCCCTTGGTGAGGAATATACCACACATTTCCTGTCTTGGGTTGATTCTCAGCTCTTTCTGCATCCCCGTCCTTAAAAACACCATCCATGAACTTAAGGTAGTCTTCCTTAAATTTGGGATTTTTCTCAAATTTTCCTTTTGGCTGCTTCAGCTGCACCAGAGCCAGACGCTTGTTTTCTGGCAGTTGTGGGCGTGTTTTAAAGGGGAGGGGCATTTCCAGGTGCCCATCTGTATTCTGGTGTATTCTTTCATTCAGTAAGTGCATGAACTGTATGTCATCTTGTGAAATGCTCTTTTCCCCATGGTTAGTATCTTTGAAGTCAGCTTCAAGGGCTCTGATGACAGCAGTTGGTGTCAATGGTGGAAGTTCCCTGACAGATACGCGATGGCACAACAATGCTCCAACCCAGGTCAGTTTTGATACCATATGGCTCATTGTCACCTCCTGTTATGACATGTTGTGGAGCCAAGGCTCTGGGGCAGTCATAGTCTATGAGGAGTCCAACCTCACAATCCATCAGCTCTGGCATCTCCTGTGCTATGTGGTTCAGATGTTTCCAATTTTTGGCGGTTTCAGGGGTAGGGATGTGAGAACGTTCGAGTGGGATGAAATCTCTGGTATAAACAGGTGGCAAGTTGACAAAGCTTTTAGAGGCAAACCCTCTAACTGTAAGCCCACTGACTCTCTCGCTCTATACAATGGAATCTTTTCCCATCATAGTGGTAAGCTTCAACTTGACTGGCTCTGAACCTGCTCCCATCTTCTCACATACTCCTTGGTCTACAAAGGTGTTGCTACTTTGTGTATCTAGTAGGACATACACTAAGGTCTCACTTTCAGGGGTGGTGGTTGAAGAAATCCACATATCATGGATGTGATCCCACTTTCGCCTCTGTCAATGCAGCAAGAAAGGGAGGATGTGTTTTCTTCTGCTTGCACAGCATGAGCAAGCAGAAGAAATGTATCTGCAGCAGTAGATCTGTCCTCATGAAGAGGTGTTGGATGAGATTTCTTACACATGCCATAAGTAGCTTTATTCTTTTTCACTCCTTTGAAATGTGTCCTCTCCTGAGACAACCAAAGCACAGATTATTGTCCAATATAAACCTCCTCTTTTCCTCTACAGGCTTACTGGAGAGCTTCTGGCATTTGTGGATGGAGTGACTTTCTCCACAGCATAGGCATGTGACTGGGTTTGGAGATGATGATGACATGTTCAATTTCTTTGATGCATTTGAATTTCTTGAGCTGTTCTCCGCAGCACTGCAAGTTTTCATCACATTCATTGCTTTATCTGATTCACCTGCCTTCACATTTGTACTGAATGCACTAGCCTTTCGACGTTTAGCATCTCTTGAGGGCTTTTCTTCAACAGACTTCAAGGCCTGTAAGGAAGTCACAGGATTGTATGCGATATCAGCTTCCTTTGCCACAAAATCAGCAAATTCCTTGAAAATGGGGTATTCCTCTGTTTGTCGCAGCTGCTTTGTAACATGGTGATTCCAGCGAGAGATCAACCACTCAGGGAGCTTCTGGAGCATCTTTTGGTTCTCCTCACAATCATTTAACACCTGGAGTCCTCTGATGTGAGGCATGGCATTGCTGCAGGTGGTCAGAAAATCACTGAATTGTCTCAATTTAAGTGACTCTCCTGAGCTAATCTTTGGCCAATTGTTTAATTTTTCTCTAAATGCACGCTGGATTATAAATGGATGACCATAGCGAGCATTCAATGCCTCCCATGCTTGGTTGTATATCATTTTTTCTGTAGAAGCTTCCTTCCACTACAGATTGTGCCTCACCACTGATGTATCTCTGCAGGTAAAACAACCTGTCTGCTGGATTTGTACATCGACATTCTATCAAAGCTTTGAAACTTGTTTTCCACTCAAAGAACTTAAGTGGGTCTCCTAAGAACGCCGAGGGCTCAGGTGCAGGAAGCCTGGTAAGAACCATTGTGTCAAGCAAGGCTTGTACCAACGATGCTTCATTGTTTGTATTGTTTGTTTTTTTATAGCTAGTCTGACATGTTTGTTCTTTTTAAATTTCATTACAGGGTATAGGGGGACAACTGACTGCCTTACTGCATGCTGCTTTATTTTCCATTGCAGGTCTCATCTGAGTCAGCTTCAGAATATGCCTTAAGTTTGGCAACTATCACATTAAGATCTCTCTGATTTTTGCAGTCTTTTAAGTTCTTGTCTTTGTGCAGCGATTGCCTCCTCCATGTTCATTTCAGCCTTCTTTGCGGCCCACTGTGCAACACACTCTGCTCTTTCGGCTGTGATACTTTGCTGCTCTGCTGAAGCTGAAGACCGGTTGGAATGGTGGCTACGAACAGTGGACTTAGTCCTTGAAGACCCAAATATTGACTGAGCATATTCTTTGTCAAGTATCAAATGAAGCCTTGCACTTTCTGCTTTAGCATCAAATTCCTCTTGCCCCACTTCACTCGTGCGCACCTTCATTAGCTCCATCAAATCTCTTGTTACTGCTGTGCAGGAATCCATTTTCCGTCTAATCTCAGTAGAAGGGGCTAATTGAGATCGTACACTTTCATATGCGGCTCTCAGTTTTGTCTCCAGCCCTTCAACAGCATCCATCATCAGCCGATTGGCTGGTGCAGCTGTCAGTCAGAGGTTGCATTCACTGCCTAAAATCATAATTGGCCGTTTCTAAAGCATGCATGTAAACTCAAATCAAAGAAAATAACCACAATAATCATAACTGAAGAAATTCCAAAACATACATGAAAATAGATTAATAAACAAAACATACAGTTAACAAAATACAGCACATAATAGAAAACAAATATAACCAGCAGTAATGTATTAACATGACACTCAGCATGACAATCTCTTCACCCCAAACAAATCCAGGTCAGATTACCACAGAGTGTGTGTGTGTGTGTGTGTGTGTTTCAGGTGTTTTGCTCTCAGATTAAGAAGATGAGTGATTTAGAAAGAGCAGAGGACAGAGCGGTGTCTCCAGTCCCCAGCTGTCTGTCCATGCAGAGTGATCAGTCCAAAGGAAACCCTCTTCACTTCAGTGATGAAGTTGAACCCTCAGACACACAGTAAGAAACTCTTCCTGCTGTAAACTGGAGATTCAGTTATTTAATGTTATCTGATGTCCTACACCACAGCTGCGTTCTGTCATAATTACATAAAGGTTTTTTAATTGTTTGCAGTCACAGTCTACAGATGTCCCCGTCAAATGTTTCTGGACCTGATCTGAGTCCTTTGACAACAGTTTCTGCTGGCTTGATACTTTACCTACCTGTTGACTACAGAGGATCTGACACACTGAAACTACAGCTGTAGCCACTAAAACTGACGCACCTTATTATTACAAGCTACTTGAGCCATAAACTGGTTCAAGGTACAAAGTTCAGCCACTTTATTACAACTGTTCACCACAGGATCGCACAATAAACTGCAGTTGAATCCCCTCCACACTGAACACACACACAGGATGTGTATACACAGATATTTAAATAAAATCGAATAAAACATTAGAATAGAACAAAGTACATAAAAGTAGAACTAATGGAAGAAAGAAGGAAAAAATCTATATTTACAGAGAAGATAAACAGTTATGGGAGAAATAAACAAGTATTTGTATTTGTTGTTGTTAAATCATGATCATGCTAACGTTAGCTCTGCTCTTTACAAGTTCTAATGATCAAAACATTTGTTGTTTCCACAGACAGGAAACAGAGTCTCCAGTATCCAGCTCTCTGTCCATGAAGAGTGACTTTTCCAAAGAGGAACCTCCGTACTTCAGTAATGACCCTGGACCCTCAGACACAAAGCATCATGGGAGACGGTTTCTACTGTAAGCTGAGCTGAAGATGACTCAGTGTTTAATGTTATCTGACGCTCTGCACCTCAACTCTGTTCTTTTATAACTACATGAGGTGTGTCTATAGATATCTGTTTACAATGTAGAATCTTTACGGCAAAACAAGATTTTTATTATCAATATTATCATTCTGGTTTCTGTTTTTGGTCCATTCCACTGGTCAAGTTTGAGCAGGCTTTAAAGTCGTTTCACACCAAGCTCCAATTTTTGTCCGAAAACTCCACATTGAAACTTATAGAAACTGATTTTATAGTTCTCAGGAATGTTTGCAAACCCTTGCGTAACAGTTATGTGGGAAAGAAAATATTCAGATGATCTTTGATTTGTGCAGATTTCTGCCTGCAGAAATATGTTTGACTAATGAACGCCTTTGTCCCAGCTGATGTCATACCTCCAGGTCATACTGTAGCTAGCTTGCTGCCAAAAAATGGTGACTGTCTTTTCATTTTGTTTTTGCTTCAGCTGATATGATACAGATGCTAATGTAGCTGATATGCACTTGCTATTGATATATGTTGATCACATCTCAGACAAGCAAAAGCAAATGGATAATTATTATGCAGAATGATGTCACTGGACTGCCTGGTGCTACTGGACCCGAATCAAACAATCCTTCCCTGGTTGGCATCATGTAGCCATCCAGGAAACGGTGATGATATGATGGTAATTAGGGATGAATCCTGTAAGAAGATCAAGTTATTCATGTCTCTTTTTGGATGGTGATTGGTTGTCAGATTTGAGGGCTGATGTTTGGAGCAGCTGAGTGGTGTAGCTGGTGAGTTACTGAGTGATGTAGCTGGTGAGTTACTGAGTGGTGTAGCTGGTGAGTTACTGAGTGGTGTAGTTGGTGAGTTACTGAGTGGTGTAGCTGGTGAGTTACTGAGTGATGTAGCTGGTGAGTTACTGAGTGGTGTAGCTGGTGAGTTACTGAGTGATGTAGCTGGTGAGTTACTGAGTGATGTAACTGGTGAGTTACTGAGTGGTGTAGTTGGTGAGTCACTGAGTGGTGTAGCTGGTGAGTTACTGAGTGATGTAGCTGGTGAGTTACTGAGTGGTGTAGTTGGTGAGTCACTGAGTGGTGTAGTTGTTGAGTTACTGAGTGGTGTAGTTGGTGAGTCGCTGAGTGGTGTAGTTGGTGAATTACTGAGTGGTGTAGTTGGTGAATTACTGAGTGTTGTAGTTGGTGAGTCACTGAGTGATGTAGTTGGTGAGTTACTGAGTGGTGTAGTTGGTGAGTCACTGAGTGGTGTAGTTGGTGAATTACTGAGTGGTGTAGTTGGTGAGTTACTGAGTGGTGTAGTTGGTGAGTCGCTGAGTGGTGTAGTTGGTGAGTCACTGAGTGGTGTAGTTGGTGAATTACTGAGTGGTGTAGTTGGTGAGTCACTGAGTGTTGTAGTTGGTGAGTCACTGAGTGGTGTAGTTGGTGAATTACTGAGTGTTGTAGTTGGTGAGTCACTGAGTGTTGTAGTTGGTGAGTCACTGAGTGGTGTAGTTGGTGAATTACTGAGTGGTGTAGTTGGTGAATTACTGAGTGGTGTAGTTGGTGAATTACTGAGTGGTGTAGTTGGTGAGTCACTGAGTGGTGTAGTTGGTGAGTTACTGAGTGGTGTAGTTGGTGAGTCATTGAGTGGTGAGTCACTGAGTGGTGTAGTTGGTGAGTCACTGAGTGGTGTAGTTGGTGAGTCACTGAGTGGTGTAGTTGGTGAATTACTGAGTGGTGTAGTTGGTGAGTTACTGAGTGGTGTAGTTGGTGAGTCACTGACTGGTGTAGTTGGTGAATTACTGAGTGGTGTAGTTGGTGAGTTACTGAGTGGTGTAGTTGGTGAGTCACTGAGTGGTGTAGTTGGTGAGTCACTGACTGGTGTAGTTGGTGAATTACTGAGTGGTGTAGTTGGTGAGTCACTGAGTGGTGTAGTTGGTGAGTCACTGAGTGGTGTAGTTGGTGAGTCACTGACTGGTGTAGTTGGTGAATTACTGAGTGGTGTAGTTGGTGAGTCACTGAGTGGTGTAGTTGGTGAATTACTGAGTGGTGTAGTTGGTGAGTCACTGAGTGGTGTAGTTGGTGAGTTACTGAGTGGTGTAGTTGGTGAGTCACTGAGTGGTGTAGTTGGTGAATTACTGAGTGGTGTAGTTGGTGAGTCACTGAGTGGTGTAGTTGGTGAGTTACTGAGTGGTGTAGTTGGTGAGTTACTGAGTGGTGTAGTTGGTGAATTACTGAGTGGTGTAGTTGGTGAGTCACTGAGTGGTGTAGTTGGTGAGTTACTGAGTGGTGTAGTTGGTGAGTCACTGAGTGGTGTAGTTGGTGAGTTACTGAGTGGTGTAGTTGGTGAGTCACTGAGTGGTGTAGTTGGTGAGTAACTGAGTGGTGTAGTCGCAGGCCATGAATCTTTGGACCTGCAGAGAGAGGGTGTATTATTTGTAGAAACAGAATTTTGGAGCAGTGGTTGTTAGTTTTTAGTTTTTGGGATAACATTCTCTATCTGGATAGGTTTTTGTTGTGTGAAGTGGACACAGACACTCTTTAAGAGAAAACTCTTTATTTGTCTTTGATGAACATGACAAACTTGATCATTCGCACAGGACCCTGTGCGCATAGTTGTCATGAAAATCTGCATGCAAATTTTCTGTATTTCCACACCACATATTTGCATCGTACTGGTGAGAGGCGGCTTTTAGTCGCATGCAGGACGAGTAAACAGTCTGTGTGCAGAACAAAAGAGGCAGAACGCATGAGCCAAAATGTATTTTTCAAACCAACTGACTATTGTGTGACAATGATTTCACTTTTTATTAGCTTTTTTAAAGATTATCTGGATTCATATGCAACTGGATGCTTGGGAAACAATCTGGTCATTGACGTTTTCTCTCAACTCCATCCTCGTTCTAAAGTTGCTAATTGGCTGTGAACAGTGAGCAGCCAACGGGAGAGGAAGTCTTGGTTGGATATGAACCAGCTCCACCGGAACCCTCCAGATATTGGCTGTTGCCTCCAGAGGCTAAATTGCTGTCCGATAGCGGACTTGTTCCAAGATGTATCTGACACACTTGAAATAACAGCCTGCTCAACACTGAACACACAGGACATGTTAAGAGAAATACTTAAATTAGAATAGTATTAAAAAAATTAGATCAAAGTACATAAAAGCAGAACTAAAGGAGGAAAGAAGAAAAAGTGAATTATATTTACAGAGAAGATAAACAGTTATGGGAGAAATAAACAAGTAGTGTATTTGTTGTTGTTAAATCAGGATCATGCTAACGTTAGCTCTGCTCTTTACAAGTTCTAATGATCAAAACATTTGTTGTTTCCACAGACAGGAAACAGAGTCTCCAGTATCCAGCTCTCTGTCCATGAAGAGTGACTTTTCCAAAGAGGAACCTCCGTACTTCAGTAATGACCCTGGACCCTCAGACACAAAACATCATGGGAGACGGTTTCTACTGTAAGCTGAGCTGAAGATGACTCAGTGTTTAATGTTATCTGACGCTCTGCACCTCAACTCTGTTCTTTTATAACTACATGAGGTGTGTCTATTCAGGCACTCAGGATAACCTGATCAAAACAGTTTTCTGGGCCTGAACCGAGTCCGACCTGATACTTATTTTAAGCTAAATGTTAATCTGTGGAAACAGATATCTGTATATGAATGCAGAATCTGTTGTTAAGGGAACAAGAGTTTAGAATCAGAAGCGTTCTGGTTTCCATTTGTAGTGCTGACCAATCATGTTTGAGCAGGCTTTGGTCACATGCAGGACAGGTAAACAGTCCATGTGGAGAGCCAAGGAGAAGAATCACACTGGTCAAAATGCAGTCTCTCAACTGACCGGCTAATGTTTGACAAAGATTTATCTGTTTTTCTAATTCATCTGGATTCATATGCTACTGGATACTTGTGAAATATTTTGGATGTAAATATTGTCTCTCAACTTCAACTCCATTCTCACGTCTCGAGTTGCTAATCAGATCTTGAACAATGACTAGCGCGCAGGTGAGGAAGTCTCGGCTTGTATATGCGTTATCTAGATATCTGCTGGCTACACTGGAACCATCCAAATACTGGCCGTTGCCCCCAGAGGCTAAATCGTCATCAGACCGATAGGACTTCGGACTAATGAGAGGTCGGAACAATGTCACGGCACCTAGAAAATGCATAAACAAATATTTAAATTAGGACAGAAAAGAACAAAGTAGACGACATAAAAGTAGAAATAAAAGAAGAAAGAAGAAAAAGTGAATTATATTTACAGAGAAGATAAACAGTTATGGGAGAAATAAACAAGTATTTGTATTTGTTGTTGTTAAATCAGGATCATGCTAACGTTAGCTCTGCTCTTTACAAGTTCTAACAATGAAAACATTTGTTGTTTCCACAGACAGGAAACAGAGTCTCCAGTATCCAGCTCTCTGTCCATGAAGAGTGACTTTTCCAAAGAGGAACCTCCATACTTCAGTAATGACCCTGGACCCTCAGGCACAAAGCATCATGGGAGACGGTTTCTACTGTAAGCTGAGCTGAAAACGATTTGGCATTCAGTGTTTTCAAACTTTTCTATAATTTTTCTGTTCACATTGTTACAATACGTGAAGAAGGAGCTGATATTTAGACAAACATGCTGATGATTTGTCTCTGACGCAAAGAAAACTGAGTCTGAAATTATAGAGAGAAGCTGCTGTAAAATCTGTGGCACAGTTTTATTGGACACACACGGTAGAGAGTGAAATAAACAGTGAGAGAAAAAGGGAAATGATCATAAAGAAAAACAGAAATTAAAAGATGGCTCAGCATCACAACACGATACAAAAAAGCTGCAGTCAGTTATTTGTCACTATTTTACCTGGGACGTGATTGAAGCAGCAGTTAATACTTATTAAGTGTTACTACTTCATCCTGGTGCTGCACCAGCCTCCACCTTTCCTTACTGATGGCAGTGTCATATCAGGTTGATGTTGAGCCACTATGTCCAGCCCTGTCCTGCGCCACATTCCCAACAAAGACCTGGTGCTTCTATCAAGCTTCTTTCTACTTGACGACCCTCCACTTCCTTCATATTCTCATGGCATGAGGCCACCTTCAGGCTGTAGTTGAAAACATTCCCAAGACTATTCACTGTTTTTCCATGACAGATGGGAACTGATCTTCTCTTACTCTGAACTGGTGACCCTTGGTCTCTTCAAAACTGAGGGACGGGACTTTGCAGGTTTTAAACTTTTGCATGCCCATGACATGAGCTTTCTAGACCTTGGAGGATCCGTCTGGCTCCTGGCACTGCTGGTGTTGTTACCATCCATGAAGGCTCTGATTGGTGGTTACCTTACTCTTGACTTGCTGAAGGGCCCTGGCACTCTATTTCTGCTGACTTGACCAGCATGTTCTTTGCTAGTGCAAAGAGAAAGATGGTGTACCTAGTGATCACAACTTCCAGCTGGTTCCAGTCAGATGCCAGAGGCCAAAAAAGATCCTTGAGCTGAACTTGCTGTAAAAGTCCAGAATGGAGTCTTTCACCTTCTGGCATACGTGGTGTTTCTAAAGTACAGCCTTGACCAGCTTGTGGGTTACTGAGCCGTAGGCTTTGGTAAGATCCAGCCACAGTATAGCCAGGTCCCCTTTGCCCTCTCTTACCTCCCTGATAAGCTGGGTCGCCACGCCTGTGTGTTAAAGATGCCTATTTAAACCCAGTATGCCTCCCTTTTGTACTGATGTGTCAATGTTGTTGTTACTCAGCATGAAGGTGGAGAGTCTCTTGGCCACAACGCTGAAGAAGACCTTGCATGGAGATGATCAAAAATTCAGTAATCTCAAATCTCTTCTCATACGGTATATAAACCTCCTCTCAGCATATCCCAATGTCTGGCCGACCTTCCGTCGCCTCTAGATAACCTTTGAGGGCCCTCCAAAGCCAGTGGAGTAGGCTCAGGGAGCTCTTATAGACCGTTTAGGGCACTCCACTTGGTGCTGAGCTAGATCTCACCCCTCTTACCACCTCCTCCACTGCACTCAGGAAGGGCTCCTCCAGACTGGAGTCCACTGTGGAGTTATCCGCGCATTGCATGGACCCAGTGGTTTGGTTCTCCTGGTGTCATTGTAGGTGCACTTGAGGTGATCATCAATGGACCGTTGATTGACCTTCTGGCCAAGCAGCTGTTTGTCAACTTGAAGGGGTCGGCCATGAATGCTGCTCTCTTTCTCGTCCTCTTCCTCCTCCTCATTCTGAAGCTCTCAGCGGGGTCAGATGCGCCTTCCTGAGGATTGCCTGATGAGAATCAGAATCAGAATCAGTTTTATTGCTTACTAGGTTTTCACATACAAGGAATTTGGTTTGGTGTATTGGTGCATTACAAAGAATATTAAAAATATAAAAATATAGAGTAATTAGAAGCTTAAGTATAAAAAGGAAATACTATGCAAGTAATAATAATAATAATGATAATAATGTAAAAATATGTGCACTGTAAACATGAATACCATCACTGCTCCACTCAGCTTAGTTTTGGCAAGGTGCTGAAAACATCAAAAAGTGCAAACCAGCAGACGAGATATCCGAGCACTTACATTTGTGCAGTGTTTCACTTGACAGAATGTTCATTTCCGCAGAGAGAAGAAGAAGAGGACTCATGTTTCTGTGGTGGAACAGTCGTCCTGCTGTGCTTTGTGTCAGGACGTCCTGAAGGATCCAGTCTCTACCAGCTGTGGACACTGGTTTTGCAGACAGTGCATCACCTCTTACTGGGACCAGTTGTCTTCATCAGGAGACTCCTCCTGTCCCCAGTGTGGACAAAGATCCAGAACAAGAGCTGGACTGCAGACAGCCAGTCAGACCAGCACTGTACAAAGTAAGACTGTCCATCTGTCTGCTGATGTCTTCATGTCTGAAAACAAGATTCTTCTTGGTTTATTTGTTGTGTTGAACAGCACAGACATTAAGATTTGTATAAAAATCATAAAATTTAAATCCTTTTACTTTTTATGTCACTTGTTTTAGTGTTGAAAAGAATTACAAGATTCTCTCAAATATTTTTGTTCAATCTCACATTGTTCCCCTCTTCCAGTGGACGTTGGTCTGCAGGAGGTTTTAGACGAACATAAGATCAGTCTGAAGAGGAGATGTGAATGTGTGACTGAAGGAAGTGATGAAACAGGAAGTGGAACCCTCCTCAACAGGATCTACACTGAGCTCTACATCACAGAGGGACAGAGTGAAGAGGTTAATACCCAACATGAGGTGAGGCAGCTGGAGACAGCTTCCAAGAAGAAGACCCTCCATGACACTCCAATCAAGTGTCAGCACATCTTTAAAGCCTTACCTGACCAACAGGGACACATCAGAGTGGTTCTGACCAACGGCGTCGCTGGCGTTGGAAAAACCTTCTCAGTGCAGAAGTTCACTCTGGACTGGGCCGAGGGTTTGGAAAACCAAGATGTCAGTCTGGTGATTCTGCTTTCGTTCAGGGAGCTGAACTTGATCAGAGATGAGCAGTACAGTCTTCTCACTCTGCTCCATGTTTTCCACCCAACATTACAGAAGGTCACAGCAGAGGAGCTCGCTGTCTGGAAAGTTCTGTTCATCTTTGACGGCCTGGATGAAAGCAGACTGTCATTGGATTTCAAGAACAAGAGGGTCGTGTCTGATGTCACACAGAAGTCATCAGTCAATGTGCTGTTGACAAACCTCATCCAGGGGAAGCTGCTTCCCTCGGCTCTCGTCTGGATAACTTCCCGACCTGCAGCAGCCAATCAGATCCCTCCTGCACGTGTTGACAGGGTAACAGAAGTACGAGGCTTCACTGACGCCCAGAAGGACGAGTACTTCAGGAGGAGAGTCAGTGATGAAGAGCGGTCCAGCAGAATCATCTCACACATCAAGACCTCCAGGAGCCTCCACATCATGTGTCTAATCCCAGTCTTCTGCTGGATCACTGCTACAGTTCTGGATCACATGTTGACTACAGAGCAGAGAGGAGAGCTGCCCAAGACCCTGACTGACATGTACTCACACTTCCTGCTGGTTCAGACGAAGAGAAAGAAGCAGAAGTATGATGAGGGACAAGAGACAAGTCCTCAGGAGCTGACGGGGGCTGACAGGGACGTTCTTCTGAAGCTGGGGAGGCTGGCGTTCGAACAGCTGGAGAAAGGAAACATCATGTTCTACCAAGAAGACCTGGAGAAGTGTGGACTGGATGTCACAGAGGCCTCTGTGTTCTCAGGAATTTGTACAGAGATCTTCAAAAAAGAAAGTGTGATCTTTGGTAAAACAGTCTACTGCTTTGTTCATCTGAGCGTTCAGGAGTTTCTGGCTGCAGTCTACCTGTTCCACTGTTACACAAACAAGAACACAGAGGTACTGAGGGCTTTTTTTGGGGAAAAGAAGAGGCACTTATCCCAGAAAAGGTCTGGTCATCAAACTTATGATGATTATTACGACCAAGATGATCGAGATGATTATTATGACCAAGATGACCAAGATGATTTCTATGATCAAGATGATCAAGATGATCGAGATGATTATTACGACCAAGACGATCGAGATGATTATTACGACCAAGATGATCGAGATGATTATTACGACCAAGAGGATCGAGATGATTATTACGACCAAGACGATCGAGATGATTATTACGACCAAGAAGATCGAGATGATTATTACGACCAAGATGATCGAGATGATTACGACCAAGATGATCGAGATGATTATTACGACCAAGATGATCGAGATGATTATTACGACCAAGATGATCGAGATGATTACGACCAAGATGATCGAGATGATTATTACGACCAAGATGATCGAGATGATTACGACCAAGATGATCAAGATGATTATTATGACCAAGATGATCGAGATGATTACGACCAAGATGATCAAGATGATTATTACGACCAAGATGATCGAGATGATTATTACGACCAAGATGATCGAGATGATTACGACCAAGATGATCAAGATGATTATTACGACCAAGATGATCGAGATGATTATTACGACCAAGATGATCGAGATGATTTCTATGACCAAGATGACCGAGATGTTGATCATTACACAGTCTCATCGCTGGACGACTTCCTGAAGAGAGCCATGGAAAAATCCCTCAAAAGTAAAAATGGCCACCTGGACCTGTTTGTTCGCTTCCTTTATGGCCTTGCTCTAGAGTCCAACCAGAGGCTCTTGGGAGGCCTGCTGGGTCCGACAGACAACAGTCCACAAGTCATCCAAAGAGCCATGAACAACCTGAAGAAGATGAACCTGGACAAGATCTCTCCTGACAGAAGCATCAACATCTTCCACTGTCTGACGGAGATGAACGACCTCTCAGTTCATCAGGAGATCCAAGAGTTCTTAAAGTCAGGGAGCAGATCGAAGAAGGAACTCTCTGTGATCCACTGCTCAGCTCTGGCCTACATGCTGCAGATGTCAGAAGAGGTTCTGGACGAGTTGGACCTGAAGAAGTACAACACATCAGAAGATGGACGACTGAGACTGATTCCAGCTGTGAGGAACTGCAGAAAGGCTGTGTAAGTGCATGTGTGATTTTTGACAAATTAAATCAATGAAGAGTTGAGTTCCTCAAATGTCAACACGCTTGTGATGCACCTGTCAAAAAATGTTTGCTTTTGTCATGAGTTGTTACGAATGTGTTGAATTTGTAGTTGATTAAGTCTGCGTTTAATTGTTATTATTCTTCAATTTCAGAGATTATTTTCAATCTCTGAAACTCTCAATCTGTAGCCTACACTCTAGCCTGACGTGCTCCTCCCCAGAAATGTAACTACATGTCAGGGCAACACAGACCAACCAGCAATACAAAGCAAAGAAGCCTGCACTGATCTATAAATTGATACGAGTGATTCTCAGAAAAGTTTCTCCTTTAGTTCAGTGTTACAGTTATTAGACTGTGTACTTTCAAGTTAACAGATCTGAAATTTCTCTTCACAGACTTCCTAACTGTGGACTTTCAGACACTCACTTTGAAGTTGTGGCCTCAGCTCTTAAGTTTGATCCCTCCCATCTAAAAGAACTGGACCTGAGCAACAACAGTCTGCAGGATTCAGAAGTGAAGATACTATCTGCTGGATTGGAGAGTCCAAACTGTAGACTGGAGACTCTGAGGTCAGTTCACTGTCCGTCTGGTGCTACTCTGTCTGGCCTATATGTGTTCATGTTTATAAATCTTTAATTGAAGTGTGACATGAGAGGGACAGTGCTAACATACAGAGGAGGTTCAATGAGATTCTCACAAAGTAGTGTTGTACTGTCAGATACAGTGGCAGATTTAAAAAGGAGAAAAAAAACCTTTGCGTTCTTTTTACAGATTGAGTGACTGCAGGTTGTCTGGGATCAGCTGTGTTTCTCTGGCCTCAGCTCTGAAGTCCAACCCCTCCCATTTGAAAGAGCTGCAGCTGAGCTACAATCACAACCTGCAGGACTCAGGAGTGAAGCTGCTGTGTGATTTTCTGGAGAGTTCAAACTGTGAACTGGAGACTCTGAGGTCAGTCAAGGGTTGGAGCATTTATACAAACTAAATGTGAACATCAAAAATACTGCACTTCGTAATTAAACCACAGAAGGGTCACGTGTTGGGTCTGCTGTTTAATATTGTTCATTAATTTCAGACTGAGAAATCTTGTGTCAGAGTTGTCAGTTTCATAAATCAGTAGACAGCTGTTGACCAATCAGAATCAAGAACATCTCTGTGCTGTTCAGTTGGAGGGTAGGTGAGTGAAAGCAAAGACTACCAACGCTGAACAAATACCTCTGATTTGTATTTATGGTTGTTCAATCTATCAAATTTGGGAAAAAAGCAAAGGCCACGTTAAATCTGGAAAACTGTAGGATGTAAAGGGGAGAAGTAAAAAATAAATCTCAGTGAGAAACATCAGCAGATGTGGATCAAAAACCTCAGTCTTTAGTCTGGAAGATCGGAGTCAACGAATGTCACACGTTAACCTGGAAGTGTTGTGCTAAACATGTCTCAAGTTGGATGTTTTTGGCAACAACAAAGATTTTTAAACACGTTATCGCCAAACGGACTTCTGGGAATGGTTGACCTTGTAGGTAGGAAATCTTAGCTTAAGTTAGCCGGGCTTTTCTCAATAATTTTTTGTATGTATTGCTATGAAAAGCAGTGCACCCATATTTGTAAATATCCCATGTATTTTGAAAGGCTGCGGTCACATGACCATTGCGCTAGGGGCAGTAAATTAGGAAGCAGTACTAAGCACTTGTAAGGAGGCAGGTTGGGGTGGTGGACGGGTCACAAAACAATTGACTTTCGCCCGGGAGTCACGTGTTCGGATCTGTGTGAACTTTGAGTCATTTTAAGGTACGCCTTCACCATGTTTCTTTTCCTAAACCTCCAAGACTAAACATTTATTACGTTACTGTACGTTAAGGGCGTAACATCATTCATGGGGCACAAATCTGTAGGATCTCATACGAGCTGTTCTCTGAGGATATGTTGAGTTCATCAACATTACCCGGTAACATTAGTCTGACAGCGGTGCATCCATGTACAGGGTTCAGATATTATAGAGCGTTACAGTCAAGCACATTTAGAGTACTGAACTTTTATAGCAACATATTGTGCTCTAGGTTAACTTAAACATTTGCTGGGTGATTTAGAACGTGTTGCTCTGCTCTGACATAAGATGTTTGCAGGTGAAGCGTCACATCTCTGCTGCAGGAAACCCGTGTAAAGATGAGCTCACATTTAAAACTTGAACAAATATGATTTGATTACACATGGATTTTAATTTACATGTTTTATTCTTTATTCAGATTGAGTTGGTGCAGTCTGTCAGAGATCAGCTGTGTTTCTCTGGCCTCAGCTCTGAAGTCCAACCCCTCCCATCTGAGAGAACTGGACCTGAGTGGAAACAACCTGCAGGATTCAGACGTGAAGCTGCTGTGTGATTTTCTGGAGAGTCCAAACTGCAGACTGGAGACTCTGAGGTCAGACATTATTTCTACTTCTGTGCTGAGATTACTGTGATGTGAAAGATGTGGTGACACTAAACTGGAGACATGAGGCTGATATTACACCAATCCACACTGGCAGAGCAACAGCAGCACATTTCTCTGACTCTTTGGGGCGGTGAGTCTGTGTCCTGTAGTTCAATAATCCCTTCATGCTTTTATCTTCATGCAGACTGAGCGACTGCAGCCTGTCAGAGATCAGCTGTGTTTCTCTGGCCTCCGCTCTGACTGCTAACCCCTCCCATCTGACAGAGCTGGACCTGAGTGGAAACAAGCTGCAGGATTCAGACGTGAAGCTGCTGTGTGACCTGAAGAAGAGTCCACACTGCCAACTGGACACTCTGAGGTCAGTAGAGGGTTTGAGTCAGTTCATGTGGGCTTCAGCAGTATTTCCTGTAAACCTCTGACCTTGTCAGTTAATCCGTGAGAGGCGGATGGTGGCAGAGAGAATAGTCAGCCAATCAGATCAGCCAGAAGCTTGTTGTGTTTGGCGACTGTATGATTTACAGCTGACAGCATCACAACATGGACAGAGACAGTGGTCCTTATTCATCAACTGTCGTGTCACCAGATTTGATCTCAAACTGTTTGTTGTTCAGATGTTTTAATAAAGCTCATCATAGCCTCCAATGATTTGAGAAAGAGAAATGATAAGAACAAAACAAAGTAAAATATACAAAGACAGTTTAAGAAATGAATATTTGATTTAATAAAAGGCAGCGACTGCAGCTTTGAACCTGAACAACAGTGAACCATCATTAATGTGAGTGCTGAATCTGTTTCTGCAGCGATGAGTTTATTCTCACCATGTACCTCAGTGAAATCTGCACAGTTAACAGACTTGGTGTCCAGAGTCTCTGCAGGTCTGTGAGCTTCCAGCTCAGCGTGTTCACTTCAACATGCTGACATGAGAGCTGACAGGAAGCTGACTACACTCCACAGCCACTCCACCTCTGCTCAGACAAACCGTCCTCCCGAAAAAACAACAGTTATATGTGTCGTCTGTGCGAGCAGCTCATTACGAGCCATATTTAGGTTTATAGTTAGGCGCTGACCTCTACTGGCTGTGGTGATTATGACGGGAGCAAAGGAGGAAGTCAGGTGGTGTAGTGTAACGAGCGACAAACACAGACGGATGGGTCGAACAAACACAGGACTGTTCATGTCCTATCTGAAACCAGAAGTCAATACTTAAGTATTTTGACCGACATGATGTACTTAACTCGCATCAGATTAGTTCACTTACGTTCGTCACTGAGGCTGTCCCATGTACATGACATCATCAAAGGAACAGTGTGTCAGATTCAGGAGGATTTAGTGATGTGTATCAGTGAGGATTACAGATTACAGATTACAGCCATCTGAAACTTCTCCTGGTTAGAATTCCTTCAGTGTTGAGGAGCTGAATTATCCACAGACGCCTCTTCCTCTCAGAAACACACACACCAGCTGATTAACACCAGGAAACACTCTGAAGAAACAGGTTCATGTTACATATAATAGTGTTTTTCCAACGCTCTCACTGCAGAGCGGCCGCTAACTACGGTTTCCAACGTGAAAACGCTTTCCAGTGACTGGTTTGTCCATTTTGGGCCACTGAAGCAACCCGTTTGTAATATTATGTTCAATCACACAATTTCACTCTGACAATATTAACTCGTAATGACGTCATTATGACCTTGTCCACTGTCACCTTGTTTGTTGTTGTGTGAAACGTTTGACTCCGCCTTCTTGTGCCATCTGTTGGCTGTATCTATGACATCATAAAGGACACATGGAAGTATGAGGGCAGTGACGTTTACAGTATTTGACACAAACGTGTCTATTTTCGTACATAAAGAGCGAAATAATGAGCCGATGCAGAGTGTCTGTGTAAACACTGATTCATGTCGTCTGTCTTCTTCTCTCGTCAGGTGGAAGTGATGATCTCTGCGATCAGGACGATGGACGTGTTGATCAGCTGTGTCTGCTGACCCACAGTGTCTTCAGTTCAGATCCACCAGCGTAATGAAACGCAACTGTCATCATCAAATGGTTCATCCCGTCCATCTTATTCCTGACAGTGCTGTTGTAGAAATGAAAATGGACCGAACATCCATTGAGACGACGACAGTAGCAGTTAGCTAACTCAGTGCATTGACAGTCTGTAGTTATTAATAATATTTGTTTTTAAATCAATATGTAGCTAACGTTAAATTTAGATTTTCTAAAATGTCCAATAATATCTGTAACCAAAGGGACGGTTCCTATTCCCTACAGAGACAAATACGTATCCATCCGTCCTGAATAACACCGGATCATCTTGTGTTGAAAAATAAAATCTACTGTTCCTGTACAAGAAACAATAAAACCAGAGAAGTTTGGAGAGAGTAGAAATATTAAATTTGAGTTTGTAGAAGAGAACGACACAAACACTAACAGGTCTGACACTAAACATCAGGACACAATATCTGTCTTTAGAGCCCAGGCTCTGGTGTCTGGACAGTGACTTGCTGCGTCAGACACTGACGATAAAAACTGTCCTTTAATGATGATGATACGTCGTTATAGTTTAATGGATGGTATTCAAAAGTAATAATACAGAGGGAAAATGAGGGGAGAAGGGACGAAAGGAAAGAAGAAGAGAAGAGAAGAAAGAAATGTGTATTCTACAACATCCCCTGAACCAAACCAGTTCTTTAAACCACCTCTTTATTTTTTATTGTGCTAATTATTTGTATGTATGTAGAATGTATGGATCTATTATTATCAATATTGATGATGATGAAGATGATGATGATGGTGCCTTCTGAATCACACACTGTGTCTTATTACTGTCAGTGCGTCCTGCAGCTGCTCTTAAACATACATACTGTTACCTGCAGTCTGCACGTGATCAGGACAGACACTGTCTCATAACATCACACCCTGAACTTTGACCCTGTTGTTTATATATCTGTTACTGTGGAGATAAATCAAACGCCACTTGCAGAGCTCACCAGAGACGGAGGTCGACCTGCAGAGCTCCGCTGTAGTTTCTTTACAGTGTGTAGTTTGACTTTAAAGTTCTGACTGTAGATTCAAACAAAGTCATGAAAGTGAGGTCACATCTGCAGTTCTGTTATTATCATTTTTTATATCTATGATTATTTTGTTCACCTAAACAATTAAAAGTCCTGTTATTACTGTTCGACTGGTCATTGGTTACTTTAATGTGCTGTCGTCCATCATTATGACTCCGGACAGATGTCAAACTGTCATCTGTTTGCAGCTCAGTCGATGTGACGTATCTTTCTCTGTGCAGAGGATTGTGGGTCAGAACAGACAGGAAACCATGCTGAGTTACAGACTGTAAAATACGACCTGATGTCGTAGAACATCCTGGTGTTTATGGCGTACTGACTTTGACAGACTCTGTGTTGGGACACAGGAAATCTCTTCCTGGCGTACTGTAGAGACAGAAAGTCTCTCTCATCCCTTATCTGGATCTTTCTGTTGCAGCGCCACCCTGTGGGACGATGGAGGATTGCAGTTGAAGTTGATTTTGCATGCATGAAGTCACCTCTGAAGTTTGATGCTGTTATCAACAGGGATGTTCCTGACGACTAAACAAAACTTTTAATGAATACTAGTCAACTAGTCCAAAAAAACACAATTTAATGTTAAGGAGGGATCTGAGTCTAAATATTTTACACACTGCTGGTTTCATCTGTAGATTATGTCATCAGAATGAACAACAGCTGATGGCTGAATGTAAAAAGTGTGTGTGTGGGAACAAATTGGTGAACAATTTAGAGTCACCAATTAACCTGCATGTCTTTGGACTGTGGGAGGAAGCTGGAGCACCTGGAGGAAACCCAGGCTGACACAGGGGAGAACATGTCAGAGCACCTGGAGGAAACCCACGCTGACACGGGGAGAACATGTCAGAGCACCTGGAGGAAACCCACGCTGACACGGGGAGAACATGTCGGAGCACCTGGAGGAAACCCACGCTGACACGGGGAGAACATGTCGGAGCACCTGGAGGAAACCCACGCTGACACGGGGAGAACATGTCGGAGCACCTGGAGGAAACCCACGCTGACACGGGGAGAAAATGTCGGAGCACCTGGAGGAAACCCACGCTGACACGGGGAGAACATGTCAGAGCACCTGGAGGAAACCCACGCTGACACGGGGAGAACATGTCAGAGCACCTGGAGGAAACCCACGCTGACACGGGGAGAACATGTCAGAGCACCTGGAGGAAACCCATGCTGACACGGGGAGAACATGTCGGAGCACCCGGAGGAAACCCACGCTGACACGGGGAGAACATGTCGGAGCACCCGGAGGAAACCCAGGCTGACACGGGGAGAACATGTCAGAGCACCTGGAGGAAACCCACGCTGACACAGGGAGAAAATGTCAGAGCACCTGGAGGAAACTCACGCTGACACAACGAGAACATGTCAGAGCACCTGGAGGAAACTCACGCTGACACGGGGAGAACATGTCAGAGCACCTGGAGGAAACCCACGCTGACACGGGGAGAACATGTCAGAGCACCTGGAGGAAACCCACGCTGACACGGGGAGAACATGTCGGAGCACCTGGAGGAAACCCACGCTGACACGGGGAGAACATGTCGGAGCACCTGGAGGAAACCCACGCTGACACGGGGAGAACATGTCGGAGCACCTGGAGGAAACCCACGCTGACACGGGGAGAACATGTCGGAGCACCTGGAGGAAACCCACGCTGACACAGGGAGAACATGTCGGAGCACCTGGAGGAAACTCACGCTGACACGGGGAGAACATGTCAGAGCACCTGGAGGAAACCCACGCTGACACGGGGAGAACATGTCAGAGCACCTGGAGGAAACCCACGGTGACACGGGGAGAACATGTCAGAGCACCTGGAGGAAACCCACGCTGACACGGGGAGAACATGTCAGAGCACCTGGAGGAAACCCACGCTGACACGGGGAGAACATGTCAGAGCACCTGGAGGAAACCCACGCTGACACGGGGAGAACATGTCAGAGCACCTGGAGGAAACCCACGCTGACACGGGGAGAACATGTCAGAGCACCTGGAGGAAACCCACGCTGACACGGGGAGAACATGTCAGAGCACCTGGAGGAAACCCATGCTGACACGGGGAGAACATGTCGGAGCACCCGGAGGAAACCCACGCTGACACGGGGAGAACATGTCGGAGCACCCGGAGGAAACCCAGGCTGACACGGGGAGAACATGTCAGAGCACCTGGAGGAAACCCACGCTGACACAGGGAGAACATGTCAGAGCACCTGGAGGAAACTCACGCTGACACAACGAGAACATGTCAGAGCACCTGGAGGAAACTCACGCTGACACGGGGAGAACATGTCAGAGCACCTGGAGGAAACCCACGCTGACACGGGGAGAACATGTCAGAGCACCTGGAGGAAACCCACGCTGACACGGGGAGAACATGTCAGAGCACCTGGAGGAAACCCACGCTGACACGGGGAGAACATGTCGGAGCACCTGGAGGAAACCCACGCTGACACGGGGAGAACATGTCGGAGCACCTGGAGGAAACCCACGCTGACACGGGGAGAACATGTCGGAGCACCTGGAGGAAACCCACGCTGACACAGGGAGAACATGTCGGAGCACCTGGAGGAAACTCACGCTGACACGGGGAGAACATGTCAGAGCACCTGGAGGAAACCCACGCTGACACGGGGAGAACATGTCAGAGCACCTGGAGGAAACCCACGCTGACACGGGGAGAACATGTCAGAGCACCTGGAGGAAACCCACGCTGACACGGGGAGAACATGTCAGAGCACCTGGAGGAAACCCACGCTGACACAGGGAGAACATGTCGGAGCACCTGGAGGAAACCCACGCTGACACGGGGAGAACATGTCAGAGCACCTGGAGGAAACCCACGCTGACACGGGGAGAACATGTCAGAGCACCTGGAGGAAACCCACGCTGACACGGGGAGAACATGTCAGAGCACCTGGAGGAAACCCACGCTGACACGGGGAGAACATGTCAGAGCACCTGGAGGAAACCCACGCTGACACGGGGAGAACATGTCAGAGCACCTGGAGGAAACCCACGCTGACACGGGGAGAACATGTCAGAGCACCTGGAGGAAACCCACGCTGACACGGGGAGAACATGTCAGAGCACCTGGAGGAAACCCACGCTGACACGGGGAGAACATGTCGGAGCACCTGGAGGAAACCCACGCTGACACAGGGAGAACATGTCGGAGCACCTGGAGGAAACCCACGCTGACACAGGGAGAACATGTCAGAGCACCTGGAGGAAACCCACACTGACACGGGGAGAACATGTCAGAGCACCTGGAGGAAACCCACGCTGACACAGGGAGAACATGTCAGAGCACCTGGAGGAAACCCACGCTGACACAGGGAGAACATGCAAACTCCACACAGAATGGCTCCATTTAGAACCCTCATGCTGTGAGGTGACATGTGAACCGCTGCACCACTGTGCCCATCATATAAACACACATGTAATGATGTGTTTGTGTCTAGCAAAGGATGTCGTTAATGAACTGGTGCTGAAACCATGAAATGAGTTTTAAAAAATTACCCAGTGGCTTGAGGACGTTATGACGGGCCCAGTGCACGTTATCGTGCAGGTATTATCTTGACACAAATAGAGACTTGACTTTGGACAACATCAACACACATATTACCCAGAAATCATCACTGCATGTCTGACAAACATATCAAAGACAGTAAGAAAATTATCAATTCATTGAAAAGTTTTTCAGTAACCATAAGATGCAACAATAACCTGGTTGATGCTGCCGGACTCTCCCTGCTGACCTGCTCGTTTTCCACTGATGTCCTGGTACTGCCTCACTGTTGGTGGACAGAGGACACACCCCCTGACTTTATTATCATTTACTATTATTAATTATTCTTTAATTATTGGTATCAGTGGTAACAGGATGAAGGTATGATTAGTTTTAATACACTTCCTTCCTCTTTATTATTATTATCATTATTAATAAGAATAATTGTATTTTTTCTTATTTCTTCTTCTTATTTTTTTCTCATCCTGTCACCTGTACAGACACACAGACACATCACAGCCAACACAACCTCGTCCTCTCATCCCGAGGCAACAATTAATTTACAGGCCTGTTTTCATTTTTTTAATTCAGCGTCTTATTTGCTTTGTTAGAGTTTTGTATTGTCTTGCAATCTAAAAAAAAAAGTAAATGTTTTCTTGTGACTATGACAGCAAAGTTAATTTGATGTCTTTGGGTCAAACAAAAAAAACTAAACATTATTTGAATATTATATATTATGAAAGGTTGTTTTCTTACATTCTGTAGAATAATAATCTTCAGTTGCAGCCCTGGTATGTTGGCGCCTGTATATGTGTATGGGTATAATATGGAGATATGTATTTACAGGCACCGCAGGTCCAGGGGCCCAAAGTGTCCTGCAGAATGTTTCTCATATTAACACGCAGTAACCAGAGAGACTCAGAATGACGACCCATAAATTCAAAGGATAAGATGGAGGAGGGGTGGTGGGGCCTTCTTCACATCTGTGCCCGGGGGCTCAGAGTCTGATGATCAGCCCATGGCAGGCACAGTATGAGGGACACACGTGGGAGGACACCTGTTCTACCTGATGACTGAACCTTAAACTAAAGTAAATAACTCTGGAGCGTTAACTGTGACTTTCTGTCCTCTGAGCTCCGGCTGCCTGCTCCCTGTCCACCGGGGTGACCGGGACCATCTGCCCGGGCCATGTGCACCTGACCACGGCTGCTGCAGTGGCATCAGACGGGGAGTCACCAACTTCAGACTGGGAGAACTGGCGGCTCTGCTGGAGCTGCACCATCAGCATGAATAATGTAGATGGGCATCCTGGAGCGGATCCCAGTCGGCCTCCGGGGAGCAGGAACACCAGCCCCGCTGCAGGAGGAGAAGCACGGACAGGACGCGGTGATCAAACCCCGGGGTCCGCGTCCACCGTGACCGACATGGAGACGGGGATGCTCGGCGGGCACAAAGTGATCAGCAGCCGTGGCGGAGCCGCTGCTGGTGGTGTTGCACCTCCTCCTCCTCCATCATCATCATCATCACCATCATCATCATCATCATCATCATCCCACCACACACCTCCGCCGTTCAGCCAGTT
Organism: Epinephelus awoara; assembly: GCA_035609425.1. Lineage (NCBI taxonomy): Eukaryota > Metazoa > Chordata > Actinopteri > Perciformes > Serranidae > Epinephelus > Epinephelus awoara. The sequence goes on along the minus strand of CM069305.1, from coordinate 39,319,313 downwards.
TATCCAGCAGCTCCACCAGCAGCGGCTGCGACCCGTCAACATCCCAGACAGCAGCAGCATCCAGCGGGGACAGAGGGGACAGAGCGGCGGGGAGCGACAGCATCATGGAGGGGAAGGAAACCTCCTCCTGGTGGGGAACAGCCGAGCAGAGGAGCGCCATCAGCAACACCAGCTGAACAGACGCGAGGAGGAGGAGGAGGCGGAGGAAGAGGAGGAGGAGCGGATGGATGCCAGCCTCGGATCAGCCACCAACACCACCACCACCAACAACAACCCTCCTCCAAGAGGGACCAGCTCCGGGTTTAATCATTATTATGGGAATGGAAGAGGAGGGCCTTGCTTTGATCAACATGGCGGACAACAAAGCCCAGGGACTGGGGTAACAGCGGCGGCGCTCTCGGTACACAGCACCATGGACCAGGTTCACAACTCCCACGAAGGCTACAGCAACAACAGCCCGTATAACCACTACCCGAACTATCGGCCCGGCTATGGGACCAGTGGATACGGGGGCATGATGAGTCCCTCCCGCCAGGGGAATAACCTGATGGGCCCGGGCGGCGGCAGCTCGGCCAAAGCGGCTATGATCGCGACCAGCTCCCCGGCTGGAGGCGGCGGCGGCGGCGGCAACGGAGGATTCCAGCGGTTCCCCGGACAGGGTCAGCAGCAGCAGCAGCAGCAGCAGCAGCAGCAGCACCCCTCCGGAGCTACACCGACTCTAAACCAGTTATTGACGTCTCCGAGCCCGATGATGAGAGGCTATGGAAGTGGATATCCTGATTATAATAATCCTTCCGCACAACAACAGCCGAGCATGGGGCCGGCTAAAGACATGGGCTCCCAGTACGGCTCGGCGGCAGCGGCGGCGGCGGCTCACGGCTGGGCAGGACAACAAAGAAGTCACCCGGCCATGAGCCCCGGGAGCAACGGGCAGGGCGGCGGCAGGTCTCAGGTGAATGTTATTCATTAAACTCCGGTTCTTTGTTGTTAGCTGCTGATGAACTCTAATGACAGATAGTCATCGCAGCTAACCTGCTAGCTGTTAGCCGCGGAGCTAATGTTGCTAGCGTTAGCTCCGCGGCTAACTGGGTGAGCTGTTTTTTTATTCGCACTGCAGATCATTTACACAGCTCGACACACACATTTGAGCATTTTGGGTTTTATATCAATAAATATTGACCCACTGTGAAACAGTTTCACACTCAGCTGTTGATAACGGCTTTATAAGCTAACATTAGTTCGTTAAAGTCAGTGTTTCGATTCCGTGTCCAAGGTGACTCCGTTTTTAGCATGCTAGCTTAGCTAAGCTAACATTATTAGCAGCTGTTAACCGAGCCGAACAGGCCCGAAGAGGCTGTTTGTGTGTTTAAAGGCAGCTCGTGTACTGTAAACACCGTGATACATAATAATTATCAGGTTATATTTATAATTTATAGTTTGAGAGCAGAGGTCTGGCGGCAGGACATGTCAGTTAGCTGCGGCCGCCTGTTGTCTTTTTATTTGACAGCTCCATTCAGCTCTGACGTGAATTAATGAGTTCATTAGTTATCTGTGAGGTGACTGGAGGTGTCCTGGAGGCTCAGTGGTCCCTTCGGCTGTGTTCATGTTCACAGAGCACCGTGTCATCCGGGTTGATCAGCGGTGTTTGAGCCGCTGTGTTCAGCCTGTGGTCTGGACTCTACTCAGTTGGCAGGCAGCCCGTTATTATGGCCCCATCTCCACACAAGAGCCCTGACCTTCACACATGCAGATTAGCCATGTGCCCGTCACCACCGGCACAACACTGAGCTACGTGTCGGTCACGCTCCTCCAGCTGCCCCGGGGCCTGCTGGAGGCCTCAGCCCCCGGTGTGTCGCTCCTGTCACCAGACAGTCCTGCTGCATGTCAGGGACAGTTTGTTCACTCAGCACCAGCCGTCACAATAAGCTGCACCTCAACAATAATCATCCTCTGCAATAACAGCTGACAGAGACCAGTTTGTATAATTTAACTTTTCTCCTCATATTTCCTCTTAAAGAGATTTAAACCACCATTGTTAAAAGTTCCAGTGTGATATCAGGCCTGTTGAAGTTCAGTCAGTGTTTGTGAGCATGAGCTGCTTTGTCAAAACCAGAGCCCAGAGGAGGAAGTGTCAGACCTGTGGGTGTGAGGGAAAAATCAGTACAGCACAGTATCATGATAGTTTTGTGTAATATTGTATGGATACTAGAGGTGGGTGATACGGCCCTAAAATAATGTCACAATATTTCAGGATATTTTTGCGATAATGAAAATTTGTGACGATTAGTAAAACAATATTATTAATCATTTAAAGAGCAAAGAATTGCACCAAAATAAGTGATATAGTTTCACAGTTACACAAATATTCAGTAAAACCTAAATAAAGTGATGTAACTCAGACAGACAGAGTTACGGCACCTGACACAGCGACACATCACCACTTTATCCTGTTATCCTTGCTTCTCGTGGAGGAGCTGCTGACTGTGGCTAAAACGCAGACATGAAAAACTGGCGATGTCTCTATCTAGAGGCAGTGTTTGGTTTGTCCGTTCTGGGCTACTGTAGAAACATGGCGGTGCAACATGGTGATTATATTCGATTCTCTATTCACCTTAAATCCGACACACTGGAGCTCTAAATACAAATGCTGAGGTGCTTTTATTTTATTTGCATATTTCCATTTTGTGCAACTTTATATTTGTGGTCCCCGACATCTCAGAGGCAAATGTCAGAGTCTTATTGTTGATTAATTGTTTAGGTTCATTATTAAGCATCAGAGCAGCACAGTATCTAGTTTTTTTAATCGTCATGGCGATGTCCACCTGTTGAATTAACTCCTGAAACACTGTGATATCACACTCAGGGAGTTTTGGAGTTACTTGACTTTAAAATGTAACTACTATTACATTTTTATTGGTGCCTTTTGTGTTCAGTTTGTACAATAAAACAATGTAGAAAAAAGGGCTGCAACGATATGAATTTTCACGATATAACAGCTATCGCGGTTTCACTTGTTACAGAATTAATGTTATCAGTCAGAATGATCCTTAAAGGAATGAAAGCAGAGGGTTATTGTTGATTAAACAAACATTTTATCACTATAAATAAAACTTGTTTGTGTAAATAGTCCCCATTTTAAAAAATAACTGAAACAAAGTTGAGTCGTCCAGTTGAACCGTAGACAACAAATGTAATCGTCACTTCTAATATCACGTTGTACCTTAACACACTTGTACACCGCTGCAACACTAGTTGGAAATAATATTCTTTATGTGTTTAAATTCAACAAGCAGTTTGTTGTGTCTCAGCAGAACACTGACAGCTGCTGAAAACTGAGTAAACTTTTATATATTTTATATATTATAATATCGTCATGGTGATATTTTACAGTTCTCACATATTCATCATCGTCATCCTTTATTTAACCAGGGAAATTCTCATTGAGATAAAAAATCTCTTTTGCAAGAGGATCCTGGCCAAGAAGGCAGCACAAAAAGTTACACAGAAATGACACACAATGAATAACAGACATAAAGAATTACATCCAGGATCAGATCATCATCAGCTAATTTATAAAGCAAGTGCAAACACTGGTTAGGTGATCCTTAATTCTAGTTTTAAAATTTTCTAAGCTAATACAATAATCAAGTCTAAGATGAGCCTGGATCTCAGCCCAAGATGTTGGAGCATAGACACGAAAAGCTCTTTTCCCAAAAGCAGAGCGAGTCCGAGGAATTTCATACAGGATCTGTCCATGAGAGCGAAGATTATGACTACTAGCAGACTTTTGAGTCAGTAACGAGCACAAATAAGCTGGTAGTTCATGTAAAATGGCCTTGTAAAGGAAAATAAACCAGTGTTCCATTTTTCTGTTATATAAAGAAGGCCATCCAACAATCTCATACAAGACACAATGATGGGTACGAAAACCCAGGCCAGAAACAAACCTTAAAGCAGCATGATACAGAGAGTCCAACATTTTCAAAGAGGCTGAGGTGGCATGCATGTACAGAATGTCGCCGTAATCAATTACAGATAAGAAGGTTGCTTGAATAAGTTTCTTCCTTGCAACAAGAGAAAAACAGTGTTTGTTTCTATAAAAGAAACCCAACTTCACCCTCAGATCCCCTCAGATATTGTCCTCAGATCTTACAGCTCTGTGTTACAGCTTCTCAAATGCAAAATGCTTTCCACTGTTTTATATCAGAAACAGAACATCTTTGTTTTGGGTGAATAAAAAACGTTGTCTGACTCGTTAATCCAGATCATTTCTCATGGATGCAAAGATCATATAAAATCAGATATGTCCCTCAGCGGCCTTGGACGACCTCGACATCAACAACAAAGCAAAATCTCACATGGCTGATTTATATTGTCTCATGATTTACATCATCAAATCAACTGTGATCCTGTTTGTGGATAAAAGTTATACTTTCTTTAATTATTTAATGAAATCTGAAAAATGTTTTCTCTGAGTTTGGAAAAAACCCATTTATGATATCTTACGACTCTCTAACACACGTCCACACATTCAGCAGCATAATTCAGTATTAAGTTTAGCTCCATGTAAAGTGAATAAAGGAGATGTTTCCCAGCTGATGCTGCGCTCAACAACAACAGTTTGCATTTCTATAACTGCAGGTTTATTAAATCAGAGATCGACTGAGTGAAACATGACGACACAGTTAGCAGCACACCTCAGGTATATAATGTCCTGTATTGATTCAGTAAGCGACGGAGCATTTTAAATTTAAATCAGTTAATGTGATATTAGTGTTAAAAAGCACAGGTGGCAACTTATTCCTCTGTCGGTCAGTGATGGAAACTGTACCGTTAGTTACAGGAATCTCTTTTCATTCTGACTGTGTGTTGTTGGAGCCACAAATGTATCTCAGTGTGGTTGTTAATAACTTTACAGACATGGTCAGAACAACAGGTGCCAGAGCTTCACAGACATTTTGGAAAAAAAAACAAAAACAAAATGGTATTTGTTAAATTAAAAGCCAGTTACCGTAGAAAAGAAACACAGTTGGTGGTTAGCCACCAAGATGAGCTGCTGAGACTAACCATAGACAATCAGTGTGAACTAGCTTACTGCGACTAATCATTTTACACCCTCAGGAATAAGGTGGATACACTAAAGAAATCATACTTATTATATTATATTCTATTTCTGCCAGTATATCCCCTGAATCCTCCAGACTGGAGCTTCAAAATTTGGGTTAAATTACCTTAAACGATGGACTGGATAAAGAGAGATATCTGTGTTTCTTTGGTTTTCAGTGAGTCTTCACTAAGAAGGGAAGAGTTGACATATTTTTTATATTATACAATATCTGCATGAATCCTCCAGACTGGAGCTTTACAAGAAAATGAAATTAAATAAAGTGTCACAAAAATCCTGAGACGTAGATATGGAACAGAGGAAAGTCTTTAAAAAATATGTAAAAATATCTGAATTAAAGACAATAGCTGTGCAGGTGAGAGTTATGTGCAGTCTGCGCTCACAGTGTGAGGTCTGAAGACCGTGCAGAGAATTCATTCATTCATTCACTGACTGTGATTTATCGATGCTAACAGCAGCTTGAACACGTGGAGGCTCTTCATGGAGCTTTGTGAGAATCAGAGCATCAGATCAGCCGTCCGTTTGTTTACAGCTGGATCATTGATTATTGATCTGATCAGTGTCTGAGGCCGCTGCAGCTGTTGTTGTTTCCTCTCCGTCAGCCGACTGATGGAAACCCAGAGAACAGATCATTCATGTGGCTCAGGTTTCTGTTGTTGTTTTTGTTGGTGTGTAAAATCCATAAACGGAGTCTATTTTTAGCGCCAGAGCAGCAGTGAAACATCTGCTCTCACTGACTCACTCCTCACACCTGCTATTATGTCAGTGTGTCACATTCAGAGCGTGAATATTAAAGTGGCCTCACAGGCTTCTGGGTTACTCACAGTCTGTCTGAGTGGATGTGCTCTGACTGACACTTCAGTCTCAGCTGTCACTCCTTTGGTACGTTACCCTGTGATGTGTTCACTGTCCTCCACCGGCTGGGAGATACTGTTTTCAACCTGCTAAATAAAACTGCTGTTCACTGTCAGGTGTGACGACCAGGAGTTACCAAAGCCGTGAGGACACGTGGACACGAGAATCATCGTCATCTTCTGATGGTGATTTGAGAAACCAGACGGATACATTTTGGATTTGACTCAAATCATTTTCCTCACAGTTGTTTTCTGTTTCCTGTATTTGGGGTCAAATTTACTTTGTAGTTTGTTCTGTCAGTGACTGCATTCCTCCTGAAGTTGAATCTGTTCATCCTCTGACCAGCCTGGTTTTCTTGTCTCCTTTTCTCCTGACGTTTTTTCACTATCGAACTTTAAGACAACTCTGTGAGACGATAACAGGCGTCTCAGTGTGAGTCCAAGCAAACAAACAGTCTCCATGGAAACTGTTACCGCTGTAAAATGTCTTTCAACGCAGTAAATGAGTTTTCCCTTAACTAAGGAAACCTTTAAGGGACCCATGCAACTGTGTAAGGCCCTCAGCTGAGGAGAAATTAAGCCTTAAGTGTCACACTTAAGGAGAAGAATGTGGAAAGGTTAAATATGAACATCTGATACTGTAACATTAAACACATGACAGAAATAAGGAAAAGCTGAATCTGTCCTTTTAAGATCACAGTGAACCTGCAGTAATAGAGCTAATGCTAATGCTAACGACTCATCAGCCAATCATGTCTCTCCTCCAGGTGCCGCCGATGGACCCGATGGCGATGAAGCGCTCGCAGCTCTACAGCATGAGCAACAACCCATACTCCCAGCAGCAGGGGGCGCCGTACTCCGGCCAGGCCTACGGTGCCCCCTCCCCCCACAGATACCCGATGGGGATGGCCAGCAGGGGGCAGATGGGGATGGGAGCGATGCAGTACCCTCAGCAGCAGGTAGGGGACGCTCCGTCTACCTCAGACCAAGACTCATGTCTGTGTCCTGACAGGTTGTAGTTCAGTCTGTGTCCCATGAGCCTCTCTGGGGCAGATTGTCTCACTTCCTGTCTCCTCTGCGATGATGTCAGCGCTGTTATGTTTACGGTTGTCCGTCTGTCCTGTCTTTGTGAACGCCAAATCTCAAGAACGCCTCAAGGGAATTTCTTCAAACGTGGCACACACGTCCACTTGGACTGAAGAATAAAGTTTCACAGACATGGATGCAAACTGTGGAGAAACTGGACTGGTGGGCGGAGTCACACAGCTGTGACGCAGTTTGTAGGAGTCTTTGTGGTAAAATGTGTCTGTGGAGTTGTCGTGCTGCAGTGTGTGTGTACTGTGTGTACTTTGAGCCTCAGTGTTTCCTGTCGTCCTGCTGATTCATCTGCAGCATCACCACCTCGTCACTGTGGACGCTCAGAGGACAACAGACCTATTGATGTTGTGTGACCACATGGCTGCTGCAGAGCCAGCCGAGCCGAGTCGGGCTGGGCCGGGTCAGGCTATTCCTGGTGCAGACTGGGCCCAGGCTATTTTTAAACTCCAGACTTGCTGGTTTGGGTTTACTGGCGACTGATGCGTCATGAACAACAACAATAAGCAACACTGAGCTGGAGCTGAAATCAGACCACAGGAAACGTTGAATCTGAATACAGGAGTTTGATTTCAGTCTGTTAAAATAAATCCTGCAGATGTGAAGAAGAACTCAGAGCTGCAGCAGAGTCCACCTCTCTGCTGATCGTCTGCATGATCATTATGTTCCACACAATACGTCTGAACATCTGCAGTTAGAGCTGAACAGAAACAACCTGACAGGAAACTTCAGTGGAAATAAAAAAACTTGAAATATGAATGTAAAAAAAAAGAGAAACTCAGACGTACATCAGTGCTGATTATATTTGTGTTAAGAAAATATCTGGTAACATCAAGTTGAGCATCAACAAGCAGTTGATAAGTTGATCAACAGGAAATTAATCTGCAACTATTTTGACAATCACTGAATTGTTTCTGAATTTCCAAAACACAGGTTTGGAAAAAAGGTGGGTTTATGTTACGCTCTCTGCCTCGTCTTTCGCCCCACCACCAACCAGGAAGTGACTTCAGGGAACAAGCAAAAATTAATTCACATCTCAGAAAAGCAAAGACAGAACAGTGTAAATTAAATGTGTGTGATTTATGTAGAAAACAGTGTTTTATCAAAGTGCTAATAAATAAAACTGGTGATTAATCGGAGCGTTCGCAGCTGCATGGAAACAGGAATATTAGTTTGCACATACGTCATGTGATCAGCTCAGTGGGAAGGTTGTGTTTTTGGAACAATGGTAAAAACAGATTATTTTTGTGCGTGTAAAATCAGTCACTGAGGTGCTGCTGATCAGCTGATCACAGTTCAAACTAATAATGATTAATGACTCAGTGACATCACGTGACATCATCACGCGCTGAGTTTCAACCAGTTTCTTTGGACTTTCTAGTAAAAGTCAAACACGTGTGAAATCTGGAGGGAAGTGTTGCGTGGAGGTTTCTGCTGCTGTGCAGGAGATTTCAGGTGGTTTTCTCAGACGTGATCTCTCAGCTCATAGATTACTCAGATCACAGTCTTCCTCCCGTGAAGTCTCCTCGCTCCCTGAGGCCTCGCTCAGATTCCTCCGCAGAGAGGTCGCCATCGCGCCACACACCTTATTACATCATTACAGGTTGACAGACGTGTTTCTTTGTTCAGCCTGAGGGAACTTGTGTCAGTGTTGTCATCTGTGCTCGCTGAGACTCAGAGAGGAAATGTAATGACTTTTATGTGAGCGAGGCCCCAGGTGGCCCCCCGTGGCCCCAGGACTCGTCCTTTATTAACTCCCTGGTTCCAGATGAAATTGGATGTCGACCCGTCGGTTTCCTGCTCTGTGCTGCTGAGATTTATTCTGCTTTCACACGACTCTTTGACTGCGCACGTTAAAGGAACAGTCTGAAATATCTTCCTCCATCTGGACCCTGTTAGTGGCCCCTGCTTTTCTTAGTTGTGTCAGGCAGTTTGTGTTTTAATGATGAGCCTCTACATGTTCCCACAGATCCTTAAAAAGCCTTAAAAGGCCTTGAATAAATTAATCTAAAAATAAGGCCTGTGTTGTATCAAGACGTGTTAAATCAGTCTTGAAAATGCTCAGACATGGAACGATAAATTCTGTGCCTCGAGCACATTCGTCAGATGTGGCACAAACGTCCAGTCGGACTCAACGATGAACTGATTGATGTCTGTGGACATAGGGTAAAGGTCAATGTCACTTTGACCTCATCTGTCTCATTGTAAACGTGATATCTAGAGAACAGCATGCGGGAATTTCTTTATATGTGGCACAAACGTCCACTGGGACTCGATGATTAGAATGGTGGTCGAAGGTCAAAGGACAAGGTCACTGTGACCCAGGGTCCCCACGGTCATGGAAACCTGGAAAAGTCATAGAATTAGTAAAAGTTAAATTAAAATCCTTAAACTTTATCATTTAACTCCTGGAATCTTGTTGATCTGTGTCAATGTGTGACATCATTTTGTTTAGAATTACGTACGTTTCATCATCACGTTCTGTCTCTCTGGACGATGTGGTGCACGAAATACAAACTATTACATATTGCGGCCTCCAGATAAGTTCAACATTAGCGGCCCACAGACGCCATGACGGCAGATCTGATGAACTCACTGTCTGATGATCCAGCTGCTTCGGTTGCTTTTAGAGTCGACTGGTTTGCAGGATGTTTGAAAATAAACAAACAGGCCTTCTTTACATAAACAAAGTTCAGAGCAGCGGGGTATTACATGACTTCATCAGACAGTAAAAACTGAGATGAACCAAACACACGGCGGTTAAAACCTGTAACCCTGTGGTGTCGCTCCACACTCACCTCAGCACACCTGCCTTTGATTACACGTCCCTCAGATGGCGGGTCAGGTGGTGCATCAAAGTGACTCCATGTTTTCCATCTAATCACGAACATGTCAGAACATATTGATCTCTTTATAAATGACCTCAGGTGTTAATAGATGAGTTCAGTGTCGACAGTTGCAGCTCTAAGTTTCTCCTCCTTCACTGGTGTGACTGAGTGACTGCAGACATCATGGCTGACACCTGCTTACATCATCACACTGCTGTTACACCTCGGTTGCTGCTCTTGAGCAAGGCAGTTAATCCTGGGCCGCTCCGAGCGGCGCCTTTCACAGATTGCACTGACGTTGCATCGTATTGCGTTTTCCTGTTCCTGAGGAGAGGGTGTGCTCTCAGCTGGATAACGATCTGAGCAGGAACAACTGTGGAAGTGTTAAAGCACCTTTTTAAGGTGGTATGAATGTTAATGTGGAGCTTTAATTTGTTTCTGTGAAGATGAAAGGTCTGAGCTGGTTTACCTGCTGCAAACAAAGATACGTGCAACTTGTTTTTATGACTATGATTCTCCTGTTAGACAGAAATGTGTTGATGCAACAGCAAGCAGACAAACCTGACTTTCTCTTTCCAACTGTTCACACACTGTAGGTTTAACCTTTGATAAACCAGGAAACACTGACTGAGCTGATTCAGACTGAAGACAAAAAATAAATTCCCCTCATAATACAAGAAAACCTACGGAGCCCCTTAAAGGTCAAGTCGGGAGATTTTTTTTTTTTTTGGACTGACTTTTGCGTCCCCTCGCAGTACTTGCCTGTGAAACGAGTAACGTGACCACTAACTTGTCCCCAAACTAACGCATGTTTCTGTTAGGCCTATGTGTTTCACCAACGTTCTTTATGTATTATGAAGAATGTCAGACTGGCCAATCAGTGGCAGAGTTGGGCCCAGATAGCGCATTTCGACTGACACAGAACCGGCACGGTGCCGGTTCCCGAACCTAAGCTGTAAGCAGTAAGCTACTTACAACGGCATGAAAGACAATAATAACAACACTTCAGGAGACATCACTAAGGAGATCTCGCCAGCTTTATACAAATTTATGTTGGTCACCGATCAACACATCAACACCATTGTCACTTCCTAAGAGGAAGTGACAATGGTGGCTCATGGGAATCCAAAACGTTATTGTGAGGGAACACAAAAGTATTGCGAGGGAACGCAAACAGTATTGCGAGGGAACGCAAAAGTATTGCAAGGGGATGCAAAAATATTGCGAGGGGATGCAAAAGTATTGCGAGGGGATGCAAAAAGTATTGTGAGGGAATGCAAAAGTATTGCAAGGGAATGCAACATTTATTGCCAGGGAACGCAAAAGTATTGCGAGGGAACGCAACATTTATTGCAAGGGAACGCAAAAAGTCAGTCCAAAAAAAATCTCCCAACTTGACCTCTAAGGGGCTCCGTAAAAACCTGTGTAACAATAATCACCATCAGATCAACACTCCTTATTCTTATTTTCACTTTCATTCAGGCCAGCTGCTGAATTAAACTATTGATATCTGAGGAAACACTTCACACACTCGACTCTTCACAAGTTGAAGACTGGTGGTTGGCTGCAGGTCATAGGTCATTAACCTCGCCCCCTCCATGTCAGTGGATGGGACGTGACAGATCAATTTTTCCCAAAGATGGTTCCTGTGTTTTCAGGTAGTTTTTATCACTCTTCTGTTTGTGTTTCTGATCAGTTTGGTTTTAATCAGTTATTTATTGCTTTTAAAACAGATGTTACAGCATGATTGACAGCTGTGTGAGCCAATCAGTGGGCTCAGATTCAGTGGAGCTGCTTGCGGCTGGTCGGACGGGTGTAAAAGTGAGAAACTTTGCACTGTGGAGACTCTGGCTCTGAATGATGTCACCGGAAGATGGTGGCGGCCGTATCAGAGATGTTTCAGTTGCTCTTGTGTCGACGTGTCGGCCATCGTCCATGAGACACTGCTCCTTAATCTGCCTCTCTGTGCGTCGGGCCTGGACCTTCATGTGTTCTGCTGTTTGATCAAACTTCACTTTAACTTGTTCACAAACCTTTAACTTCTCCTTTAAGGGCTCCAGAGTTTCCTCAAGTTCCTTCTTGTGTTGTCGTGCAGCTTCATCGATGGGTCTGAATCTGTGGTTGGTGTGTTTGTCTGAATCTCTGCAGATTAGACAAAGTGGCTGCTGATGGTCCAGGCAGAAGAGTTTAAGTTTCTCAGAGTGCAGACTGCAGAGAGCCTCTGAAGCGCTCTGATCTGTCCTGTTAGAGACTCTCACAGGTTCTTTAGAGGTAGTATTTCCTTTGAGTGTCGTCTCTTACACTCTGGACACTCTTGTGCTGGTTTCTGTCTCCACCAGCTCTGCAGACAGAAGCTGTGGCTACATGACAGGACGACAGGACCGTTCTTGAATTGGACGTCTCTTTGACTGGATGGTGAAAACATTCAATCACTGCCAGGTTAGGAAACATTTTAGCATGCTCCTTCCACCACCGTCAAACCTCCAAAGGATCCTCATTGGCTGATCAGAGAGACGCTTAGAGTCAGGAGGTCGGAGGTCAGATGGCCCTGTACATAAATGACAATAACAACATGGAGTCAGAGAACTCACTCAGAACCTTCCCCTGAAAATCCAGCACCAACGTGTGCACCTCACACTGACTCAGGAGAAGTTTTCTGTGGTTATAACTGTCCTGATGTCCTCTGTGTCCTGTGTGTCCTCAGATGGGCTCTCAGTACAGTCAGCAGCAGCAGCAGCAGCAGCAGCAACAGCAGAGCGTGGGAGGTTACTGTCAGCCGGGTCAGCCGCCGTACTTCAGCCCTCCACAGCAGCAGCCCGCTGCCCCGAGCCAGCCGCCGTACATGCAGCCACGCCCACTGCCTCAACAGGTACGACTACAGATCGATGAAACCTGAACGCTGCATTTTGTACCATTTAGAGTGGAGCTGTAGAGGACTGTGTGAGTTAAGAGGACGCTGCAATGTTGAGGCGAGAAACTATTAAAGTCTGCACTATAAGTTTTTGACGATATGTTGGTTTGAGTTTTGTGATATTTGTTAACAACACTGAATGACTGAATGAGTTTAGTAATTTGAGATTCAGAGATCAAATGTTGATCACACAGGAAAGAGTTGTAGAGACGGTCGTGATGTTACCAGTGAGCGGGGCCCATGTACTGACTGACCTCCTCAGTAAACCAGTCGGGGCCGATCACAGGGGCCAATCTCGGGGGCCTCAGCTCTGTCAGAATTATGATCAAGGGAATCTTTAGACGTCCAGTTTGTGACAGAAGTCATGAAGCCGGGAGGTGACTGATCAGGTTTAACTGAGAGGTGAAGCAGCGTGTGGTGATGAGGACCCTGTGAAACGGTAGAAAGCTCCAGAACACAGACTGAATAAACTCTGAGGCAGGTTTGATGAACGCCATCAGTTCCTCTGAGAGTCAAGAAAATGTTCCTCTGAGGGTTTCTGACGTTTGACCTCTGGTCTGTCTTGATGCAGGAGGTGCCTCAGGAGGCATACGGGGGCCGAGGCCAGTCTGCTGCTATGACGCCTGGGAAACCAAACCACGAGGAGATGAGTCTGAGCCAACAGGAGAGGCCGTCCAGCCTGCCGGTACGTCACTACCCTGCATCACTTTACGTTCCACTAACACTGTGTTTAGATGCTCAGAGACTCAGTGATGATGTCACTGATGCTCTTATGAGTGACTGTCACCTCAGATATCGCCTGTGTTCAAACAAGAACTCTCATTAAATTCCACAAGGTGCCATTTGTTATAAATGCTCCTGAAGAAGACAAACACATCTGTCATGTGCTTTTTTCTTTTCAAATAATCAGTAGTGTCTAAAGATAAATTCTGTTTATTGTACATAAAGTTTGTGTTCAGTGAACAGAATTTTTTATGGATGCCGATCAAATTAGATTTAAGTGAATCATTTTTTATTATCTTTGATATGTTTTGTCAAATACAGATGCAGTGATGATTTCTGGGTAATATGTATGTTGATGTGTTGAGTCTCTGATTGATCATGTGACGAGATGATATGTGCAGAGCAGCGTGCACTACAGCCCACTGTGATGACCTCACACCACTGGACACCAGTAAACCTCAGAGTAAATCAGTCTGTCCTGTTTGACTTATATGTGATTATTTTCAATTCGAAGATCTTTCAAAGTTTTATTTTACTTATAAAGCTTAATATCACAGTGTTGGTGCAGTGTTCAGGTCAGCTCACACTTAAATCTGAAATTTTTCCAATAAAAATGCTGAAAAATGTGACTTTTTATTCTGTACTGACAGTTTAGTGTAAAATTTGTCTGTAAAAAACTGAACTGCATCATTTACAGATAAGAAATAATAACAGAGGCCCAAGTACAGAGCTCTGGGGAACACCGGTGTTTTTCTCTGGAGGTTTTTTCTAATCACA